>JANITX010000001.1:25995529-26018827 GCA_027564395.1 Erythroxylum ulei
AAAAATTATAAATATAGATTTCAAAGTTTATTTTTTAAAATTTCTAATTGGGCTTAACCCAATAATTAAGTCATTCAAACCCTGAGTTAGATGCTTAACTTTTGTTGTTAGTGGCTGTCCGCGGCATTTGTCAAAATAATCTTTTCCAATTTATACCCAATTATCCTCATTCGTCACTTTTTTAGTTTTTTTACAATTTTTCTTTTAAAGAAACGTCGCTTCCTCTTCTCAATTTTAGTTCTCAGGATCCGTAGCCCTTTCTCTGTGGAGCTCACAATGAGCTCACCAACTACTCCAGTGTCTTTAGATCTGATCTTGGTTGATAATGGGAGTAGCTGCGAACCAGTTCCCTTGAATAGCTACGACCCCAAGAAACTGAGAAGGTCCTCAAGATTCACCCCATCTCCTACTAAAACCCGCAATGTGGGTGACCGTATAAAGAAATCCAACAATTGGCACATCCAAATGAGAAGATCTCCAAGATTCTGTTCCCCCATTTCGCGAAACGATTCGAACGGAACTGTTGAATTCAAAATCTTGACGAGGTCTCAGAGGTTGAGAAACGGTTGTGCAGAGACCAGTGTGGTTGAATTCGGACAAAAGGTTGGTGGGAAGAGAAAGAGAGAGCTTAAGAATGGTGCGGAGCAATTCGAAGAAATGTACGTGAGAAGGTCACCGAGGCTGACTCCATCATCCTGTGCTCGTGCTCGACTTCGTAAATTCAAGATGAAGTCCCCTACAATTAAGGTACGTAGCGTAATCCTCTACTTTTGCATGTTTACATATTTCAATTCTGCTTCGTTTGGGCTCTTAATGTCCAGGCTTGCCGTCATTTATCAACGCCTGTCGGTGGTCAACCGACGGCGGTTTGTAGCAGAATGCTGATTTCTTTTTCAGATACTAGTTCACAATTGTCGGCAACAGCTTAGTTCTCGTTATTAGATGGGAAATTGTTGTCTTTCGTGTCTTTTATTGATTTGCTGCCGATTTTTGTTGCTTCGGGTTTTCAACCCTAAAAGCCTTACATTTACACTTACCTTCTTTTGGGGGTCCTCAAATGGGTTGGCTTGACGTCACCTAAATTCTAACCCTGGAATTGGATATCCATTTGTTTTGGTTCTAATTTTCTTTTTGTTACACTAAGAAAACATCTAGAAATTTGAAGATACAGTAAACTTTACAGCATGAAAACACAATTTCAAGGTATTAATAATCACACGGGAATTGAATCAATTCATTTCATTAAATCATCAAAGTTGCTTGGTCCTTCTCTGCTTGATGATCCTCCAAATATTTGCTTCGGAGCTAAAAAGGAAATATTTGCTTTCAGTTTTAACAAGAAAAGATTACTATAGATTTGTGGATCACTCAGTATCGAATTCAAGTCAACTTCAAGATTTTCTGATGTTTTCCGTCGTTACTGTCTTTGTTTGTGTTGTAACTCTAGTTTTTCTTTTTTGACTGTTTTTATTGCGGTTTTTTATTAGCTTATAAATTTTTAATAAATTATTTACTTATTTAATTTTATTAAAATATAATAATTTTTATTAATATTTATTACGTATAAACTAATATTATTTATTTAATTAATTCATAAAATTAATTAATTTTAAATTTTATTTAATTTTAATCATTAATAATAATAAAAATGTAATATATTAATATTAAAAATTAAACATGTTATTTTTCTTTTTGTTTAAAAGATAAAAATTAGGAAACAAAAACCAAAACTAATAAGTGAACCAAACTGCTGGTACTGGTGAACAAGTTTTGATTTGATCAAGAGTGGGACCAACACTAAATATCTTGGGCCTTGTAATAAATTGACTTTTTAACTAAACTTTGTCAAGGGAAAAACTAAACATTTGAATAACGGGTTTGTGCTTGGTTGTTTCTGATGATGTTCTTTTGTGATCAACTCAAGCTAGGTTCTTTAGTCTGGATGTTATTACCTCAATTTTCTTTGTTTTTTGTCTTCATTTTTGAGTTTTTGATCCAAAAGTTCCAAGCCACAAAAAAAAAGTTTCGAATGATTTCAACTTTCTGCCAAACCTCGGTTTGAATTTAAAGCTGGGATTCATCTAATATGGTTTTTGACAACATTACTCAAGCCTGAATTATTTGCTAGCGTGAGTCTTTATTCATTTACCAAAGTTTCCTGTAATTCTGGAGGCTTTGTTGCTCTATTTAGTTTTCCAATGTAGAGCAATTTAATTGGGAAAAGTGTACGATGTTTTAAGCAATACTTGCACATACGGATGTACCCAACGAGAAACAAACTTACATCTTCACTTCTACTTGTGATTTATGGTTATTCAGAGCCAAAGGTCCAAGTGTCAAGGCTTAATAGTGAAGTAAGTAACAATCACCATTATCTTTTACTCAGTTTTATCATCTCATTTTTCACCTTTCATGTGATAGTTTACCTATGATAGGAATCTTTGTGGCACTGGTTGTCCTGCAGGAAAGAAGAAGATATTGAAGGAAAAGTTGGTTCAAATGTGGACGGCTTGAATGAAAATGTGTTGAAGAGCCCTCTTAGGCAGGCAGACTTTATTGAAAATGACAATTTCGTAAAAGCTTTGCCTACAACATGTCACGTCTCAGGAGTCTGTGAAGAAACGCAACTGAGAAGCTCGACAGAATGTACTTTGGAAACTGAAAACAGTCCTAACAACCAATCTTCAAAAATTTTTGTTGCCACTTTATCAAACAATAAATTGTTGCAAACTTATTCCGGAAGTATTCAGTTAGATGCTTCAGGGGAAAACGAAGAATGTGCAGATTCTTGTGGATTATCCGATTCTGTGAGAGAATGGCCTCTTAAGAGCATCAAAACTCACTCAGAAGATTTTGTTGTTGAAATGCTGGATGAAAAATTTTCTGAGCAATGCCCCAGAATGGTCGACTCTAGTCTTGATTCCGAAAATGACAAAATAGGTCTTCTCACTGCCGAATTGTCTAAATCAGCTGAAGAAAGGACTGCAAAGATGTCCTCTTCTGAGAAGACTAAACCCCAAACTTCAGGGAAAAAATGTAAGAAATTCAAACGTTGTTCCTTCATCGGAGATCCAGTCCCTAAAGATGAAGCTGAAGAAAGGTGGAATTGGCGGTATGAGATGAAGGTGATCCATAGTTCTCCAATTTTTATATGCTTTTTGATGTGATTTTATCTTCAGTATCAACAATTCCATTTTATGTCTAGACAACAATATTAGATTGACTTCAAGAAAATGACTGGTAAGAATTTGTTCTGCTCAGATCAAAACATCATACATCATCATCATCAACACCCAGTTGAAGTCCTGCTGAGACGTGGGGTTCAGAACATCATAGATAATTGTGATAATATGTCAAGAGTTAACTTTCAGTTCAAAGCATGCTTATGCAGCTGAATATACTGTATTCTATGCTCTAGTTGATTAACTGTGGAGTTAACCCCTGCCACAGGCAGGCTAATCCTTTTTTTTTTTGTCTTCAGGTTTTCCTTTTGCACATCCATGACACTGTTGAAATATTTTCAATTTGTTTTTGCTCTGCTACATTGTCTGGAAAAGAGTGGGAAACTTTAGAAGTGATCCAAGTTGAAATATTTCCTTTAAAACTTTTATATACAAGCTAAAGTAAACACCGAAACTTCCAAATAGGAATACTATGCAAATGCTCTTCTCTTCATATTTGACACGAAGAGCCTGTAAAGAATTTGCTTTCAAGCTTTCATGTTTTTGGGATTGTGTAATAGTTTTGATTATTAGTTTGATTCTATTTCTTGCAACATGTTGACTATGCATTTATTTGTTGTGCTGATGAAAACTCATAAGAGTATTTAAATTGTCAATTATTGGAATGTCTGATTTTACTGATGCTGGTTCTGATGCTAAAAGTCTTGGCGTTTATAGAGTCAAAGATCCAAATGCGAAAAGCTTCCATCAGTGTAAGCAATACTCACAAGCTTTTCCTCATGTTAGTTTTGGTTCTTCATTTTTGTGGTACCAGCATGAAGTTCACCTTTGATGGGTTTTTGCTTGTGCTTTTTGTGTGCTTGTGTTATCAGTGACAACGATAATGATGAAGACAAAGTTGTTTGGAATGTGGAATGCCATTACAATCAAGCAGAAATTAATGGGTGCATATTTAGCATCGGGGATTGTGCTTATATAAAGGTGAATATGCTTAAATTGGTATCTAAAGAGATGGACAAACATTTTCACTTCTTTATCTTGTTACTCAACATTCCGAAATTTGGTTGTACTTTGTTTTTGTTTGCTTATGCATTTATCAACATTTGGATTCATTCTCCTCCTGTTATAAAACTTAATCTAGCTATGAGGAATAATATCTGGGAAAGTGAATATATTTGCAACTGCATTATACCAATTATATTTTTGCAGAAGCAAATCCTTTTGAGGGTTTTCTATTTTCAAATCATTGTTCAGATTTAACATTTATCTGCACTTATGCAGCTTTGTAACAAGTTGAACACATACTGGGGGCTCCATTGAACAAGTTTTTCCTTATTTTACATATCTTTGGTCATGTTTCCTGAAAGAAGATGTCATACTACACCTAGAGTGGCTTTAAGCCCAAGGATCCTGCATCCAACTTGCATCCCTATAATACTGCAGTTTCCTTTCCTAAGTACTTGTATTATTTGGTATATCTAGGAGTCAGCTGGGAAGAGCACTTTCACCTATTGACTGTTCTACTTCTGCATTGACAACAAAAACCCCTTTCTACTCTTATATATCTCTTTGCTGTTGTGTGGTCTTTAAATGGAGGTTCAGTCATCCGTAACTGCTTTTGAACTTCAAGGCCTTATGATATGCATGTACTTTATAATTATATTGCCTGACTTTTCATTCTTTGTTCATTAGTGAGCATCACTTAGTGAATTGACAAATTTTAAATTCTACCTTCATCCAAATGCTACTATTCACTTGCAGTCTTTAAATTTGTACTAGGCCTTTTACGATTAACAATTTGGGATTTTCTCTTCCCAAAATTCTTTAAACAACAAGGTATTTTTAAATAAGCTTTTTGGTTTTATTATGAGCATGTGCTTCGCTGTACATGGAAAAACATACTCACAGTTTGGGGTGCTTATCAATACATCTTGTTTCACATTTCATCCTGTTGCTTGTGCATGACATTGGATGTTTGCATTATTTGTTTAAAGAAGTCATTTTTGCTTAAGAAGTCAACAACACATATTATAATAAAATTCTTGCAGGGAGAAGGAAAACAAAAACATATTGGTAGAATAGTGGAATTTTTCAAGACAACAGATATGGAAGATTACTTCAGGGTCCAATGGTTTTACAGAGCTGAAGATACTGTAAGGATATGTTTTCGCAATAGTAACTTTGACAGGCTTTTGTCAGTTATAAGTTTTACTTGTGCTTCTTGTTAACTAAAAATAATATTGCCATCTTACTTATGGGTCTAGGTTCTGTTTCGAATAATGCTTTTGAATTTATCACATTATGATTCAATATTTGTTGAAAGTTTTTCTGTCTGTATTACATTTGACCTTGCTTAAAAAAAAAAAAAATTGTAATTGTTATTTAACCTTATGATCTGGTTGGGTGTTTTTTGATTTGCAGTCTATGTAAAATGAATTATGCTTTGACACTTATGCACTCATTTGTGTTTTCTCAGGTTATGAAAGATGAAGCTGCTTTTCATGACATTAAGCGTGTATTCTTTTCCACAATAATGAACGATAACCCACTTGATTGCATTATTTCTAAAATCACAGTTGTGCAGAAATTACCAAGGGTATGCTTGTTCTTTTTCATTTTTTTTCCTTTATATGAATCTACAGTTTATTAGAAGTTCTGGATTTTCAATTAGGCATTAAGGTATCTTTTCCTTTTGGCCAGGTCAATTTTTTTCAGTTGCATCTGATTATCTTTTCTTTAATATTTTGTAACTTGTTTCAGCTAGGTGCAAAATCGCTTTCAGGTTCATTATTTGACTTTTATTATGACATGGAGTACTGTGTGGACTATTCAACATTTCGAACTCTGCCTGCTGGTAAGTATATATATTAAACTCATGGTGCTATGTTGTTTGTTGAACCTCGTCAGTTGCATGAGAGCTTATTGTTATCAAAGTATAAAGAATTGGAAGTTTTGCATCAAGGTTAAGTGAATAACATAGAACCAAATTGTTTGGTAGGATAATCCATTATGTAGAAGCAGACTATTTTGATAGGATGAAAGACAGAAACTACCTACTCCATGTCTTGCTGTGTTTCTTGAATTCTTATTTACAGTTTCCATGTGCTGATGGCAGCTGCATTCAAATGCATTTGAAGAAAACAAAATCATGAGACTTAAGGCATAATGTTATCTTGAGTTCTAATTGTTCTTATAGCTTACTAATACTTTTCTTATTGGAGCAGAAGTGGTTCTGATCAGCATATTTATAGATATAAGTGTGTATATATATATGTTTCTGATACTACATTGGTGCATAGCATTATTGATTTGTTTTGAATAGGAGTTTGTGGTTCATACAGTTATTGATCTGCACTAGTTTTAATCTAACGTGTTACTGACATAAAGGTTTTTTTTTTTTTTTGGGCGTTCTGATTTCTTCAGTTTATTGCACTTTTAGTGTGTGTGTATATATATATATATATATTTGTATATGTTTCTGATACTACATTGGTGCATAGCATTATTGGAGATTTGTTTTGAATACGGGTTTGCGGTTCACATAGTTATTGAAGTGATCTGCACTAGTTTTAATCTAACTTGTTTGAAATAAAGTTTTTTTTTTGGTGCTGGTGTTCTGATTTCCTCAGTTTGTTGGACTTTTAGTATTTAGACATGTTGCTTATGGTGCTATGTCAATAACAGTTTGTATTTTAATCTGTACTTCGTTTTGATATCTGCATAATAGTAAGATTTGCACATGGTCTTATGTTCTAGTCTGGGAAATCTCTTTATGATGCCTCTTTTACTTTTATAAATTAGCATCTCCCTACCTACTCATCTTTGAATGGACTGCAGCCATTGCTTTGTACAATGGTGCAAATATCTTGGACTTTCAACCAGAAAGGTGCATGTTCAAATCTTGAAAGCAGCTAATTTGTCCCTAAGAATTGAAGGGTGGGAATGCTCCTAACATTTTCTCCCAAAACATCATGGGAATACAAATGGGTAATGGATTAAAGGCCATCTTTGTGTCCCATCTTATGTATGAATGTAGATGCATAGGTTTCCTGGAATGATATTTTCCGTAGCTTTTGTGTGAGAGGAAGTCAATGGATGGACTGTTACATAGTCCAACTAGGGCTTTGGATTTTTCAGTTTATGAAAAGGAAACTTTATTCATGGAACTCTTTAAGGATTAATATGTTCAATGCTAGGTAAAGGCTAATCCATAATAATTATGAACTTGAAAGTAAAGAGAAGGGAGAGAAATAATTTACACATTGACTAACATAGTTTGGCTGGCACGAGTTATAGCACCCTTCCTTTACACGAATTGGGGGCAAAGCAAAGGCTTTTGTTGAAAGAAAGATTGTAAATCAATCTCCCCCAGTATGGTCTGAAGGACTTTTGGTGTGGGTGAAGTGGCATTGTTACATACAACCGAGGCAAAAACGTGACTTATGATTGAATCTTCGAGGCATAGTATTGAAGGTTATGTCCTTTTTTGCTTTTACTTGGCCTTCTTTTCATTCGTCTTGAAGTCTACTTCCATGGACACAAAGACCACGGAAGGTTATGAGGTGTATTATTCATTGTTTTTTACCCGTCTATCTATAATAGTAGGAAAGTAGAAGATTCTACAATGGTTAAATAAAATATTTGTAGATGGTACCTAAACTACTTTATTGTTGGATATAGAAATATTTTACTATATTAGATATATAAAAATATTCCTATACCAAATACTAAATTTCCATAACCTTCACCAAGAATTTTTGGCTCCTTTTAGAGATCTGATCTTCTTCTGCTTTTGATTTCCTGCCTTTTTCCCATTTCTATGATGCTTTCAATTTGTAAACTTTTCAATGTCTTTTTTCTGTTGACCTCGCATAAGTCTCCCACCTGAGAGGAAATATTTGTTTGTTAGTCTTAGATGCCTAAAACTGTTATTTTATGATGCTAGCCTTTTCCTAAGCAATGAAAACAGATATTCTAGTGGGGAGAAGTTTGTTGTGTCCACTTTTTGTTGTGCCCAAGAAAATTGTTCATTTTTTGACTCTGATTTTGATCTTGTCATGTGCTTTACCCTGGAACTGTTTCTAGAAAGTTTGTAAAATTGTAGGCTATAAATTTTCACAATATCATGTGGAAAATTAGGTCACAAGTTGCAATTATTCTTGGCACAAAATTGATACGTAACCTGATATCTCTAGGTAATGCAATAAACCAACAGGAGTCCTCAGTTCTTGGGTCTGTGAAGAACGTATGCACAACAACCAGTAAACTTTCCTTGGAAGCATTTCTTAGTCTTGAAAGTCCCAAAGCTGAACTTGTGCTGTTAGATGTTTTTTCTGGCTGTGGTGGAATGTCGACTGGATTGTGCTTTGGAGCAAAAGTTTCGTCTGTTGATCTTGTTACGGTAGTATTTCAAACCACTTAGTTTCAGTTCTTGGTGTCACTCTTATGCCACATTCAATTTTTTTTTAGCTTTGTGCTTCATGCTTTCTGCCATTAACTTTAGAGATGGGCCCTCGATTGTGATAAGTCTGCCTGTGAAAGCTTGAAGTTAAATCATCCAGAGACATATGTGAGTGCACCTTAAGTTCCTGGACTTTTGTCAAGTTGGCAGCATCTGTGAATCACTGGGTATATGTTGATATGCTGGTACTTCTGTGTAGGTCAGAAATGAAGCAGCTGAAGATTTTCTTCAACTCTTGAAGGAATGGGAAAAGTTATGCAAAAGGTATGTGATCAGTGATTCTGGAAAATCACGAACTTTGCGATCAGGCAACAAAAACCAAAAGTCTCTAAATGGAACTGGTGACCCTGATGAACTCGAGGTTGCAAGACTTGTTGATATTTGTTACGGTGATCCTGATAAAACAGGAAATCATGGACTAAAATTCAAGGTATCTCATAAAAATGTATGTCTTCTGTCATTGTGCTGCCTGGTTGTGGTGTCTATGATGGATTGGCTTTTGGATGTTAGAAATATTTGATATACTATCAAGGAAATGATATCTTATTTTTGAGACAAAGACCTTATCCTGTTCATGTTGTTTTCGGCTTAAGATTCAGGACTCTTTTGTATCAACATCTTATATGCTCTTATAAGTAAAACTAGGAGTCTGAAAAATGTGGTCTCTGAAGAGTTGGAAACATGTTGAAAGTGGAAGCCAGTGTTGTCAATGACCAAAATACATGGCCTTGAAGGATTAGTGCAGCTCTGAGATACAACTTGGGTCACGAGACTCTTCTCATATGTTGCCAGTTTAATGTGTTTTATACATCAGCCATCAATATGGTCTGATTATTAGCTAATTGTAGCATGTTTTATAAATCACCTTTATCACTTCTAATCTTGCTGTCTCTATCTGCTTCAAGTGCTAGGAATTAAAGTTTAATTTCCTCAAATACTTCACAAAATGGGGATTTATTGTTAACTGAATTGCAGTTTATACAGTTTAGGTATACTCTACCACTACAGATTTTTTTCCCACTTTAATGATCTCTGCTTCTGTAGGTGCAATGGAAAGGTTTTGATGCAAGTGAAGACACTTGGGAACCAATTGAAGGATTAAGGTATGATTCCATGCTGTGATTTACTAATTTTTGGTTGAGTTGCGGCTTTTCACTCTTTTGTAACTAATTTTTTAGGAACTGTGTAAAAAGTCTACGGAATTTCGTAAGAAATGGGTACAAATCCAAGATCTTGCCACTCCCAGTAAGTTTGGTTATTTAGAGGTTAGAAGCTTAATTTTTTGTATGAGTCATCCCTTACAAATCAAGATGTTCCAGGGAGATGTTGATGTCATATGTGGAGGCCCTCCTTGCCAAGGGATTAGTGGCTATAATCGTTTTAGAAATGTTGATTCGCCCCTCAAGGATGAAAGAAATCAGCAGATTATAGTTTTTATGGATATCGTGCAGTTCTTAAAACCAAAATTCGTGTTGATGGAAAATGTTTGTGACATTCTAAAATTTGACAAGGGTTCTCTTGGGAGATATGCTTTAAGTCGTTTGGTACACATGAGATACCAAGCAAGGCTTGGCATCATTGCAGCTGGTTGTTATGGTCTACCACAATTTCGATTGCGTGTTTTCTTATGGGGAGCTGATCCCAGCGAGGCAAGTTTCTTATTTCATGGGTTAAGATGGTGAATTGTTGGGTGTTGCTTGACCAGATTTCTTCTCATACTTTCTTTTTCGAAAATTAAAGATTTCATTGATTAAATATATTAACTTCTAGAGTACAAAAGGACGAGGATAATCCAAAAGGTCTAGATTACAAAGAGTTATAGTTCCTAGTAATTATCTACGTCTTGATATCTAAGGGGTACTTATGAGACCGCATACACCAGTATTACTCCAAACCCCGTCTTCTCACACTTGATAGTACATTTAACATATGCACTTTGAAATAGTTTGAACTACTGAACAGAAATTGAGTAATGTTCTTAATACATTGTTTTGTGGCCTTCCTTTTTAACCTTCTAGTCCATGAAACTGGAAATCTAATAAGCATGCAATGAAAGTTGATGGTATTTAAGTGTGTGCATGAAATAAAACATTAATGACTGCATGGTAGCTTGAATAGTATCAAGAGTTTCTATTTTCTCTGAAAAGTTCTTCAAGGGACAAAAAGAGAGAAAATTTAGTGTAGTGTCTATTTTGGAACAAATCTAAGGAATAATTTTCGTAATTAGATTTGAATAAGTGCAAGTGAGGTTAACTTTGATTAATATTTATGAATTAAATCTATGTTTTTGATGATGCCCAAATTTTAATGTTCTAACTTTCATCTAAAGCAAATCGTGAAAGCATGGATTTAATTGCTTTTTATCTTTACCCCATGCAGAAACTGCCCAAATTTCCACTTCCCAGCCATGATGTTATTGTTAGATACTGGCCTCCACCAGAGTTTGAGGTATGGACTTCGTCTTCATGTTTAACATCTTGTGGTAGATCTTTAGTATTGTAGCTATTTGATCAAGTTATTTCCATGCTTTTCAGCGTAATACGGTTGCTTATGATGAAGGCCAGCCTCGTGAACTAGAAAAAGCCATAGTTCTTCAAGATGCCATTTCTGATCTCCCAGCAGTAAACCTGATATTTTCCACTTTTCAATTGATTATTTACTAGTTTAATGAAATTCTATTGCATTCTCATTTACTTTTGTACTAATAGGTCACAAGTCATGAAACTCGTGAGGAAATGCACTATGCAATTTCTCCTGAAACTGACTTCCAAAGATATATAAGGTCAACAAGAAATGGTAATGTCATTGCTATATGTTTTACAAGATTTGTTACGTACAACATTGGAGCTTTTTAAATTGTTCTGATTAGGTTTTGAAAAAAATCTGACAATGCTTAATTGGTTCCCAAATCGCTCTGTCTTCTGCCAGTGTTTGTATTCTTCTTGTATAAAATTCTTATATTCTTATATTTTTGTCATTGTTATTCACTTTTTTGTCCCATGCCCCAAGAGCTCCAGAATCCAATCTGCTCTGTGCTTCTTTTGAAACTTTTCCTCACTTGTTTCATTTCTGTGGTTAGAGATGTTGGGTTCTGCACTGAACGGTGGTGCAAAAACTGATATACTGTATGACCATCGACCCTACTCATTGACTGAAGATGACTATGCTCGAGTTTGCCAGATTCCGAAAAGAAAGGTTGCACACATATGAACCTTTGGTTTTTCCTTTTTCTGATTCCATAGTAATTTAGAAATTTTGTTCAGGGAGCAAATTTCAGGGACCTCCCAGGCGTAGTTGTAGGGGGTGATAATGTTGTCCGGCTAGATCCCACCCAAGTGAAGATTATGCTACCATCTGGAAAGCCACTGGTAAGTTAAGATTGTTCTCCTGAAACTTAATTGCTAGAGTTCTTTCCATCGCTGTTTGTGTCTGCAATTTTTACATTACTATTCATTATTTATTTTTCTATGTTTTATTTTCCACAATGAGATTAGTGATGTGATAAAAAAAAAAAACTTGTGTCAAGTTACTGTTGCATGTGTGCAGTATTTCCAAAAAAAAATTGGTCAAACAAAAGATAACCCTGTAGTGTCAGAGTAAACACAATAACCCTGTAGTGTAAGAGTAAACACAATCATCTTTAATGATGCATTTCTGGAGAGAAAGCTCTGAGCAATTACCAGGTTAGAATACTTAGGGCCCATAAAGTAGATTCCATTTTTCCTTTTAGTTTCAGCTTTGCCGAATTGGAATTTGTCTCATTTAAAGTAAACCTAGTTCTCTGGTCTTTTGTCTTAAAAAAGGGCAAATTGCACATCTTATATACATCAAATAATCAGCTGATCCCATTTTGTTGACTAGGCTTACATCTATTGCATCAAAATTACAAACTCGAATGTGTTTATGTGAGGCACAGGTCGTCTTTGCTTGCATATGTAACAAGCATTCCATAATACAATGTTCTTGTCTTTGCCTCTAATTTGCACCATTGTTCAGATAAAACAATTTTCTTTTTGATATTCATAGTTGCATATTTATTTTGTATTATATATATATTATATCATATTGTTTCAACAAGTTGAAGCAAATAGATTAGACTTACAAAGTATCACATGCGCAGATATCTGTTAAGGTAATTGGTAGGAATAGACTGAATGAAATGAGATTGTTGAAAATGGTTGAATCTGTAATTCCCCGGTGAATGTTCCTGTAAATCAACGAGTCTAACTTTTCCGCACCAGATTTCACACTCAAACAGTTCAAAATAATCATAATCTGATGTTAGTTCTTTTTCTTTACCAACATTTCTAGGTACCAGATTTTGCTTTGAGGTTTGAGCAAGGGAAGTCTAAAAGGTTTGATTTGACCTCATACTGTCTCTTTGATCAGATTTTTCAAAGATTTAGCTGATCTGAGCACATTCATAGGCCCTATGCAAGATTATGGTGGGATGAAACTGTTTCAACTATCGTTACTTATCCGGATCTTCACAGCCAGGTCTCTTCATGCTCTTTTTGAAGGTTGCAACATTTGTCCGATATAATGTCTGTAATAAGATTATATTGGTGTTTAGGCAGTGATACATCCTGAGCAGGATCGCGTCCTCACCATGCGAGAGTGTGCAAGACTGCAAGGTTTTCCTGATTATTATAGATTCAGTGGCACAGTTAAGGAAAGGTATGAACATATCTTCACGTCCCATTCTAAACATCAAATCTGTCTTCTGTACCGTACTGCCATCAAATTTTAGGGAGGACTTTGCATAGTTATCCTACTGGAGAATTAGGGAGCTAAATGAGGACGATTGTTGGTTCACTGCATGGTTAGCTCATTTTTCATCTTCATCTTCATTACAGATGTCTTAACTGAAGTCGAAAGTATTGTAAAATCCTTCATAATTTGGCCTTTTAAACCCATGATGTCTTATGGTTGCCGCAACCAGTTATTTTCTCGGTTAACAAAATTGTAGTTTATGTGCAGGTATCGTCAGATTGGAAATGCAGTTGCAGTTCCTGTAGGACGAGCACTAGGATATTGCCTGGGGATGGCGTTCCGAAAACTCGGCGGGGATGAACCATTGATGAAACTTGCACCAAAATTCTCACTTTCAACTTACCTTGACTTGGCAAATCCATTGGTTGTGGAGGACTGTGATTCATGACCTAACATACCATTACCATTCATTCATTAGTTCTTGACAGAAGCTCTCCTTGGTCAGCCATGTTTGTAAAATTCAACTGGCTGGCTAGCCTAATTTCCATCCTGTAAAATCAGAATAGATTACAATGAACTGCATTGCTCATTCTCATTTCTTTCTTTTCGCGGTGTTCCAGGTAAAGATTTCCTAAAGTGTACCTTTATTATTAGGCTTTACCAAAAAAACATTTGGCAAGTCAACGGAAAAAAATTTCAAACCTTAATTGACGTGTTTTTATTCCTTTTCTTAATCGGTGAATTTAGACTTTTAATTTAGTTTAAGATTTGGTTAAATTTAGGCTTAAATTGATAAAACAATATCTCTATTAGTTAATAGTTAAGTTGGGTATTACTAAACTTTCTCAAAATTTGGCAGTTATTGCCGTGTCGTCAAATTCAAATCTATATTTTTTAAATATATTTTAAATTGAGTTTAATAATATAAATTAGAAGTAAATATATAGTCATGCACTTTATAAACTAAATAGATTGAAATATGTTGAAACATCTTAGTTATTTACCATTTATTTTCACTAAATAAAAAATGAAAGAGAATAATTTTTAGAAAATGAAAATATAAAACATATTTCTTTCACAGCTTAAAAAAGAAATTGATAAAAATGGATTCAGGAAAATGCCAAAGTGTTTTTGACTTTTAGGTATCTTTGACTTTGATCTGACAAGGTTTTAGGTTTATTCGACTTCTATCTAAGCTGGGGCTTTGGGTTTACGGACACTTTTGCTTCCCATTAACAGTTACAGAAGAAAAACATGGCGGCGAGGTTGTTAATCACTAAAACTACCTCGTCGATAGACCCTTCTCGGTTTTCGTCTCAGTTCCTCAGAAACCTTCATTCTCTGGCTTCTGGGCATTTCGGATCATGCCCCCGAAGAAGTTTAAGGAGCATGGTCTCGGTCTCCGATGCTAAGCTTCAAGAGGAAGCTTCTTCGACTGCTCCCGGCCTCGATAAACGCGTTCCTGCTACTGTTCTCACTGGCTTTCTTGGCTCGGGCAAGGTTCGGTTCATATGAGAGTATATTATGCATACACACAAGGAGAGAGATAGAATGATTGCCTTTATTTTGCTGTGTTTCTGTGGTTTTTGGAATTTAAAAAGGCATCTTTTTGAGGTGCTCATGCACATTCAATTACAGAGCTTGGGTGAGGGATTGTTTGCGTGAACTGAACTTACTGTTATTGTTTCTTAAAAGCAGACAACTCTCCTCAACCATATCCTGACGTCCCAACACGGCAAAAGGATTGCAGTTATCGAAAACGAGGTATGGGACCTTCTTCATCTTGCTTATTTGGACTTTCTGTTTTTGTTTCACTTGCCAGTTAATTGACTTTGCGGTTCAATGGCTACAAGCATTTCATTAGGCCCTACCGGAAGATGGGTTCTTATATTTTGAGTACTAAATGTAGCGCTAGCTTCCAGTGATTGACATCGAACTCCTCAGACCAGATATGGCTGTTTTGTAAATTTAATGTAGTACTACTTTATTAGGCCCTACAGGGAGAACTTTTGTCTATTATATTTTATGTTTATATGGTCCTCGAGCACATGGCTGTAGTTTGTAGAAGGGATTGTTGGCTTCCGTTTACTAAATAAAGATTTTGATGTATACAACACAGTTTGGCGAGGTCGATATTGATGGATCCTTGGTTGCTAGCCATTCCTCTTCAAGTGATGACATTATCATGGTTAAGAATGGTTGCTTGTGTTGTACTGTGAGAGGAGATCTAGTCAAAATGCTCTTGGAGTTGGTTAAGAAGAAAAGAGACAGATTTGATCACATTGTTATTGAAACAACAGGTGTGAGATATCTGTATCTTAGGTGCATTTTCTTGTTAACTACTTTTTCTCAATTAGTGGGGTGATTATTTGAGGTAATATAATAATGAACTAAAACAATTCTATGTCTATGCTTTCAGTCATCAACTTAATATGTGAACTTAATATTCATGTCTCACGACAACCGTTCTTGATGACATCTAAATTGAACAATTTTACTTCTTAGTGCTTTGTTCAAATTTTTAGATTATGAACTTATTGGTTTTCATTCATTTTGCATCAAGTTTCCAGAGCACCTTCATAACCACATTGCCCATTGCTTCTAGCAGGGTCAAGTAAACTAGTTTCTTTCAAATCTGCCAAGTGCATCACTAGTTTCTTTGTTGATGGAATTTTGAGTCTATGTTTGCAGGACTAGCAAAGCCAGGCCCTGTTATTGAAACATTTTGTTCTGATGAACTTGTTTCCCGCTATGTGAAACTGGATGGAGTTGTTACTCTGGTAGATTCCAAACATGCCTTGCAACATTTAAATGAGGTGAAACCAAGATTTGTAGTGAATGAGGCAGTGGAGCAGGTTGCTTATGCTGATCGTATTGTGTTGAACAAGGTGGAATTTGTTTTTAATTCTTAAATATGTTGTTATACACTTATTTTATTCTTTCTTACTGTTGACAACTTCCTGATTCATGCTCTCATCACAGACCTGCTAACTGTTCAGTACACTGTTTTGGCAGATAGATTTGGTTTCTGAGGATGAATTAAGTAGACTTACCAAGAGAATTAAGGTAGAGCTCCAGTTGTGCTGACAGCAAGACCATTTGAGAGGACATTTCATTTGTATGGTTTCGCTTGTACATATTTTGGCTCCCCCCAATTTCTGTTTTCATAATTAAAGCTGCTATGTCAGGCTTCCTTTTATTCTGATGCTTAATCTTTGTGATTTACTATCATGCCCCATTTACAAAGCAGCGACATTAGGATAAGAAGGAAAGAGTTCTTTATTAACTTGTTGATAACTATTTTTCTGTGTTTTTTCAGATATCTAACTCATGAAATCCGTTTAATTTCAAAAACTTAATATGTTTTAATCTTTTTGGCAGCATATCAACGGAATGGCACCAATTAAGCTAGCCAAATACGGATCTGTTGACATGGACTTTGTCTTGGGTGTTGGAGGATATGATCTTGAAAGGTTTCTATGTTATATGTTTGAACTGGGATTCTGATCATGGACTGGTTACACAATTTGTTCTGCTGTATTTGCATATAATAATAGTATATGGACTTCATCATTCATATAGTTGACGTCTGTTTCATGAAGTTACTTTTTTGGATGTATGGATTCTTGCAGAATTGATTCTGAAGTTCAGGTAGAGAATAACCGTTGCTCGACTCATCAGCATGAAACATCAGAAGGTTGTTTTTCCCTTTGACATTGTGTCCATTTTCTCATGATCAATTTCCTTTTCAAAAAATTTCCTTTTCTATCGTTCCTTGTTGAGCAATGTAAATTTGCTGTTGACAGAAATGAGAGGAATAATTATAAGCAATTGGATTAAATGTAAGGACCTTTTGTGTTCACAAGAGTCACAAATCAGCAAATGTTGATCCCTGTGGATGTATTTTCTTCCCAGTTACATGTAGCAATGGAAGCCTATTTTTGCAAATATAAGAACTGCATTTAGTCAAGTCTTTGCCTCTAAAGCTTACCTTACATCCTAATAGTCCTTGGGGGAAGGGAAGTGCTGACTCCAACTCATGAACTTTTACTTGTGGAGGGGAGCTTTTACCTCTGTATTACTCCCCCTTCATCAAAGCTTTCATTCCTGTTGCCAATGAGTTAGCTGACATATTTATTCTTTGTTTCCTGCATCTAATCTGCAAAATCTCCCTGTAATTAATCAGTTCCTGTTTGCATTGTTCTCTTACACTGCCTATGGTTTGAAATGCAGATCACCATAAAGACCATCATCATGACCATGTCCATGATACTACTGTCTCTAGTGTCAGTATTGTATCGGAAGGAACTCTTGACCTTGATGAGGTTTGCGTTTCTCTTGATAACAAATTTCTATGTTTGTTGCTTGTAATGGTGTTAAATGTTAACAGCTACATATTAGGGAGGTATGCAAAGCCACCTCTTCCTATAGGGTCCGTTGTGCTATCTCAGTTCATTCTACAACTTTAGCGAATGCTTATAATGATTAGATGTAGACTAAAAATAATATGATGTCAGTGAAATTCAATTTTCTTTCCTGTCATGGACACAACAATCATTTTCACAGTTAATATTGAAATGCCAGAAAGTAAATATAATTGCTCAGCAATGACACATTAGTTATTAAGTACAAATTCATTCAACACATGCAAGCAAAGATATTTTTGTGAAGTCCATGAAAATGATAAATATTGATGATCAAAATGCCATATTTAGTATGTTTTATGTTGCCATGCAACTAGCAATAATGGATTTGAGGAACATAAAAAAAAAAATGTTAGATATGTTGTCATTGAGAGGAAACGTTCTCATTTAATTTTTGATGGACCAGCTTGATGATTGGCTTGAGCGACTAATTGAAGAAAAAGGAGAAGACCTTTACAGGATGAAAGGGGTCTTATCTGTGTCTGATTCTGATCAGCGGTATATCTTTCAGGTATCCTTCCTTCTTGATATTGTGCCTTCAAAGATAACAGACGCAGACTTATGATAAAAGTCAATGCAATCACGATGGAACTGGCCCTTCTGACATGGGTGAATATTTTCAATGGCTGTAAGTTAGGACTCCACAAGTTGAAGCATAATGTAACGAACGGGATATGGACAGAATTAAAAGGAAAAAAATTGCAGCTTTAATTCAAGTTCTGTCAAGTTGTTTGTTGGATTTGCATAATTAGTCGCACATGATGCATGAAGTTGGGATGTTATTTTCAGTGGTGGAATATGTGAACAAAGATTTGATGGATAATTCACAATGGCATGTACAGTTTCATCTTGCAACGAATTTTTCTTGCTCCTTATAGTTGTGCTACTTGTTTCAGGGTGTGCATTCTATGTTGGATGGCAGCCCAGGCAAAGCATGGGAACCTGAAGAGAAGAGACTAAACAAGCTGGTGTTCATAGGAAGGAATTTAGATGAAACTGCACTTAGAAAAGGTTTTAGAGGTTGTCTTGTGTAAATTCCCAAATACCTTAGAATAGTCTTATAAATTTCTTAACAAGTTATTTGGACTTTTGACAAGTGCATCTGTTTGTGACATGAACATATTTTACCTAATTGCTACAACAGTTCATAAACCGTATCTTTAAACATTCAAGCGTTTGTCGCATTATTCAATTTAATTTGTGTAAGGTCTAACATTAATCGTCCACTTTGAAGCACGACCGCAACCATCCCACCACATCTCATGGATCAAAGCCCCCATTTTGTCCCTGCACCATTTGTAGGCCCTCCACGTGCCCTTTGGAATATTCGACCGCCCTGCTTTGCCGGCGAATATCCCTACGTGGCGACTGTGTCCGGCCTTTGTTTGTCCTTTTGCTGATCCCCTCAACCGTTGGATCTAGTCCACCACAATCTAACGCTCATCTGCTCATTAGTATAATAATGCATGACCCCGAAAGATTCCAATCTTTCGGCAATCATGTTTTTGCTTCAGATTCGTCGCCGAGTTTTCCTCTACATGTTGTTCTTCTTTTAACGTGTTCTTGTCTTTTTCGATATGATTTCTACTACTTGTAACTACTACATCCACACCACATCTTACATGTAAGTTTTTTCACCAATATCGTAAAAACACAAGATTGAACACATTAAGTAGTTGAGGTTTTTCATTCTGTGTCTGTTACAAAATCCCATCTCTACGTGGTTAATACCTTCTTGGAAAGAGTTTGCTTCATACGCACACAAGCCTCAACATCTTTCTGTCACTTTGTGTATATCTCAGCTTCTGTGAGCTTTTTCCTGCTTTTCTTTTTCTGGTGTGGTCTTTAGTGATAAAAGAAATGCGATCTTGGAGTTTGGGAAAAGGGTGGAGGTAGCAGTGGAAACAAGCTAAAGGTGGCAACTTTGAGTTGGCGATATCTTTTTGGTGCAGAAGTGACAGTTGTGTGGCTTCTGGTTTTGTTCTATACATAATGGAAAGAACAGCTTTTGGTGGGATAATCGACGGAGGAGGCAGAGAAGGAGGAAGTTGTGGGTACGAGAATGGGGTGGAAATGACTAGAGACCCAAAGCCAAGGCTGAGATGGACTGCCGAACTTCATGATAGATTTGTTGATGCAGTCACTAAACTTGGTGGCCCTGATAGTAAGTCAAAATATCGATTGCTACCCAATCTTCATTGTATTCTCAAAGTTCCGTAACACACACACACACACACACACACACATATGCAATAATTTCTTTTCGACATTTGTGGTGCATGAAAAGAAAATCAATTAATCGATAGAATCAATTGTCAGAATCTTGATTGGTGTTGGTTTACTTCATTTCTTTTTCCTGTTTTCCCATTTTATGTCTGTTGCGGTCCTTGCGGATAAGTGGAGCTAACTGGTAGTGATCAGCAAGTTTAGTGATACCTGGGTCTGAAAATTGGTCAAGGCATTCAAAAGTTTGTCAATTCTTAAGGAAAAACGTTCCGTTATTGTCCCTAGTGAAGTTAAATTGCATCAGTGAGCTAAAGAAATGTCTATAAATGCAGAAGCGACTCCAAAGTCAGTGCTGAGGTTGATGGGGTTGAAGGGTCTTACATTGTACCATTTAAAAAGCCATTTGCAGGTACCAATTGCCTGAATACGGTACTTCTTTTATAATATATCCCTTGTCCTTCTAATGTCATCTCCTTCATTTCCTTTTCTGAACAATTTGATGACTATAATTAGCTGTCAATGTGCAGAAATACAGGCTTGGCTTGCAGGCCAGGAGACACAACGCTGGAGACCAAAATAAAGAGAATAAGGGTTAGTAAGATACTGTTTCCAACATCATAGAAGATTAGGAGATTGTCGCCTCTCTAATTAGCTCCAGCCATTTTCTTGTAAAAACTTCTTAACAATTACGATTGAGTCGTTTTAAGTGCTTATTGAGTTCGAAAAATTCCAGGGGATTCATACATACATTTCACCAATGAGTGCTCAGGGACAAGCACCAGCTCATCTAGAATTGAGAACGAGCAAGGGTAATGCAAATTGCTTTTCCTTTTTATTGGTTTACATATGTACCAATACAAAAAATGATTGTTTTGCATGAAATCTTTCTGTAGCTTACATGTTAGCAGAAAAACTGTTCCTAGCAAGAAGTAAAATTTGCAAATCAGGACTCAAAGTTTAATCTTAAACTAAATAAAACAGTGCAACATTAATGGAAACGAAATTCTTGGTTAGATAGGATAAAACATATACGGATCCTACACTCACTATGTGTTATATCAGATTAAAGCATTTATTTTTCATATAAGTTTAAATATTCTTTAATTACTATTTACAATTATGTAATTTTTTAATAAAAAATTTAATACTTGCTATTCTTATCTGTTTCTTTTATTCTGAAAAAACAGACTAATACTAATTGACTTGTATTCTGAACAGAGAACTGCCCATCACAGAGACTCTGAAAAGCCAAGTCGAAGTACAGAACAGACTGCAAGAACAGCTAGAGGTATGATAATTCCTCGTTTGAGTATTTCTGCTGAAATTTTGTAATTTATGAAAGATCATCCTGTAAATCTTTTGATCTTATTTTTCTCTAACAGGTACAGAAAATACTACAAGTTAGAATAGAAGCACAAGGGAAGTACTTGCATTCCATACTAGATAAAGCGCAGAAGAGACTTTCACTTACGATGAATGGCAATAGCAATGTGGAAGATGACAGATCCCAGTTAACAGATTTTAATTTGGAAATGTCAGGCCTGATAGAGAATATAAATGGAGAAGACGCAAAAAATGACAGTAGGATCATGGAATTGAAGGATCCAAATTGCTCAGCTTTCCACGTTTACCAAGACAGATCAGAGACAAGGGGCAGCAAAGATGTCAAGCTCCAGGTTGGAGAAGGCTGCATACCGTTTGATCTGAATATGAGAATGTAACTTTGATTTTGCTGTTAAATTTGAACAATGGTTCTATTTAGGAACTAAATAGGCTTCTCATAGTATGACTTGTTCATAGGTTATGCTAATATTCTAACCTTCTAAAGTTTTCATTTTCCTGTAATTTTCAACTATGATCTGAGTTTCATCAACATCAATTAAATCTTATTTTCCCTGTAGATATTGGCTTGGGTTCAAAATGATAATTGTTAATTGATCTATTGTATTGAGTTGACTATTAGCATATAGATTAACTACAAATATCTAATTGTTCTTGTTATTATTTATGAATATCTTTTGCGACTGGTAATTGGTAAAGTTATTCTTTTTTAACCGAAAAATTATAGGTTCGAGTAATAGAAATAATTTCTTTGTAAAATATAAATAGAAGATTGCGTACAATTGATGACCCGAGCCTTATGTTTTGAGTTTTGCCCTTTTATTCTCTTTAAAATACTTGTGTTGTGATGGCTTACCATTCAGAGCATGTAAATTAAATTCAGTTGATGTCATATTAGTATATTGAATTCATTTTGAATCAATATCACTAATTGAAGTAATGCAAATTAATCAATCCAGGGCTAAAAATAAAATAAAATAAAAAAATTGTAGCAACTAACAGATGACCACAGCAACAACTACAAGGCAAAGCTTAAAAAACAGGCCAAGTCTCTTTGTAAAGGTCGCTCTTGGGTTGAATTATAGTATTGAAGTTTAGTAATGAAGTTGTTTTACCTTAGAACACTGTAGAAGTATTAAGTTATCCAATTGATGTTTTCTAATAATTAGTTAGCTGAACTGTATGTAGTTCAGATAACTAGTTATTATTACTCTAGGAATGTTGCATATCGTTTACAAAACACAAAATACTTATTGCAAGTTTCTAAAGCACTTATGATTCAATCCAGATGATAGATTCATAGCTTCCATGCTTTTAAGTGCTAAGTTAATTGTGATTTAACACTTTTATGACATATTTTATATGAAATTCATTATATTTGATTCAATTATTTTTTAGGTAATGAATTTAAGGAAATATTAAGAATTTAAGTGTAATTTTCTCAATTTTTGTTTGATCCAGAAGTAAAAGTAATGGTTAAATATAGGATTAACACAGATTCATGTTTGACTAGTGTTAGTTATATTTTTTGTCCAAGACAAAATTGGTGCTTGATATAAAGTGTAATTAGAGGGAACCCATCATATTGCACTACTTAGCACCATTCTAAAAGTATAATTGACCTCGGTTCTTGTAACAAGCACTTCGAGGATAAGCGAAATTATAAGTTTAATCATCTTAATTAGAACTCTATTATGTTCCCTAATTTAAAAATACTCTTATTAGGGTCCTTTGTGGGAGGTTTTGAAGGCTAATGACTACTTCCTTTGTCATTAAGTTGCTAGTTTAGGATTTCTTGACATCAAAGAGCCATTTGGAGCAACATTTAGTGTGTGTTTGGTTCAACTTTTGAAAGGTCCAAAAGTACTTTTGTTTACCGCAAAAGTTATTTTGAAGAAAAAGTTGATGTTTGGCTGTACATTTCAAAAGCGCTTTTACAGTAGAAACAGCT
>JANITX010000001.1:26138722-26154118 GCA_027564395.1 Erythroxylum ulei
AATATTTAAAAATTATTTTTATTTCATATTAATTGTCATTATTATTTATTATTAAGATTTTTGAAAGCATGGTTGATATTATACAGTACAACTGTATAATATACCAATATAGACTATTTTGCAATTTTTAAAAAATTTAGGGACTATTTCATAAATTTAAAAAATTTCCTAAAACGGTACTCAGTACCAACCGGTACCGGTACAGTTCTGTTCCAGAGCTCGATCCGGTACCAAATCCGATACAATATTCATAACATTGGATATAATAATGATGCATAATTACTTTTTTTTGTTAAATAGATGCATAATTACTTTCGTGCCGAAGGAGCAGCTACCGATTTTCCTCGCGGGTGAATAAATAAATATTTGAATTCTTGCTATTATTTTTTAACAAGGGTTGCTAAACTTATTACACGGACTTCTAGTTTTTTAGAACAAGTTGAAGGAATCGATATTATTGGTGCAGAGGAAGCAATAAATCAAGGGTTACTCAGACCAATGCTACGAGCTTCTAGGAGGCAATGGGTCTTTATTAAGCTCGTTGTCAATTCGCCTGACTTCCATACTAAATCACCCTAACATGAATGTGAAAAATTGGCTGTACTTGCATGGCTTAGCAAACTACTACACTGTTTTCTGCAGCATACCAACATAACAAAACTTAATAGAAAAGTGCCGCAACATTAATTTATTACATTCAAGGGGTTCAATTATTGGATACAAATAATTCAGTGTACGATTCTTGCCATGTACAGGATGTCTATGACTCTAATATTGGCTGTGACTTAAAATAGGATATAAGCTCAATCCTGCAAGAAAGCACTGATTGCAAAAAGCATTTGGAAGATCAATGCCTACTAGAAATGGAATCAATCAAATAAGATTTCGTATGCAATTACTTATTTTCTTCCACTTTCTGCTTCTAAAGTATGAACTGGTAGAAATCAAATCTTCGTCTCTTAAAACTAACACTGCTCGTTGTCAAACGGTTTCATGGATGAAATGGTTCGGTTCTCCTTAATTATTTGAGCACCATTTGCATTTCCCCCTTTTTCTTCTTGATGTTATGTGTTTGCTCAGTGCACCTCTTTTCAGTTTTTCTTCACTTTATTGCAAAACTTCATCTAAAACATAAAACCAGAGTCTTTGTGAAGGCACCAAATTGTGAATCAAACACATTCACATGCCTGAAAAATGATTTTCGTGTGCAATTAGTATAAGGTCAGTAGTTTCAGTCGATCGATGATGGATCATTCTCGAGCATTGGAACTATAGCAGATGAGAGCTCTATATGTGATACACGAACTGCACCAATTAACCGTTCTGGCAATTCATCTACAGTGTTTGCCTGTGAAGGACAAAAAACATAAAACTCAGGTACAAGAGAAAGAGATATGAAACACCTTGGGATAATATAATTTGCTGTAATCATGAATGCAGCACTACATGCAAAGTTTCTTGAAAGGACAAGAATAGATGACGATTAATCGACCTTAATTTGGTTCCCAGAGGAATGCTTAGCACATTATGGCAAATGATACTTCTTAAAAGCTTAGCACATTATGGCACACGATACTTCTTAAAAGCTTATCACACTCACAGCAAGGACATAAATGAATCCTTTGAATGAAGTTAAATCGCCAAGAAAATAATAACAATAATGTCTCAATAAGAGTTCCGCTGAAATGCAAGATAAAGAGATTCAAAAGTACATAACCTTATTCCTAACTAGTAGAAAGACTGTTAAAAAAAAAAACCAAAAACCAAACATATGAGCATTAAATGAGGGTATATTCATGTCAAACATACTAGATAATTTAACAGAAGAGAGCCAGACAATATAGTTGTATTTTACTACCTTTCCTCTTTTATTCCATTGTCTTTATTAAAAAAGTATCAAAGAAAGCAATTAAGGGCTTGGTTCGATCTCAAGACCCTCGTAAGAAATTATATAAGGAAAGTCAACATTAGGAATAAATAAGAAATTATCATAATTATACACTTTCATAGGCTATAGATCTAAAAAATCATAATAGTAAGAGTCAATTATATAAGAAAATCACATTAAGAATAAATAGAAAGCTATCGTAGTTACACACTTCATAGTCTATAGGTCTTCGACTTTTATTAAAACTCCTCTTCAAGCTGGAGCGTACATATAATAAGTTCCTTCCCATGTTACCTTAGCTGATAGATCTACTTCTTTTGTTATTGGATCTGGCAATGTTAATCCCACTCTATTAATATCTATATCATCTATCTTAAACTTACTAGGATTCTCCTTTAATTTATTATATGTGAGCAAACTCACTTGTACCCTAAATTGTTGTATCTGATTCTTTCCTGCTCATTGTAGTTTTCAAGATCTTATAACAAAGAAGATTATTAGTAAAGGACGTGAATCAGGAGGTCCATACATTCTAGATAAACAGTGCTAAGACGTATAGCTTGTTCAAGTGTCTTATCTCCTTTCGAAGCTCATTGTCAATTAGGACATCCCACTTTACCTTTATTGAAGAAGTTATATTCCCAATTTTATAATGTATCTTGCTTAGATTGTGTCTTGTCAGTTTGCAAAACCCATCGTCTACATTCACTCCCTCAAGTAACAAAGAGAACCAGCTTTCTGTTTGAATTAGTAAATTTTGATGTTTGCGGTCCATGTCCTGTTGTGTCTAAAACTGGATTTCAATATTTTGTCACTTTTGTAGATGATTTCTCTCGTATGACTTGACTTTACTTAATAAAAAACTGTTCTCATCTTCCCATTTTACCACCTTTTGTGCTGAGATCATAACTCAATTTAATGTCTGTAGTCATACTTTGCAAAATGATAATGCAAAGAATATTTTTCCACATCATTTCAAACCTACATGATCCAAAATGGTATTCTTCATCACTCTTCATGTGTTGACACACCATCTCAAAATGGTGTCGCTGAAAGAAAAAATCAACATCTCCTTCAAACAGTTAGAGAACCCTTATTTCAAGCACATGTTCCTAAACCATTTTAGGCTGATGCTATTTCCACACCATATTTTTTGATTAATCGTATGCCTTCATCTATTCTTCATGATGAGATTCCTTTTCCCTTCGACCTCGAATTTTTGGTAGTACTTGTTTTGTACGCAATGTTCATCCTCATGTGACTAAATTAGATCCTAAATCTTTAAAATGTATCTTTATGGGCTACTTTCGCCTACAAAAAGGATATCGATGTTACTATCCTACTTTAAACAAATATCTTGCATCAGCTAATGTTTCTTTTATGGAAAATATGCTCTTCTTTAATGATTCTTTGATATCTGAAAAGGTGGACAATGACCTCTTAATTTATAAGATCACCTATCACACTACAAACGCCATCTCTACACGATCCTCCAAAGAGACTAGTTTTCTTTCTAAGATATTGTTTCCTATTTTTCTCCTACATTAAGATGTATATATATGTGTGTCTGTGTGTGTCTCTGGGTAATTCTAAATAAAGAAAAGAGGACATTCATTTCCCCTTCTGTTCCATGTCAGTGTGTTTGAACATCAATTATGTTTAATGGAACACAAAACTACATGGCAATCCTCGGTTATAAAAGTCTTAATTCATGGCAATGTTCCTAGCAGATAAATGTTAGTAAAAAGTTGATAATTCCATCATCCTACATACAAACTATCTATCACCTAAGCAGCTTGGGTTGAAGGTCAGACTGAGTCAACTCATTTACATTCCTCAGACCCATATATTAAGGGACTCATAATGTATCAATCTTTAATTCCTCCAAAACATAACATTAATATGTTAAATAGGTATCAAGTATATAGAAAGGTACCTGTACAAGAAAAGCCATGTCAACCACTAATGTTGTTATTACTCCAATTACAAGGCCCAAAACTCCATTAGCAACAGCAGAGGAACCAATATCAATATCAACCTACAGATATATGAACCATATTATATCAACCAGATATATCAGCAAATATGTTTGTAAGCAATGTCATGTGCAAATGATCAAAAGTCTACTTCTAGATATGTGGGGCCACGTATGTAGGTGCAATCGACTGCTTTCCCTAGTAAGCAAGGGGTGCTTCCAACACTCTGACGAACAATCCAGGAGCCCTGCACAATTAAGTGCCAAAAATGTGCATATTACTCATGTAGTAATTACATAAAAACACATTGGCGGAAAAAGTTCTAAGAAGGTAAAGCTGGCAAGTGATTTGATTTCTTTTCTTTTCACTTATCTCTTTTCACTCACACCTGAAATTTTTTGTTAAAAGTGGTCTGTGCTAACATGCTTAGAATTCAAAAATGGGTCCTAATCAGTCAATTAGATTGTACAACACTATCCAGCCAGAATCATGACAGCTTTTAGAAGCCTTAACAGCATAGCAAATTCACTTTCCAGACATAGGGAAGCCAAATTCAAGTACCTTGGGAACTGATGGAATAAGCTTAAACCTACTATTACGAAATTCATCATCACCATCGACAAAACGTTGCAAGAGAGATCCAGGTGCTAATTCTTTTGTTACAAAGTAAAAGACCATACTGTAGTGTGTTGAGCCAGGTACCTGTACAGAGTAAAATTCTCATGTTTTTTATGATACTATGAACGTTTAGTTCAAATCAATACTTGGAAAATGGGATAAACTCACTTGCAGATTAAACACCACAGAGAAAAGTCCTTTTTCTGAAGCAACCTGGAAAAAGACAGTCAGACATGCATACAATATAGCCTTGGAAAAATGAAGGATAAAAGATATGGACATCTCCTGTGGTTTGCTTGATTCCTCAAAATCCCTTTATAGTTTAATATTCTAAAAAAGTTCTCATACTATGTTACAATAGACATGTACAACCCATCTATTAATTTTTATATCAAAAAAACTTGACAGAAGTGACACATGGCATGATTAAAATATGTCACGTGGCAGTTCCAAAAAAAGTTGATAGAAAAAATTAACAGAAGGGGTCCATGTCCATTTAAAGAAGTACGAAAACTTTTCTAAAAATATTAAATCATAGAGATTTTTTCAAGGACGAGTTAAACCACCGATGAGATGGGTGTCTTTATTGCAAAAATTAACAACCAAAAGCAGGTTCAATATTGTTGGCAGGATATCAAAGAATAACATCAACCTGCAGTACATTCCGCTTATAAATATCACAGTAGACATCTAACGGTAAAATTTGTGAACTCTTGGAGAATATATGTGCAAGAAAAAAGTCCAAAGGTTTTATTTTAGGAAAATGCCCTTTCTATTATATATATACAAGAATATAATTGTAGTCTATACGTAGTGAACAACCTATTTGATCCAGAAAAATAGGAACACTGTTGTTTGTAAACACAAAACAGTAACACTTTGATACTTCTATTTGTGGCCACCAAGAGTAAAAGACAGATGTTGAACCAAAAGGACTTCTTACTTGTGCTGCACATCCTTGACGCCTAGCCACATGGTCCATTCTTTTCGTGTCTTTGAACCAATCAACAGCAACAAGATCCATTAGGTGCTTTCCAGCAGGTATCTATATACACGTACGTCAGAGAAACACAAGTAAGCATAACAGGGAATGCAGTCCTTAAGAATATAAGTTATAGATTTTAAAAGGAATAAAGAACCAAATAATAGTGGAACCTTTGACTTGTCATGAAAAAAGTTTTTGCCACGGACTCTGAAGTTGTTCCCTTCTGAAATACGCCAACAGTGACGAGCATTGTCACGGTCATCTCTATGCAGGTTACCCGATAAACAGGACAAATCAATTTGATCAGCTGGCTCTTCATCCAAAGCTTCATAGGAAAAAAAAAAGTTGAAAAAGAATGTTAGCCTATAACCACATCTGCATAAGTACTTCAAAAATACGTGACTAACATGGATTGCAACATCCAACTGCTTTCCTCAATTCATTATCAGACTTGGTTGAGTCAGCCTAAGAAAAGGGGAAGGGGAGAGCAGAAGGATAAGGAACAAAAGTTAACAAGCAGAAAGATTGAGCAGGACATATATTATGGAAGAAATCTATGTACTGGAAGAAATTTAAAACATACCTCTTGGTCCTCCTCAGCTATCTGAAATTCTTCATCCTCATCTGAGTACTCGTCCAGCAGTGTGGAATTTCTGCTTACAGCATTCATTTGATCAAGAGACGGAGCAAGATGAACAGAAGATTCTTGAGCCTTTAAGCTTCTTTTATAAGAAATCGAAGTAGAAGCCATATTGACCATAATTGGAATCCGAGGACGAGCTCCTTTTTCATCTGTTTGGGCAAACCATTCTCGAAGCCCTGTCATGATACAAAAGAAATGAAACAGAATTCTGGCAAAGAGAATCTTAAAAATTGTCGAATAGTTGTACATTTGAACAACCAAAAGAATGCAATAAACAACACAATATTTCTCCAAAATATTGTGTTCCCCTTCGTGTGAACTAGTTGCCACCTGGCATCAATTTTAGCAATCAGTTCCACAAAACAATAAAAGAAATCCAGCCAACAATAAGGGGTTCGGCCTGACTGTGGATTCGAATACTGATAGATGTCAAAATGAGGAATATTTCTGTATATTTTTTAAAAAATAGAAAAATCCAACTCATTAACAAGCTCCTATGGAATGAACCAACAATTTTTTATACTGATAAAAAGAAAATCATCAGAGATATAGCATGATCTACCAACTAGCTCACAGAATGATACAAAAAATTTGAAAAAGAAGAAAAGATGAGATATAAGTGTGAAACACTTGACATGAAAATCTATTGTAATAACTAATTCCACAATAAAATAACAAAAGACAAGCACAGTTGACTAACAAACTTACAAGGTTTAATGAGTCGTGTCAAATTATAAAAGAACAGATTTTGCTACTTCATACTAATGAACAACATTGATGAATATACCACATTTTATTAACCAGCTAAGCAAAAAGTGCATAAGCACTAGAAATTAACAGAAATTTTAATAATCACAATGAAACAGATGAGACTGTACTTTTTATTTTTGGGACAAATTTAGGATATCAATTATGATAGGCATATGGTTTTTAGCTTGGTCCACAATTTCTCAAATAAATGAAACAAAACGCACCGGCCACACTATTCAACATCTGAAGAAGACAGTGTTGTTGAAAAGAGGGAATATAACCCACACCCCATCCTTTTAGATCAATCTGCATAAGATGCTGGACCTGTGATCTGGGTCTACCACCCCGAGGTTTCAGGGGAGATATGTTAAACCCCCCACCTGCAGAAAAATTAGAAAACAAGCAAATGAACATGTAAACATTATCATAAAAAATTCCAATCATTAAACAAAGGAGATTAGAGGTATCTTACTCTCAAGATGAGCACGCACATAACCTGGCTGCTGACCACAATGCTCATGCTCTCTAGAACGAAACAACACAACTACAGAAGAATGCAGAAAACTCAAGTAATTTGACAAAGTTTTTTTCAAAGAGGAACTATTGAAAAAAAAATACCATAGCTTCCATCATCATTTCGTCGCCAATAGCGCACATAGCAAAGGTCACGAGGCCAAACAAACCTGAAGCCGATTGAAACAAGAAAAAAATAGGAAGGGAAAATTGTGATTTCTGAGAGGAAAGTAGAATTTTATTCTAGAAGTTTCATGCAATAGCTCTGAAAGACATCGTGCAATAACACATAAGCAAAGCGTTCCCTCTACTGTTGTACATATGAATACAGTAGATTATATTAATTTCTATTAGCCAATGAGTGTTAACTCAAATGGCATGTCATTTTTCCCTTCTATCAAACTATTAGGATATTCAATCCCCCAAGCGACCAAAGAAAAGAACTAGTATCATCATTACTTTGGCATACTCTCTGCATCTTCGTCAAATGTTCATTTCTAATTTTTAAAAATTCATTTATATTGTAATACATACTTTTGAAGGACATTTTGCACATCCCTCAAGTAATTAGTTGGAACAAAAGTGTAATATAACTTAATATCATCATTTCTCAAAAAGAAATTCAATACCACAACACGTACTTCATCATCAATTTCCAAAAGTTTTAAGGATAATAGTGCTCCAAAGATAGTCAAAGTTCAGCCAATTGACAAGTAGTATTGCTTTAAGGACATATTTTAATTCAGAATTAGGTATCCATAACACAAGAAAACTGGGTTTCGAGTTCGTATTTAGTATTGGTTTCATCCCGAATTGTGGCACCACTTTCAGGTGCGAATCAGAAAATAATTCTCTCTTGACAAAAATTCAGTACACCATAGGCTAAAAGTCTTCAATGCAGTGCCACATCAGTGACTAATGCATCAAACTTTGAAATCTGATATTAAGAAGTGATTACATATGGAAAATTTAAACATTATAAGTCATGTTTAGTAGTGAAAAATATAATTTTGCTTTCCAGTCCTCACTTTTTTTCTATTTCCATATTTTTCTTTTCCAGGGAAAAGCTGGATATAAAGAAGAACATGTTCACTTTGATAACATCTAAAACTGTTTTTTCATTTTAGAAACTTATTAAAATTAACATTATATAGTTACATAATCAGCATAATGGTATATAAAAGTACTAGTACAAGCACCACTTTGAAATTTAAATGCGTTCATACTTTGAAATAAAATTAGCTTTGTTTTTCTCTCTACCAATATTATTTTTTGATGTAGAGGAAAAGCTAGAAAATGATGCATTTGAATATAAAAAAATTTTTTGGGAAAGGATTCATGAAACTACTACAGTTTCCCACAGTTGATTAGGCCCTAAGAATTGAAAATTTACCTGGAAAATGTCCTTGCTTTTCAGTAAAAGATGCTTTTTTTATATAAATATGGTAATAACTATGGGATTAACAATTAATAACAGTAGCAACATACAGAAAAAAATGCAGCAACGAAAAAAGACAGCCTATTTTTCACAGAGAAAACAAGAACAAAGAAACATATCTCAATAAATTTTACGCAAGGAATTTGGTGAAAGAGGAGATTACATTGAAAACCAGTCAAGTTGAAGTCTGTGATAGAGTATAGCTGTGTGCCCATCTACCTCTTCAACTAAACTACCATACTCGAAACTACAATCCCACCTGCACAAGGAATGAAATAACCATGAACATCTATCGAGTTGTGTATTAGCACCATTTTAGGATAGTCAATTTCTTGATATTCTAAAGATTCTAGAATCCCAGGAAACTGTCTTCTTTCCCTAGGAGTGTGGAATCCTAGGAGACTGTTTTTCCTTCCTAGAAGAGTGTCAATCCTAATACATTGATTCCTATTCTTGGAGATTATATCTTATTTTTCTCCCTACTCTAAATTATATATGAACGTGTAATCCTAAATCATTTTAGTAAGAAAACAACTTATTTTTCCTTCTATTTCATAGAATGACATCAAAGCGCTAAAGGTTTTTCTAGGGAGTTCTTCTTCAAGCAGCCTTCATTCTTGCATTTTCCTTGGGACTTTATTCTTCTTTGAACAGCCTTCATTGCTGCGTTTTTCTTAGGACTTTATACTTTTGCTTTTTCTTGTGCCCAATATGTATGCACCAAAATTACCCAAGGTTCAAATAAATGAATTTTTATTAGGGAGGAAATTGAGAAACTGAGGAATTTATTAGGATTCCTTGAGAAGTCCTTTAGAGTTGGTTCTTTGGCGCCCTTAGGTAAACCTTCATTTTCTTTTTACATAAATGCCTCAGACAAATATTATGCCAATACCTAGATAATTAACTCTGCTACCACATACCATTTGGCTCTCTTCTCACATTTATTTCATACCTATACCCCATCCGCTAGAAATAAGAAGATTGTAGTGGCTAATGATTTGTTTTCTACTGTTGAAGGAGTAGGATATACATATATTACATTCTCTCCATCTAAAAAACATTAATTCATGTACCAAAATTATCGATCAACCTTGTGTCTATTCAAAAAGTCACGCATGAACTTAAATGTTATGAAATTCTTTCCTCTTCATTTTGTGTTCTTCATGACTAGAATTTGGAGAAGAGGATTGGACTTGCTAAGGAAAGGAACAATTTATATCATCTTGAATCTTCTCAAAAAATCATGAATAATCTGCCCATGTAATTTCTTATTACTTCAAATAGAGATGTTGTTTGGCTTTACCATTTACACCTTGGTCATCCTTCTTTTAGGGTTTTAGAATGTTTCCACATTTGTTAAAAATATTAAATATCACTATTTTTCATTATGAAATTTGTAAATTGACAGAATATACTCGTATACCTTTCCTATCAGTACTAAAAGAAAGTCTCATCCTTTTCATTTGATTCATTGTGATATTTAGGTCCCTTTATTGTTCCTAATATTTCTGAAGCTCGCTAGTTTGTCCCCTTGATTGATGATTGTACTCAGGTTAGAAGACTTATCTTACTCAAACATAAATCTGATGTTAACACTGTTATTCCTAGTTTTGGTTCCGTGATTCAAAACTAATTTAGGGTTAACATTAAAAGCTTTAGGTCTGACAATGTTGTAAATTACTTCAATTAGATTTTATCACCCTACTTCCAGAAATAAGGAATTATTCATGACTTATCATGTGTTAACACATCTCAACAAAATATTGGTAGATGAAAGAAAAAATTGACATTGACTTAATGTAACTTAAGCTCTACTCATTTTCCCAAAAAAAGAAAAAAGAAACTTGAGTTCTGCTCTTTCAACTAAACATTGCCAAGTCTTATTAGGGGGGAGGCAATTCTAACCACCAAATATGTGATAAAAGAATTCCCTCACATATGCTAGACAATAAAAGTCCCATAAAACCCTTCAATACCTATTTTTCCAGCATCAAAAACTCAAACGGTCTTACTATTAGGATATTTGGCTATAATGCCTTTATACATGTTCGTATTCAACACGGAGAAAATTTAGATCCTCATGTTATTAAAAGTGTCTCTTTAGGCTATTCACCTACACAAAAAGGGTACAAGTGATATGAACTTTCATCATGAAAGTTCTATACCTCAACTCATGTCACTTGCTTTGAAAACAAACCATAATATTTTGTCAATTCCTATCTTCAGGGGGAGAACTCAATGATGGAAGATAGTATTTTTTTAGTTTTAAGTGCCATTTGACCTTCCTGTACCTGTCCCAAACTCATCTTCAACCTCTAATCCTGTGTTTGTCCCCAAAAAAAAAAACGAAAATCTCTCCTATATCATCTAGTCCTATGTTTGTCCCAAAAAATACATAAATCTCTTGTGTCAATCAGGACACATTTGCCCCAGTGGCAAAAATGAATATTGTGAGGATTTTGTTATCCCCGGCAGCTCACTTTGATTGGCAACCTTTGGAGTATATGATGTGAAGAATGCCCTCCTTCATGGAGATCTAAATGAAGAAATCTACATAAACATTCCACCAAATTTTGAAGAAAATACATGTTATAAAGTTTTTCAATTGAAACGGTCCTCTATGTTTTGAAACAATCTCCCAGAGCATGTTTTGATAGATTTGCTAAAGTTATGAAAGGGTTGGAGTACAAAGAAAGCCAAGGCGATCACACTCTTTTCATCAAGCACACAGCTACAAGGGGAGTGACTGCATTTCTAGTGTATGTCGATGATATTACTGTGGCTAGAAATGATGAAAAAGAAAAAGGGAAATTAAAGCAACAACTAATCAAGGAATTTGAGAAAAAGGAGCATGAAATTTTGAATTTATTCTTAGTATTGAGGTGGCATATTCCACACAAAGAATTTTCATTAAAAAAAAATGTGATTGATCTCTTGAAATAGAAAGAAAAGATTGGGTGCAAAATGGTCTCTACCCTAATAAGCCCAAATCATAAGCTTGGAGAAGCAAAAGAAGAACCAGATGTTAATAGAAAGATGCATTAGAGCCTAGTAGGCAGGCTCATATACTTTGCCCATACTCAACCTGACACAGCATAGTTCATGCATGATCCAACATAATCATATCTACAAGCTACATATAGGTCACTTAAAAGGCAATCAGAGAAAGAATTCTATTTAAAAGAAATAATCATTTCATTCTAGAAGCCTTATACTGATGCGAACTATGAAGGATTTATAGGCCCGATTTGGCAATCAGTAGATTGCATTAGCTGTTAGCTGATTTTATCAGCTGTTAGTTGACAGTGAATTATATCAACTGATTTGACCAACGGATAACATCAACTGTTTATTAAAGATGTTTGATAAATTTAGTTGTTTAATATTAGCTGTTTATGTGTAAAATGACTTATGAGAGCATAACTAAAAAATTTATGTTACATGGGTGACTTTGATAAATTGCAAATGGTTATTGAAGAGATGAACATTTTAACCACAGTCTTTTTGAGATAAGATAATGAGAAATTATTCTACCCAAATTCAATTATCTGAAAATGGTAAATCAAGTTCAGATAAGGAATCAACGTTCGTGTATATTTGTACTACTGTTTGAAATAGGATTACTTTATTCCTATTGAATGCATGTTATATTTTCCATCGAGAAACCAACTAGTTGATGTTCTAAGGGGTTGAATAGTTCAAGTTTTCATAATGTTACTTTCAAGTTAGGAAGGGAAGACATGTATTCCTCAACTTGAGGTAGACTATCAAGTTGCGTATTAGTTATATACCATTTTAGGAAAGTCAATTTCTTGATATTCTAAAGATTGTGGAATCCTAGGAGACTATCTTCTTTTCATAGGAGTGTAGAATCCTAGGAGACTATTTTTCTTTCCTAGGAGAGAGAGGAATCCCAGGAGATTGATTCCTATTCTTAAAGATTGTTTCTTATTTTTCTTTCTCCTCTAAGATGTAAATAAACATGTAATCCTAAATCATTTTAGTAAGAATACAATTTATTTTCCCTTCCATTTTGTGACAATATCAATTCTGAAAATAGAAATGAGGGGACAAAAGATAGGGCATTATGCAGGAATCTTTCAATTAACAACTGAAAATTTTGAACTATTTGCTTAACCATTTATGGAAGACCGTCTAAATATAAAGCAGAAAAACAGCAAACATGGAAGCAGTACATATAGAAAACATGGGAGCAAATGCCTATGCACACATGCATGCCGAGTCTTCTCCTTTTATTTCCTCAGCTCTAGAGAATGGAAGTGCCTTGTATATGCCGGTTACTTTCAACATGATTGTGCTAAGGTTTGACTATCATTTCCACCCCTCACCCTCCCCATAAGTAAACACGGAAGAAGAAATCCAGACTCTTATATTTCAATAACTTTTTTCCGTTTACAAATGCAAATTGTGGGTGTATATTATTCTGATAACCTTTTCAAAATATAATAATCACTCTTCAACTATAGTGTTAAATTTTCTGTTAAAAGAAAAAGAAAGACATACTCAAAACGTGTTCCATCCATTCTCATCACCAATTCAAAAATTTCCTCACAGGAAGCTTCAATCACACTCACAGCTTTCATTGCTCTACTACAGCTCCTTTGCTGCACATAGCTACAATCAATCACAAGACTAATAACAGCATAATTCATAGAAATACCAATTCTTTAACATTAAGTAACTAGTTCATACAAGGTAATCAACTTCAAGAAGCTCTTCAAAGATACGAAGTCCTGCCATATACAGATTGAAAACAGCAAAAAACTCTTGTCAACTGCATCTCGTCTACACTATTATAACATGGCCAGTAGCTCTCAATTCAAACCTTTAACTTGCTGCCTGGAGTGTTTATTATGTCTTGAAATGCTAAGGAACACGAAAAAGAAAGACATTATGGAAAATCACTAACCATTTTCGCATTGTAGTAGACGCCAATACTTCCTAGAAAATGCTTGATTGTTGATATTTTGTTTTGACAATTCTGAGTCTTCACGTGTCCAATCGAGCATTGAATCGGGAATACCTACAATTTATGAATATGATAAGATTTGAATAGAATTTGGATTCCGTGAACTTCACATTAGAAGTGACGGACATAAAGCAGAACCATTTCCAACAGTTGTCCTCCGCCAAATTTGTTCGTTAGTTTCCTCTTCATCCTCTTGCCCACTGCACCTACAGAAAATTAATACCTTAGGGGAGGATACAAGTCATACGTCATATGAGAATTCCACAGTAGAAACCTGAAACTATCATTAATGGCAATTTACTCAATAATACTAGTATCAAATTAGAATCATCATAGCAGTAACAATTTTTGAGCAAAAATAAACAAATTGTTCTCAAAATACGCCCTCCTAAAAATGAAAAACCTTTGTAATATAGGGAAAGTTATGGTGAAAGACATAATTGAAACTAGTTGATGAGTATTAAAGGTTCATCACTTATTAGTTAAACATACAAAGAGAAGCACATGAATATTGTTGAAGAGGCACTCACTGACTTTCATGATCTGAAGAAGCATTCCTCCCATTATCCATCCCAGATTTATATTCGAAAGATACATATTTGTTACCATTTGATACATGGGAGTCATGATGCTGCATAGATGACAGTGACGTAAGTCCTATATGCATCATTCCAAGCAAGGCAAGAGCCATCTTCACCCATTAAGTAGATGAATGCATAAAGACCTTAGAACAGCCAGGAAGAGTAAAACTACTCACAGTTCAGTATAATATTTTGATTCTATGAAAAGACTATGCATTATAAAAGGAGAGAACTCCAGAAACTATATTCTAAAAGATCTGCTATTAATTCTTTAAATAAAAACATGAAAATAGAGAAGGAGAGGAGCTTATGCCCAAGGGTGAAATAGACGGTAAGAATCCATTCCAAGAAACACAAACCTGATCAATTACGAAATCAATCTTTTCCTTCCAAATTAATGCTTCCTGAATGTTAAATGCTGCCATCTGCAATAGCATCACACCTCAAAAGAGTCAACTTTCATTATGAAAATAGACAAAGAATTGTTCTAACATGTAAAGAAGGCAATTTTATATGTCAGTCATCAACTTCATCATCTCATTTCTCCAAAGACAAATTAGATACCAAATTATGCACTGAACTAACATAACATGACTGCAGTCAAAAAATGCAAGGGCACCTCACCGTGACTCTATCATTCTTTTCTTTGATGTTGTACACAGACAAAACATACACCATCTGCAGGAACAAAAACAATCTGAAGCTTAACATGAAACTTCACATGATTAAATTGTATTCAGTTATATGGAGCATAGTAATCAGCAGAAAACCATAGCAACAATATCACAACAGAGTGTGGATATCAGTAGGAAGCTAATAAGTTCATAGGGATCACAGAAAGAAAGAAAGAGACATGCACCCACACAACGGCCAGTTCAGAACTGAATTAGTTAAAACTGAAACAAGAGGGTATAGAAAATATCAGGAAAAAAAACCCACTTTATTTCTCTGATTATATGTAATTTATACATGAGTATAATCTATTCTAATACTACTAAACTACTGGATTTTTCG
>JANITX010000001.1:26180949-26193618 GCA_027564395.1 Erythroxylum ulei
GGTACCAATCGGTACCGGTACAGTTCCGTTCCAGAACTCAATCCGGTACCGAAGCCGGTACGGTATTCATAACATTGCTCTCGTACCTATTTTTGCTTCTTAGATATGAATCCAACTCTAAAGGTTATTTGTCTTTATCTTTTACACCACACAGGTCTGCCAATATTATAGAGAAGCAAACTATGAGGAATAAGTAAACTCGCTACTTGAGTTGCTATCAGTAGAGTAAGACATGAACGAACCTTCTTGAGCAAATTATAGAATAAGAGCTGTAGGCATGTAGATTGCAGCCTTTTCCCAACAAAGATTCAAAAGATAAATATAAGGTTTGACAATGGACATCTTCAAGTACATAACGACAACAACTTAGGTCAAAATAAAATGGAAGGTTATAATCACAAGAGCTTCTCATTCCTTAAGGCCTTGAGTTTTTTTTTCCTAAATATGCAACAACCTATTTATAGGGCCTCAATTTTTAGATGTGATGTTTCTTTATATGTAACTGCAATGTATGTTGATCTTAAATCAACCGTAGGACCTTGTTAATACATGGACCTTGCGAAGGCCCAGGATCCAAAAGATGAATAGCACACCTACCCATCAATGGTTTCCAACTTCTAATAAACCAACACCTTGCCCTAACCATACTTCTCTTCCATGTTAGAGCCCTGACCTGTCCATAACAATGAATCATTATCATTATCCTTGGTTCTTATTAAGATATGGCATCAATTCATGTATGCATTATCCCTTATTTTAAGATCTTCTACCTCCAACATATAGAGAGAGATTAACAATAAAAAAGGTAAGTGCTCATCACAATTAGGCTTGATATTTTAGGTTGAGTCGAACTCGAACCCCTAGCTTAGACTTGAATCCGCCCAAAATTTACACCTTATTAAGTACTTAGAGATGATGTGGTCTTTGTCTCTTGCAACCATGGATAGGTTTTGAGATTTTATGCTTAATAAGTTGAATCTAAGGTTAAATTATGCGCATCTCATACGGCAATATGCTAGAGATTAAGAAAGAGAGTAAACATTTAATGCCTATGAGAATATGCTTTCAAAAGTCAATTTGTAATAGGAATGTGGCTTAAAAGAACTAGCATATCTTCTTACACTCTTTAGGTTAGATTTGGGAAGACATAGACTCTTTTCCTTCTTGATGTGATTTTATCTTTCAAATTTTTTGTCACAAAATATATTACTTACAACCTAAGGTAAAGTACACATATCTTTTAGTATTGATACAATAATGAATGGAGCATTAATCTCACGAGAAAGCTATATAAATTCAATAGGCTCTCCTACAATTACCTAGTCAATTAAATAAAAAGGGATAGATTTGATGATTGATAATTAAATCTAAAAGTAAACCTAAACCTAAACCTAAACCTACACCTAAACTTAAATCGAGGCAGAGTAATGAGTAAGCATTGTTAGAGATAAAACAAAACATGTAATCAAATGGAGAAAGTAAACACAAATATCATCTAGATAAAAACTCTTTCTAGTATCATCTTCGATTTCATGATTAAATAAACATAGAATGGATATATTAATTTAGACCAATAGGACCTCATAGATATTGAAACTATACTCTTTTAAACTATAACTATCTATTCTCTAATTGGTTATCCATCTTTACAAAGCTAACACCTCTTTGAATGTAATAAACTCTTTAAAATTCAATGGAAGGTTTCACCCTAATACTAAGAAAATTACGTAGCTCCCTCTCAAATATCCCATTTAACCCGTCTACCTAAGCCATAGTTAACTGAAAAGCAAGCTCTTTTAAGTTATATATAGATAAATTATAATTAGAACTAAATCATGCATTAAGATCAGTTAAAGGCATTCATATATAAATATATCATATTTATCAATTAGAATTTATTAATCTATACAAGAGTATATAGCAGGGTTCTCTTCTATTTAGATATATAAAATCAATTATTAATCATTTTTAAATCAATGAACATAATGTTAAATTTTTAATATGGGTAGAGTGCAGAGTCCATTAACAAGAATTGGGCTTGGGTCAACCATTGTCCAAATAACTAGAATTAGTTGTTTGGATAGTTGACCCTTACCACTTATAAACTTTTTAACATCTTCATGTCTAGGCAATATGGGATACTCTAACACTCCCCTTCAAGTGCAACTGGGGTTGGACATTCAGTTGTCACTTGAAATATACGCAGTAAAAACCGGACCGGGCCGCTGGGAATGAACATCCAGACGGACAACCGGGAAATTAATAATCCGGGCCAAACCTGCTCTGATATCATGTTAAATTTTTAATATGGGTAGAGTGCAGAGTTCATTAACAAGAATTGGGCTTGGGTCAACCATTGTCCAAATAACTAGAACTAGTTGTTTGGATAGTTGACCTTACCACTTATAAACTTTTTAACATCTTCATATCTAGGCAATATGGGATACTCTAACACATAATACAGAAACAAAAGAAAAAAATTGAAAGAGTTATAGATGTAATCTTAATATTTTGATGCGAGTTCTAAGTTGTTGGATGATTTTGATCTTCTTTTCTCTTGAAAATTGTTGCAATGTTATAGAATGATCTTCTTTGATTGTTAACCTTAAGTAATAAAATGAACTAATGTAAAAGAAGCCCCTCAATAGAGGTTTTCTATGTCTATGTATAATTTGTCTCGTCATTAAGACATGGTTTGGGCCACACCTGTGGCTCAAACCATGTCTCTCAAAAGCTTATAAAATATAAAACAAGAATGTGGATTTTTCTTATCTTTTTATAGACGCTTAAATCATCTCAACTAGAGTTCTGACGAAAAAATTATGACTAATTTACTAAGTAGTACTCCAGTTATCTTACAAATCTTTCTAGAAAACGACACGAGCTTTGGCACTCCTGTACCCTAGGCCGTGGATCTTTTTGTTTTCTCAGGGTATAGTAAATAGTCTTTGGCACGCTCATACCTTTAGATCTTAGATCTTCCTATTTCTTTTATAACTAGCATATATTTCGTGGTACGATCATAATTTAGGTTGTGTTACTCTTCAAAAAATTTTAGTATCATACAACCTCTCCCTAGCCACATCTTAGGTTGTATCTCTTCCTACACTTGCTCTATAATGAACACGAGTTGGCACATGAGTGTGGGCTAAATTATGTCCAACCAACAATTGTGATTTTCTTCATATTTGTTCTTAAAGTTATCTTAAATTTTTTATAAATTTAATCACAAGGCAATATCTTCAACACTTAATTAAAACATAACATAAATAAATTAAATCATGGTAATTGATATGTAAAACACTTAGTGAAATACATATTTAAACTTATTAAATATCCTTATACTTCATTTTTTTACTTGTTCTAAAGCAAATCAAACTTAAAAGACATTAGCCTAGGTAAGCTAGATTCTAAGAGAGTTTAACAATTCAAATAAAGTGGTCAAGCATTACCATTATTAGTTAAATCATCTCATTCATTATCGACCTAAATCTCTAGATAGTAACACCAATTTATAATTCAATTTCAACCTAACTAAATAATATTTCAAATTCAACTTAATTCAAACAACTTCACCTTATGTATAAAGTGGACATAAAAGGAGTAACAAATTTCAAAAAGTATTTGAATAGGCATAAATAATGGAATTAACTAATATAATTACAAAATACCTTTTCTTTCTTTTTGTTTTTAATTTTTCGTATATTTTAACAAACATAATTGACTTGGCTAAAACACCATCCCAACTTTTTTACACTAGAGTGAACATCTTGTCATGATCACCTTCAATTAATATTACTCATAACTTTAACCTATTACTTAGATTAAAATCAACGGATTAGAGTTTTTATTAGTGCTTAACTTTATTTAAAAAATTCATATGATTCACAACCAGCATGGAATAATCATCTACTTAAGAATGCAAACTCAAAACTCAAAATGTGCCAAAGTCATATCCTCGGGTCATCATCCAACCTAAGCATCCTTTACAAGATTATTTGATCAAGTTTCAAAATAAAAACTACTCATTTTTCATATCTATGAACTTAATGTAATCAACTCATAAGACAACATCACTTATAATATTTCAACTCAATTTCCTTAATATCCTTACCTAATTTTTGATATATTCACTTACTAAACTAAATGCAAGTTTGAATGTTTATATATAAACTAAGGCTCAAAGTGATTACTCTCTTATATTTAAGTTGTACATTGTCCTCATTGTATAAATATATAGAATATGTAACAAACAAATGAAAGTACACAAAAGGTGGAGGAATATGAAGATATTAAGATCCAAAAAAAATTTATGGGCCTTGTTCTTAAATTTTGCTTTCTTTGTATTGCATTTAGGATATCACGATTAGGGATCTACGTTAAAAACAAATAAACAACATAAAAAAAGTTTAAAATATATAAGAAATAAATTAAACTGACATGTAAAACTACATCAAAAGAGAAACATTTAATAATGAAGGATCACATTATTCAATAAAAATAAATTGCATAAAATCGAAACATCGAGTTGCCTTCTAATAAGTGCATCATTAAAGTCTTTTAGTTGGACTCTAATGTTAGGTAGGAAAAGTGAATCACTTTTGATCCTCCTCCTTCAATATTTGACATGTCTTCATTTCACGCCTTATTATGATCATATGACACCCCACGCAACTTGTTTGATAACACCCTAAAAATTCATAAATTTTAATGTCTATCCCATCAATATACTAATAGGGATTCTCATACGAAAAAGAATATTTATTTTTATTGAAATATTTAATTTCTCTTTGTTGTTCTTTTCTTCTTCCTCAACAACTACCTCCTTTTTTTATAGCTTCTCCAATTGCTTCATCAATTATCTCCTCTTCACTCTTCAAGGTGGTTGCCATATTATATTCCTTAGAATCATACACTATGTTGCTAGGTAACGATCTTTGATATCTCTTGACTACTAGATTGATTAGAATCATACACTATTTTGCGAGGTAATGATCTTTGATATCTCTCGACTACTAGATGACTAGTTAATCAATCTAGTTCTTATATTATAGATTGAAGCCTCTTGGTGTTAGAATCGAGCTTTAGTTATGGATATAGATTCTATTATTACTTCTTTTAAGCCTAATTTCTTCTCTTGTTATTACTCATAGTATCTGGATGGAGGTGGCATTTAAATTTCCCAATTATCTAATGAAAAATTCAAACGAGTAAGGCTGCATATTATAGGGCCTCCTCAGATCTCACGTATTAGTAGAACTTTCACTAGGTTGTCGTTGCTGCTGTTGTAGATTACATGTGTTGTTATAGTGGTGTGTCTAAAGTTACTAGTGGTAATCCAGTAGTCAACTTATTCAATTGCCTTGGCAAAGTAATTTCTAACTTGACAGACATTATTTCTATGCTTTCACTGTCATTAATCACAACATAATGCTTATGCAAGTTCCATTAGTATAATTAGGTTATCAATTTTCGCCTAAAAGCCTCCAACAGAGCTACCCTATTGATCAAATCATCTTCATAAAGTATACATATTGGGTTTATTGTCTTTGTGATACTTGATTTCTAATGATATTCGTCCATTTCTATCTCCTTAATTAACTTTAGGGAAGCTTCTAGAGTCATAAAGTACAAGATTTTCATTATTATTGTATAAACCATATGTTATTTTGCATTGCCCTAAAAATGAAAATAGGTTGGCCAAACCTTGACTCACCTTAAATTGACCCCTAACAAAGACCAAAACAACATCATTTTGTCTTGAGTTTCTAAAACTTATAGGCTAAAATGATTTTGTTTTGGTTTGAATTTCTTAAACCTATATACCAAAACATTATTTTTTAAGTAATAAACCAAAATAACATTATTTTGAGGAAATGGTGGCTAGTTGATTTAAGTCTAGGCTAAAAATGTCATCTCTACATAACCCAAACCATTGCAAAATGTTTAAACTTAAAACTAAGCGGGAACCTAATAATGTGGACACATCCTCAATATATTCTTATATCTTTGTCTCATGTATCACAAAATGTCTCTTTATCATATTACTAATAGGAGGAGATATCATTTTGTAACCTTACATAATCTATATAGTTCTATAATCTCCATCCATATTAATTGGTTGGCCAAACATGTAGTTAAAACAACATCAAGCACACAAAATACAAGGTAAAATTAGATTTCATCTATACACACCCGCGAGCGCGCGAAAGAAAATATAATAATATATACAAGGAAAGACTAGAGTCACAATTCTCTAGTCTCTTAAATATTAATTGCTTCCCTTGTAATAATGCTAAAACCTTATTGAGCACATTTTATACTACTAAAATGTTCTTTCATGAAATATATTACTTGCAAACACAGGGAAGTGTGCCTATCATTAGGCATGAATACAATAGTGAATATAGTATTTATCATAAAAGAAATAAGTAAGAATTTAATTACATAAAAGGGATGTATTTAATAATTGACAATTAAATTTAAAAATAAACCAAGCCTAAACTTGGGTGGAGTAAAGAGTAAACAACCACTAGAAAGAGAACAAAATATATAAGTGAAGAAAGCATAACCAAATATCACCTAGATAAAAATTTCCCTAGTATCATATTAGATGTCATGATTTAATAAACTTACGATGGATATATTAATCTAGACTAGTAAGATCTCCTAGAAATTGAAATTGCCTTCTCTAAGGCTATATTCATATACTCTCTGATTGGTTAATCAATATCTCTACCAAGTTAACACCCCTTTGAATGCACAATGCTTTATGAAATCCCATAAAAGATTTTGCATTAATATTAGAAAGATCATATAGGCCTCTTTCAAGCACCATTTTTTGTTGGTTTATCCCTTATAGCCAATCACTTTAGTTGTAGTTTAGTGACAATTATTTAAAGACATTATTTATCTTGTACATGTTTAGATGTATATGATAAAATTCATGTGATAATTACACATTGAAAATAAAATTATAATGAGATTATAATTATAAGATTCACACTGTATTTATGTATTATCCATAAATTGTTCCTGGTCATTGTTCTGTTAAGATTGGACATTAATATAAAACAAAAAGACTAACACATGTTATGTTTTTCCTTATGAAGGAAGTAGTCGATTTCATAGGCTAAAGTATAGAGATACTTAAATAAACGTGTGGGTACTTGTTAGAGAATAAGTTCACTGAACAAACCTGACATGAGAAATCCGTTTGGAATATTATTAGCTTGTCTATAGAATTCTTATTGTGATGATTGTATAAGTAATCATTTAACTTGATTTCACCAAAGTTATCTTGTATAGGGATTGATATGTTTTGATACTACTTATGATCTATTTAATCATGAGTTATTTAATCGGTAGTCACTGAATGTAGCATGAACTATATGGAGGTAGCTGAGTGATCAAGATAGGATTCATCATCCTAAAGTAATTAAGGAGAATGTTTTGTTGCTATTAATTAGTATTGATTTGGGAAATCCTTGGCCAAGGTGGAATGATGCTTTGTAAATAGTTTACAAATGTTATTAATTGAATCGATAGCTAATGGTAGAGAACTAATATGATTGGACTCAAAATATAGACAATAATTTCATACTCTAGGTCTAATTGGAACATTATATGATGAAAGGATTGAATTATACGAAAAAATCATGCATGGAAATGTTAGTGAAAACCATTTTAACATTCCTAAATAATTGGGTAGTCATGACGTATTGCTAGACGCCAATCTTGATCTATGATTATAAATTGTTTAATTGAAGAATTAAGATAAGTTAAAATGAGTTTTAATTTATCTAATTCTAATTATGAATTAAAATTTGTAATCATTGCCGACGTATTTGAGAACCTAATGGGCTCACATATATAATAGGTTAAAGAGAGAAAAGTTTTTTTTGGTAAGAAAAAAGCGAGCAAAGCTCACAAAATCAGAAAACTACCTAACATAAGAGACCCCTATTAAATCATGATCAAGCCATCTACCAACACTAGGGGGACTTGCCCCAAAACATAAAAGACAAGAGGAAAATCAAAAGCAATGTGAGAAAGGGAGTCAGCTGCAAAGTTTCCTTCTCTGTAAATGTGAGAGAGTTTCACATTATGGAATCGCTTCAATAAGTCTAGAATTCTGGCAACGAGAGGTAAGCAACCTAAATTTGCTTAAACACCACCGGTCAACATCTTGACAGCAATCTCATTATCACATTCAACAAGCACATCCAAATAGGCAAGATTATGAGTGAGTTGAATACCATAATAGAGAGCCCACAACTCAGCACGAAGTATTGAACAACGACCCGTCTTGAAAACAAACCCATGTTTCCAGCAACCATTATGATCACGAATCAAGCCTCCACCTGTAGCAATCCCTGTGGAGGCAGCCAAAGAAGCATAAGTGTTGAGCTTCATAAAAGGGGAATGTGGACATTTCCAAAAAATTACCCTTGAAATCGAAGGACTATTATTCTCCGAAGGCAACTTATTGAAGGTATCCTGAATCAATTTAGCTTCAGAAATAGTACTCTGCAAGGTATTAAAAATGGAAGAAACACCAGAATTAAACACTCTGTCATTCCTTCGTTTCCAAAGGTTCCAGCAGCCTAAGCCGAAAATAGTAGGCCAACAAAGATGATCATGAGAGAGATGAGAGCTTTTCATGTTCAATAACAACCAATCTTCCAGATTAACATTCTAGAAGGAGCTCAAATATTAAAATCAGTAAAAAGGTGCCAGAATTGAACAGCAACATGACAATCACGGAGAATGTGTAGAAGGGTTTCAGGCTCGTCGTTGCAAATATCACAACTCCCGGAGTCACTTAAGTGTTGTCGTTTTCTTTCATCGTTGGTTAATTCTCCATTGTTTAGGGCTAGCCAAAAAAACATTATGATTTTTTTAGGGCCTTGCCACTTCCAAATTAGGTTCCAAGGAAAGTTATGAGTAGGAATATAATTTTTAGAAAGAAAATCATACGTAGACCTCAAAGCAAAAACTCTTGAAGAAGACAGACCCCAAAAAAGGGAGTCTTTACCACAAGCATCGGAGGGCACAAGTGTAGCAGCAATAAAAGAGCAGATTGAAGTGGGGAGCAACTGAGAAAAATACTCCCATCTCCAATCTCCATCATCAGTAACAAAAAAAGAGATAGTTTTATCAATAATATTATCCAGAATAGGTCTACTAGCTGCATGCAGCAAAGGCTTTGAGACACCCGGCAACCATCTATGTTTCCAAAATTTGACCATGCTCCCATCACCTAAGGCCTAGAAGGCATTAGAAATCATAGCATCCCAATTTGCAGTCACCAAACGCCATAGAGGAGTACAAGAAGCAGGAGTAACAATATTATTTGGGACATCAATGTTGAATTTGTATTTGGAATGAAGCACCTTAGTCCATAGACTATTAGAATCTGTCAACATATGCCATCCAACTTTCATAGAATAGGCTATGTTAACTAAACGAGGATTCCTCAAACCCAAACCTCCAGCTCCTTTAGAATGTTGCACTTTATCCCAAGCAACTAGAGACAGACTCCTTTTGTCATCTTCCTTTGTCCATATGAAACTCCTGCTGATTTTTCCATATCATCACAAATAGTTACAGGGATCTTAGAAGTTTGCAAGGCAAAGGAAGGCTTTGAAAACAAAGATGAATTCGCCAAAGTAACACGACCTGCAAGGGAAAGACGACTAGAATTTCAACTCAAAATTTTTGCCTTCATTTTATCAAGGATATACCCATAACTCTTCTTAGTGACCCGAGAATGGAGGAGAGGGACTCCTAGGTATTTTCCCAAGTCATTAGTTTTATGAAACTCCAGAGTAGCCCTTAAGGATCTTCTCGTTGACGCAGGAACATTTTTTGGAAAAAAGACTCGAGTTTTCTAAGAGTTAACTCATTAACCTGAACAAGCACAGAAGTCTTGGAGGACCCCTTTAACAATATCAACTTGAGAATTATCAGCTTTAGCAAAAAGGATAAGGTCATCCGCAAATAAAAGATAAGTAAGCAAAGGACCATCTCTGCTAAGCTTGATAGGTTTCCAATTCCCTTCATCAACAGATTTACAAATGCCATGGGATAGTCTTTCCAGGCATAACATAAAGAGGTAAAGAGATAGGGAACACCCTTGGCGTAGACCTCGAGTCGACAGAATGAGATCCGTGATGCTACCATTCCATAAAAGTTGCATAGAGCTACCAGAAACACACTTCATAATAGTATTGATGAGGGCCTGGGGTATTCCTACTTCATGAAGGGTATCAAGTAAAAATTCCCATTGAATTCTATCATACGCCTTTTCAAGATCAACTTTTATTGCCATACAACCCCTTTTCAAACTCATGCTTCTCATATAGTGAATAACTTCCTGAGCAACCACAATATTATCAGTAATGTGTCTTCTTAGAACGAAGCTAGTTTGAGCCGGCCCAATCACTTGAGGCATGATCATCTTGATTTTATAAGCAATGGTCTTAGTGATTAATTTATACATTACTGTGTAGAGAGTAATTGGCCCGAACTGATCAATTGGCTTGGGAACCTCCACTTTAGGAATAAGACATAACAAGGTCTTATTAATATTAAAATCAATATCTCCTCCGACAAAAATATTTTTGACTTCATTGCAAACATCCTTGCCTACAATATTCCATTGGGACTGATAAAAAACCACTTGATACCCATCAATACCTGGTGCTTTCCAAGGCTTCATATCGAAAAGAACTCTTCTAATATCCTCATCACCAATAGGTTTGTTAAGAAATTTCACGGTATTATGGTCGCAAACAGGGAAACTCCCTCTGATAGGATAAGACGATTGGAGTGTTGCATCATCTCTGTACAACCTACTAAAGAATTGCAAAGCAATGTTCTGAAGAGCATCCTGGTCACTCACCCAGTTTCCCTCCTCATCCTTGAGAAGTTCAATCTGATTCCGCTTCCTCCTTTTAACAGTTTTCATGTGAAAGAAGGTAGTGTTGCGATCTCCCCATTCAATCCATTCGCTACGAGACTTTTGCATCCAAAGGAGCTCCTCCCTGTAAAGAATGATATCTAGGTCAGCTTTGAGCTGATTATAAGTATTCATTAGATCAATCGATGGGCGTGTATCCAGCGTACGTTCCACATTAGCAATCCTATATAACAACTTGTTCTTAATTCTGAAGATATTCCCAAACACTTCAAAATTCTAAACCTTCAGATTAATTTATAGTTTAAATGTTCAACTGGTATTAAATTGCTATTTAAGTTAGCTAAAATCTAGTTTAGGGTTGGACATAGGTGAGACCAATTGTAACTCGTAATTCTGATTGGAATAGTAGAAAGATCCTAACCTTTTTTTTAAACGACACAGTTTAAATTTAAATTTTTGATAAATTAAATTAAATTAACATTATTTTAAGATATTTGAACATACTCAAGCCACCTATTTTTAGTTCACTTCGATTCGATCTATTGTCATTTAAATGTAATATAAATTATGATCAAAAGTAATGTTTTCATACCGAACATTGAACTGCTCAAATAAAACATTTAAAGTTTAAAGGTTCATTGATATTAAACTATTATAAAATTGGTAAATAATAAAGTAATGTTTCCATACCGAACATCGAACTGTTCAAATAAAACATTTAAAATTTAAAGGTTCAACTAGTATTAAACTGTTATAAAATTGGTAAATAATAAGTAAGAAATAAAAAGTATAAGAATAAGTTAGAATATAATATAAAATAAAATAATTTTTTAAAATAAAAACTACACAAATAATGCTTATTAATATATAAAAAATTTAACAATTTAAACTAAAATTAAATCTATCGATAAAATTTAAATAATAATAATAATTCATAAAAGTTGATAATAAACAGTAACTATTCTGCATAAAAAAAGCAACTACAAAAGTCTTACACTGTAATTAGATGGTGGTGTTCAGGATAGGCTCCAAAATTTATTGACGAACAGTCACAATCGGTAAGTTAATGTATTGTATTTCTTGTGTATTCTGTTGATTAACTTTATATTGAATTTATACACGCTTATGTATCTAAAAAGATAATCAAAATCAATGGAGATAAAATCAAATGAGATAAATACATATCAAAGAGAAAATCAAATTTGTATGAAGATGAGATTGTTAAGTATTAAGTTAGTCAATTAGTCAAGTGGTCACTGTTGTCGTTTTATGTACATAATAGAGTATGTAGTTTTGTAACTTGTACTGTTCTTTTTAACTCAGTTGTATATATTATGAAATCTAGCTTTGTACTGGACGGTTGACATAATAAAAAGCTAGTTTATTTACTCTGTTTTCCTCTTACTCTCTCTCACTCGAATCTTCTGTTCATGGTATCAGAGCAGTACCGATCCCGGTGATTGATCGTTACTGGAAGTCGATTGTAGCCAAATACCACACGGAGAAGTCTATGGTGGCTGTGTTTTCTTCAGTGGTGAAGAAAGAAGCTTTGTCTTACTGAATCACGAGGCTAGGGTTTCGAGCTTGGAATCGTTTTCTTAGCCAGTGCTTTCAGCTTGTGTTTTTTGCGATAATGGAGGGTGCCTCTGCGGAATCGCCTATTGGTTTAACTCTGGACCCTCGATTACGAGGTATGCATGAAGAAAATCAGGTGTATCTCCAGGGATCGGATTATCCAGGTATGA
>JANITX010000001.1:26203389-26217721 GCA_027564395.1 Erythroxylum ulei
AAGGTCTTATTAATATTAAAATCAATATCTCCTCCGGCAAAAATATTTTTGACTTCATTGCACACATCCCTGCCTACAATATTCCATTGAGACTGATAAAAACCCGCTTGATACCCATCAATACCTGGTGCTTTCCAAGGCTTCATATCCAAAAGAGCTTTTCTAATATCCTCATCCCCAATAGGTTTATTAAGGAATTCCACGGTATTATGATCGCAAATAGGGAAACTCCCTCTGATAGGATAAGACGACTGGAATTCTGCATCATCTTTGTACAATCTACTAAAGAACTGCAAAGCAAGGTTCTGAAGAGCCTCCTGGTCACTCACCCAGTTTCCCTCCTCATTCTTAAGAAGTTCAATCTGATTTCGCTTCCTCCTTTTAACAGTTTTTAGGTGAAAGAAGGTAGTGTTGCGATCTCCCCATTTAATCCAGTCGCTACGAGACTTTTGCATCCAAAGAAGCTCCTCCCTATGAAGGATGATATCCAGGTCAGCTTTAAGCTGATTATAAGTATTCATCAGATTAATCGATGGGCGTGAATCCAGCGAATGTTCCACATTAGCAATCCTAGATAACAACTTGTTCTTAATTCTGAAAATATTCCCAAATACTTCAGAATTCCAGACCTTCAGATTAGCAGTCAGTTCTGAGAGAGAAGTAGAAAACTGAGGATGGGACTCCCAACTATTCTTCACAAATGCACTAAAATCAGCATGAGTTAACCAAGCCGCAACAAATCGGAAAGGTCTGTTGGCTAAAGGAGGAGAAAAACTGCAAGTCTGCAACAGTAATGGACAATGATCAGAATGAATACGAGGGAGGTGGGTCATAGTAGCTTCCAGAAATGCCAACCTCTAGTGAGCGTTACAAATACCTTTGTCCAGTCTCTCCCAAATAAAACCTCTTCGCCAAGTGTAATCCGAACCCTTGTATCCCCAAATCAATCATATTAGTGTCTTGAAACCAATTAGAGAACTGCCGGCATACCCCGGTTCGATTAGGAGACCCCCCTTTCTTCTCGTGAGAATAAAGAATGGCATTGAAATCACCAATCAGAACCCAAGGGAAGGAAATAGCAGTATTGAGATGACGAAGAGGCTCCAATAACTTAGCACGGCAAGATGGAGTAGGATGCCCATAAACAACAGACAGAAAAAATTGAAACTTATTATTCTGAGAGACTGAGATGAGAACAAATTGTTGATTACTGATCACCATCTCAATATCATAAAAATCATCCCAAAGAATCCAGATACCCCCAGAAAAGCCCGTTGCTTCAACCCGATTAGAAAAAGGGAGACCAATTCTACTAATACATCTATCAGCTTTAAGTCCACTGATTCTCGGCTCAAGAATAATAACAACATGAAGATTATGTTTCCTGATGAAACACTTTAGAGTTCTCACAAATTAGGGCTTAGCCGCCCCTTGAAAATTCCAAGATAAAATAGTCATTAAAAGGAAGAGAAGATAGAAAGGATACCTCGTTAATCCTGCAAATAAGTATCCACATTATCATTCTCACAAGGCATAAATTCCTCAATATCCTCATCTAAAGACAAGTTATTGTTAGCTCAAGTTCCAGTATTTGCTTCCGAAATGGGAGCATTAACAATCATGGAATCATTCGGTGGTCTACCTAGAAGCTGTTCACCCAAAGTATCATCAGCAAGGACAACGCCCAAATCGGAAGACATAGCAACAACTTCCTTGGTAATGCCAGGCTTAGATCCCAAAACTTTAGACGACGTGGAGTTAGTCGTGCCCACAACAGAATGATTTTTCTTGTTCAAAGTAGAAGGGAGGTTAACAATGTCTTTATCCAAGGCATTCCTATTTTTGAAATCAAAGAAGTCTCCTAAAGTGGGCCTAGTGATTCTCTCTTTAGTGGATGGTTCGACATTTTCTTTGTGAGAGGAGTAATATCAGTCCCTATTACTTCCATACTTACAGCCCAAACTTCTTCCTCTGTTCGATTAACCCCTTGACCAACGTGCGAGAATAGAAGGCCCTTCTCGAGAAGAATCATGCACCAGAGCAGTATTTCTAGGAATACGCTTAACAGATTCCTCGTTACCTCCTAAAATCTCGACATCCTTTTCCGCTAAAACTGAATATCTGGATCCTTGATTCTCATCTTGATCCTTGAACCTATGATTTTCGCCCTGAAAGCTCGATTTCCTCTTCCGCTTTTCAACCACCATCCATGGACCGAAATCATCTTTCCTTGCCTTTGAGTTCGTCACCTAAGAAATATTCTCATTATCTGGCAATTCCTTAAAGGGGCAATGAGTATTGAAATGACCATATTGACCACAAGAGAAACAAACTTCAGGAAGGTTTTCATATTCAACTAATTGAACTTCACCATCAATCTCAAACTTCGATACAAGAGGTTCCATAAGATCAACTGAGATTGCCACCCTTACAAACCTAGCTCTTTCAAAATCACTTGTATTGAAATCAATTTTAAGAACAGGACCCACCACTGTGAAATGGCTTTGATCACATCTTCAGGATAATACTGCAAAGGGAGTTCTGGAAGACGAATCCAGACTATCGTCTTGCCTATATAAGGGTTCTTCACTCTGAAATTAGGAGTCCAAGACTGGACAAGTAGATACCTACCCATAATAACCCAGGGGACCTCCTAGAATAGCATGATTGTAATCCATCTCGTTATTGGACTGGATCAGAAGAAAAAAAAAACCCTACCAACATCAAGAGTTTTAGCCTCACCTAAGTTCCAAATTGCAACAAGCCTAGAACAGAGCAACTTGTAGCCAATGTCCCTCCCAAGAAGACGAACAATCACAACATTGTCCAGGTTTCTATTAATCTTGTTTGTGAGAGCCATGGAGAGAGTAACTTTAGGAATGTTACTTGTTTTATCAATCAGGACATCACCCTCCCCCACTGTGATCTTCTTGGCTGCCATAATATCCTCCATGGTCGACTCTAACACAGCCCCAGCCATCAAGCAATCTCTGTAGCCATGAGAGGCAACACCTGGGTCTCGGTGTTTAACCTTCTTGGTTGCTCTATCTTCTTCCATGACCTGCAAAGTAGGGGTTCCTAAAGGACTGACCATCTACAGGTCAACTTCAATTAGGGTGTCTGTTGTTCAGAAATCTATTTTTTGTTTATAGAAAGCGTTGTTCTGTAATAGAAGTATAAACCAAAATCTGTAACAAAGAGAGTAAGGAAATCTGTAAGAGGAGAGCTTCTACCGGCGTCACTTCTTTGTTTAATCACAAATTGGGAGGTGCAAAAGAAGAAACAGTCGGCGGCTAGACGGTGGAGAAGAAATTGCAAGCGAGAGCTTTTAGCTACCATCGTCCAACAGGAAATCTGCAAGCGAGAGCGCAACACACAAGGATTCAGCGGCTCCGCAGCGGTCAGCAGATCCGAAGTCAGTTGCTGACGTTCGTGGCTAGATCTAAATCTAGGTGGCAGTTCAGCGACAGCAGATCCACATTTACTGCTGCTCCAGTCTTTCTAATTCTAGCACATAGAGAAAAGTTAATTTAATTAAGTTGGACTTGATTGTAAATTTTGAAAAAATTTATGATTAAATATGAGATATTTAGTAAATAAGGATCAATATGAGATATTGAATCTTATTTGGACATAATTGGTATTTAATTAGAATTATTTGTAATTCTAATTAAAGTTTATTTGAAATTAGAATTTAATTTTAATTAAATTATTAAAACATCCAAAACCTAGTGTAAATAGGCTTAAACTCTATGAAGCTAGCATTTCTTGCTTAACCCTCTCTGTAAGAGTTACAGAGTTCTCTCAACCCATTATGTAGATAATGTTAGAGGTCGGACATTTGTGTGGCTACAGTGGTTAAGACGAATCGGTTTTGAAAACGGTTCGAAGGATACGACAAGATTAAGATCAAGCTTTGAAATAAGATACGAATTAAGTTTTCGTTTTATTATGATTTGTGTTAATCATTTTATAGAATTAAAGAGATTATAGTTTTTAAGAAATCAAAGGTTGCAAAAAGTTTTGTAATTTTTTTGTTGCAACTAGAATAAAATCCCTACTCGGTTTTCCAACTGTGGTATCAAAGTCATCTTTAATTCTGTAAATTAATTAAAATTAATTGATTGTTATTGATTTTTAATTATGGAATTAAATTTATTCAATTTAATATGGAAAAGTTTCATATTAATGCTTTATCGAACCGTCTGAAACCCAGAAAACCCTATAATTGTTCTACAGTTCTTAAAGTAAGAGAAATCGCTGAAAACTTAAATTTGTATGCGATTATGATTTTAGGTCTTGTGGATTGGTGTTGGATGATTATGGTTGTTTTGGAATGTGGTGTTTAAGATTTCTGGAAATAAGAAACCTACAAACCCAAAATTGTTCTGGTAAAAAATTGGCAAATAGTTGAGATTTGTGTTTGTGTTTTGAAATGCATGACCTAATGTGCTTGGGTTTGTTCTTAAAAATTCGCTTATGCATTATGGAAATCGCAATGAGGCTGCCTGCGTGTGTCTTGTGGTTGTTGGTTTTCATTATCTGTGAAGTTGAATAATCTGGAAAACACCATGAGAATTGCGTCAGGAGAAACTATCATTTTGATTTTCCTTGCATATTTGGATTTGCGTTTATTGCGGTTTACTTGTTGTGGCTCGAGAAACCTTCTTTTTGTGTTTATGTTTCTGGTTGCATTTTTTGGTTGGGTTTTCTGGTTGGGTCTTCTGTTCTAGTTTGCATTTTGTGGATGTTTTGATTTCTGGCTGAACTACGGTGTAAGAAGCAGCTGCAAGAGCAGTGAGACGCTCTCCTCACTGGTGTTTCACCTATATTGGCCACTGGTGATGGGTTGCATGAGACGCGTCTCCTCACTGGTGCTATCACTAATGCTGGACACTGGTGACGGGATGCATGAGAAGCGGCTGCGATAGCAGTGAGGCGCGTCTCCTCACTGGTGCTATCACTGATGCTAGCCACTGGTGATGGGTTGCCTTGCACCAATGGCGTCACCCCTGGTTCAACAGTAAACCAGTAGCAAAATCGTCCATAAACAAACGACGCAATGATGGTCCAACTGCGGGGAGGCTTGAAGCATGATAGCAAGCGAGAGAAGCAGAGGAAAGCATTGGTGGCAGCGAACCAGAAAACGATGGGGTGCACACAACTAAAGCATTTGTGTATAGCCCCTGCTAACGCGTGCACGCCAGCTGTTTTATGCTTGCACGTGTATAAAACGTGCCAGAGCCTCCCTTTTAGTTTTAACCCTTTTAAATTAAATTGGTTTAATTAAATTAAGTAGGTTTAAGTCCCTAATAATTTTTAGAAAAGGTGTTTTCTAAATTCTAATTGTTTGAAAATTGTTTTCGAAGGGATATTTTATTATCCTCAAGAATTCAGTTTAATTTTTTAAGGTGTTCAATTATTAAATTATATTAATCATCAATTCAATTCCAAACTTAAGGCAATTATTTTTCTTAATATGACTAAGATTAATAATTTATTGATTCCTAATTAATTTTAGAAAAGTAGTTTCTAAAATTAGATTTAATTATTTTCAATTAAATTGAAATTAATTAATTAGACTCCTTAATATTAAGAAAAATATTTTCTTAAGTAATTAAGAAGGTGTTTCTTAATTAAATTTGTTTTTTCAAAATTAGTTTTCTTTAATATTAAAAAATTCTAATTAAGGAAAAGTAATTTATAATGATATTAGGAATTGTTTTCTAATTTGATTAAAATGTGTTACTTATATAATTCTGAAAAGGGGTTTTTCTAAATTATAATAAGTAAGTAGTATAATTTATTGAAAATTGTTTTCAATTAAATTTTGTTAAAGGAGTCAAAAAAATTAGAAATAATTTTCAATTGGATTTGAAATTGTTTTCAAATCAAATTGAATTTCTATTTGGAATAGGAATTAAATTCACTTACGAATCAATGACTATAATCTAATTTAATTTTTCCAAGAAGTTGAAAACATTATTTTAGATCATGAAGATCAATAAGTGGAATCAAACGAAGCTTGATGTGTTATGCATATAGTTTGATTATGAGTGCATAAGTTGCATACTTTATTTATATGTTTGATATATATATTGGATGTATGTTAAAATTGTATGTTTTATATATGTGATAATTTACATGCAATTTTGTGTTTGATGAGACTAATGAAGTTAAAATCTCTCGTTAAAATATTAAGTACACATTGAAAACGTGATTGTTGCTTTCCATTGTTATAAGAATAAACCAGATTTCTGTTTATAGTTGGTTTGTTGAGCAAACTGAAGGCCACTTTAACCCGAACATGTTTAGTTTTATGACAGTGAATTCTATTTAACTAAATTAGTGTGATATAGATGAGTAAAATTCATGATCACATGATTTTAGAGGCAAGGTTAAGGATGATATATAAGATATATCTTGGCAAGAGTTGTCACCTGACGGATCTAGAAGTCACATGAGATGTGATTGATAAAGTTATTATCTACCTAATTTACGTTTAGTTGGTTTGTTGAGCAAACTAAAGATCAACTATACTTGAATGAGATCCCAACCCATTAGAAATATTAGAGTAATCTTTCCAAATAATAGTGAGGGTTATTATTTAGAATAAAATAGTGGGAGTAACCAAAGGCATGATTAAATTCCTAATCCATTTGGTAATCATGCCATATACTTAATTACTTGCTTTTCTTACATTTATTGTGTTCTAACTGGAATTTACCTTATTTTAGTATAGTTGATACTAAGTTAGTAAACCCAATTTCTTGGACATAGGATATATTTAAAAAGAGTTCTCAAAGTTAGATAGTAAATTGTATACCCATTATATAATTTTACTATAATCCCTATTAAGGATTCGGTGACAAAGTTTTAGAGATATGTCAAAATCATATAGATGACAAGATGTATCGACATTTTATGTTAATTAATGTCTCAAAAACTTTAAAAAAATGTAAGATGTACTTCAACACCATGATAGCAAAATGCAAGGGGTTGCATGGAGTATAGCTGAAAGGTACAATACCTTGTTAGAATTGTTCCACTTAATTTAGCCTACTAAAAGCATAATTATGGATTACAATTAAAGGCTTTTATATAGTATGATAATAGTTTTCATAAGAAGAAAATGATTGCATGACTTTTCTTGCCTATATGTGATATGATAGAAATGATATGTATTTCTAATTCATGCTGAAGAGTATTTGATACTAAATTTAGATTCAACATTATCATAATGTTCAAAGTATGATAAGAAATAGATTGTTAAGTAAAAGTAGTTTATCCAAGTTTATGCAAATAGTTTGTATATGATGGATCAAACGAGACTTATACTTATTATAAATGATAAGAATAAAAAATTGGATAACTAAGACTATCCTTTTATGCCATATTGGTTAAATCAACATAACGAGAATCATAATGTTACACACAAGGATATGTGTATCCTTTTGATTATGAATCATATGAAACTTATGAAAACTTGTTAAGTTGAAGAATAACTAAATCAACCTTTGTTGAAAGGATGATAATGGTATTTAATTGTTAAATTTATACATGTGATGTATTCGATGGAATAACAATTCATAAAAGGATGATATTTATATTTCATTATATTAATAATGACTTTATGTGATATTGTCATATGTATTAAATGAAATAATGAGTTAAAATTTTGAACAGTTCAAATTGTTTCAATCTAAGCATAAATTAAGCATTGAGAATACTGAAGCACTTCGATAAGATCCTTGTGGTAAGTTTTAAATTTTTTATTATCTATAGAGAATGAGATTCTCTAGTAACTACCTTTGTAACTAATTTCATAAGAGTATAGATTTATGTAAGGAGGAAAATATAATATGAGATATTATATTATGCAATATTATTTCTTCTATAGCTATGGCTAGTACTAACTTACCTTCTATAGTTCCAATTGAATCAATTAACAAGATTTCATATTAGATATGAAATACTAAGTCTTTGAAAGAGTCAAAGTTAATGATTTAACGATGTAATGCTTAGTTGAAGCATATATTATCCATTAAGTTTAGAACTAAATTGGATAACAAAAGGTTATGAGATATCCAAAAAGTTGGATATAATCTTACATATCTATTGAACAAATTATTTGTTTCAATGTATACTTATTGGAGAATGATTCTCAGGATAAGCAGTGGGAGTAAGATGAAATTTTAAAAGTTCAAATCTCATGACAATACATTCAATTGGAACTATTGTCTTTATCAATACATTTGATGTATACTTGAAAGGCTACAAGACGTTAAAAGATTCACTTTCACGATGAATTTAAAAAGTTTGTTTTGAAGATAATTGTGAATTTATCATGTCTATAAGAAGGTTAGTGAGAGTATAGTTGTCCTCCTTAGTGGGAGTATGTGGAGAAATATTGTTCATAGATAACAACAATTCTAACCTTTAATTGTTGAAAATATAATTATCTAGGAACAACTTTTATTGGATAAGAAAAGGCAACAACTTAATTCTAGGAATTAGATCTATAGAGATAGATTGGCTGTTGTTCACCTATTCTAAGTCCAAGTATATAAATAATGTACTAAAGATGTTTAATATTTGAGATATCAAATCCTTGTGAAGTATTAAAGATATCCATTATTTTATATATGAGTTGATATTTGATTTCAAGATGATAAGAACATAACTTTAGAAGTAAATCCTAATTAAGGTTTATTTATTTATAACAATATCATTCAAGATTGGAAAGGTTCCAACGTGTCAAAAGTTGTTAATTAAGCCATAATACATTTTTCATTTAGTGGAAATGAATAGTTGGATCAATAAGTTCTTTAGTGAACTTGATGTAGTTCCTTATATTGTTTAAGACAGTAATGAACTGTGGAGCATTAGAGCCATTGGGCATGCAAAGGAGCTAAAGTCTCATCAAAGATCTAAGTTTGTATTTAGGCAATTTTTCATAATTATGATGATAATTAAGATGAAAGTTGTAAGATTTAAGCAAGTGCTCACTATAGAGAATCTTGTAAAATTCTCTTATCTATCTCAACAGTAGAATAATCGTCATATAGTGATATGGCATGAAATACTTAAATGATTGGCATAGTGCAAGTGAGAGATTGTCAGTTTATGCCCTATAGCCAATCGCTTTGGTTGAAGTTTAGTGACAATTATTTAAAGACATTTTTTATCTTGTACATGTTTAGACGTATGATAAAGTCCATGGGATAATTCTACATTACAAATGAAATTATAATGAGATTATAATTATAGTATTCATATTGCATTTATGTATTATCCCTAAATTGTTCCTGGTCATTATTCGATTAAGATTAGACATTAATATAATACAAAAATACTAACATACGTTATGTTTTTCTTTATGAAGGAAGTAGTCGATCTCATAGGATAAAAATAAAAAGATACTTAAATAAACGTGTGGGTGCTTGTTAGAGAACAAGTTCACTGAACAAACATGATATGAGAAATCCGTTTAGAACATTACTTATATGTCTATGGAACTCTTATTGTAATGACTGTATAAGTGATCATTTGACTTGAGTTCACAAAAGTTATCTTGTATAGGGATTGATATGTTTTGATACTACTTATGATCTATTTAATCATAGGTCGTTTAATCGGTAGTCATTAGATGTAGTATGAACTATATAGAGGTAGTTGAGTGATCAAGATAGGATTCATCGCCCTAAAATAATTAGGGAGAATGTTCTGTTGTTCTCGATTAGTATTGATTTGGGAAATCCTTGGCCAAGGTGAAATGACGCTTTGTAAATAGTTTACAAATGTCATTAATTGAATTAATCGCTAATGGTGGACAAATAATATGATTGAACTCAAAATAGAGTAGACATTAATTTTATGCTCTAGGTCTAATGAAACATTGTATGATAAAAGAATTGAATTATACGAAAAAATCATGCACGAAAAGTTTAGTGGAAACCACTTTGACATTCCTAAATATTTAGGTGGTCATGACGCGTTGCTTGACACCAATCTTGATCTATGATTATAAATTGTTTAATTGGAGAATTAAAGATAAGTTAAAAGGAGTTTTAATTTATCTAATTCTAATTATAAATTATAATTATAATTTTTAATCATTGCCAACATATTTACGAATCTAATGGGTCTCACATATAGAATGAGTTGAAGAGAGCAAAGTTAATTTAATCAAGTTGGACTTGATTGTAAAGTTTGAGAAACTTTATAATTAAATATAAGATATTTAATAAATAAGGATTAATACGAGATATTGAATCTTATTTGGGAATAATTGGTGTTTAATTAGAATTATTTTTAATTCTAATTAAAGTTTAATTGAAATTAGAATTTAATTTCAATTAAACTACTAAAACGTCCAAAACTTAGTATAAATAGGCTTAAGCTCTATGAAGCTAGCACTTCTTACTTAACCCTCTCTGTAAGAGTTATAGAATTCTCTCAACCCATTATGTGGATACTATTAGAGGTCGGACATTTATGCAACTACAATGGTTCAGACGAATCAGTTTTGGAAACAATTCGAGGGATATAACAAGACTAAGATCAAGCTTTGGAATAAGGTACCACTTTATTATAATTTGTGTTAATCATTTTATAGAATTAAAGAGTTCTTAGTTTTCGAGAAATCAAAGGTTGTCGAAAAGTTTCGTAATTTTTTCGCTGCGATCAGGATCGGATCTTGACCTAGTTTCCCAACATTTTTAACCCTCTTTACCTAAGTTATGGTCCACTCACATATAGAAACTTTCGAGTTGTCCATAAGTGAATTGTAATCAGACTTAGTCATTAGCATAACTAAATATTGTATTAAAATCAATTAAAGTCATTCACATAAGTATATCTTGTTTATAAATCAAAATAGATCAATCTATACAAGATAAATACTAAGGTTTCCTCCTTTCTAAACATATAAAATAAACATGGATATCAATTAAAGACTTTTTTATATAATGATAACAATTATCGTTAGAAGAAATGATTGCATAACTTTTCTTACCTATACAAAATATGATGATCATATAAATTTCTAGTTCATGCTTATGAGTATTTGATATGGAATTTAGATTTAACATTATTATAATGTTCAATGCATGATAAGAAATAGATTGTTAAGTAAAAGTAATTGATCCAAGTTTATACAAATAATTTATAAGTGTTATATTAAAGGAGATTTATGCTTAACATAAATGGAAGAAAAAAAAGTTGAATAACCAAGATTATCTTTTTATGCCATGTTAGTTAAATCAAAATAACGAGAATCATAAAGTTACATGTAAAGATATAAGTATCCTTTTGATTATGAATTGTATGAAACTTGTAAAATTTGTTGATTTGAAGAATAACCAAATCAACCTTTGGTGAAAGGATGATGACGGTTTTGAATTGTTAAATTCACACATGTGATGTGTTAGATGGAATAACAATTAATAAAATGATTACATTTATATTTCATTAGATTACTAATAACTTTATTTGATATATTCATATGTATTAAATGAAATATTGATTTAAATATTTTAAAAAGTTAAAATTGTTTAAATCAAAGTACATTGAGAATATTGAAGCGCTTGAATGTGATCGATGTGGAGAGTTTTAAATTTTGGTTATCTATAGGAAATAAAATTCTCTAGTGAATATCTTCACAACAAAATTCCATAAGATTACATATTTATGTAAAGAGGAAAATACAATATGAGATATTGTATGATGCAATATTTATTTCTTCTATAGTGATGCCTAGTGCAATAACTTACCTTCAACAGTTTCAATCAGGTCACCAAGATTTCATCTTAGATATAGAATGCTAAGACTTTGAAAGAGTCAAAGTTAATGAGTTAAAGATATGATACTTAGTTGAAGCATGTATTATCCACTAATTTTAAAACTAAATTGGATACTATAAGGTTATAAGATATCCAAAAGTTTGGATATAATCTTATAAATCTATTAAACAAATTGTTTGTTTCAATGTATACTTATAGGATAATGGTTCTCAAGATAAGTAGTGGGAGTAAGATGAAATTTAAAAGATACAAATCTCATGACAATATATCCAATTGGATTTAATGCCTTTGATGATGATGTATAGTTAAGAAGATATAAGATGTTGAAAGATTCACTTTCATGATGAATTCAAGAGTTTATTTTAGAGATGCTTGTGAATTTATCATGTTTAAAAGAAGGTTAGTGGGAGTATAGTTGTCCTCTTTAGTGAAAGTGTGTAGAGACATATTACTCATAGAGAATAATAATTATAATTTCAATTATTGAAAATATAATTATCTAAGAATAACTCTTATTGGATATGAAAAAGGTATCAACGCTTAATTCTAAAAATTAGATCCATAGAGATAGATTAGAAGTTGTTTACCTATTTAAGTTCAAGGACATAGGTAATGTACTAAAGTTGTTTAGTATTTGAGATATCTGATACTTGTGAAATATTTAAGATATCCATTCTTCTATGTATGAGGCGATATTTAAATTCAAGGTGATAAGGATATTAACTTTAGAATTAAATCCTAATTAAGGTATATTTTACTTAGAATAATATTATTTAGAGATTAGCAAGGTTCCAATGTAGCAATGGTTGTTAATTAAGGCCTAATATATTTTTTATTTAGTGGAAATGATTGATTGGATCAATCAATTATTTAATGAACTTGATATTGTTATTTGTATTGTTCGAGACATTAATAAACTATAGAATATTATAACCATTGGGCATGTAAAAGGAGCTAAGATCTTATCAAAGTTCCAATTTTGTATGTAGGCAATTTATCTTAATTATGATGATAATTAAGATGAAAGTTGTAAGATTTAAGCAAGTTCTCACTATAGAGAATCTTATAGAATTCTCTCATTAAGTCACTGTTCCAGGAATAGTATGATCGTCATATGGCGATATGGTGTAAGATACTAAAACGATTAGCTTAGTACAAGTGGGAGATTGTTAGTTTATGCTCTACAACCAATCAGTTAGTTGTAATTTAGTGACAAAATAATATAAAGGCATTCTTTACTTTTTACATATTTAGATGTATATGATAAATTTTATGTGATAATTATACATAGCAAATGAAATTATGATGAGAATATAACTATGAGATTTATAATGCATTTATGTATTATTCCTAAAATATTCCTGGTCATTAGTTTATTAAGACTGGATATTAATAGAATGTAAAAAAACTAGCACATGTTATGTTTTTCCTTATTAAAGAAGTATCAATCACATAGACTAAAGTATGGATATATTTAAATAAACGTGTGGATGCTTATAAGTAGAGAAAAAGTTCACTAAATTGACCCTTATGAAAATCTATTTAGAACATTACTTATTGTTTATGGAAATTATCATTATGATGGTTGTATAAGTGATCCTTTGACTTGAGATCTCCAAAGTTATCTCGTATAAGGATAACTATGTTTTAATACTACTTATGACCTATTCTAATCATAGGTAGTTTAATCAGTAGTCATTGGATATAATATGAACTATATTGAGGTAGTTGAGTGATCAAGATAAAATTTATCACCCTAAAGTAATTAGAGAGAATGTTCTGTTGTTCTCAATTAGTATTGATTCAAAAAATCCTTGGCCAAGTTAAATGACATTTTGTAAATAGTTTATAAATGTCATTAATTGAATCAATAGCTAATGATGTAAAAACTAATATGATTAGGCTCAAAATAGATTATACATTAATTACATGCTCTATATCGAATCGAAACGTTCACTACAAGAAAATTAGTCGTTACCGACGGAACTCAAAACATGGGAATTCTGTCGGTAAACCTGATTACCGACGTTATGGTGCAACGGAGGCCAGCGTCGGCGGCAGCACGATCGGCATTTATTACCAACGATAAGAAGTAAGGGTCGGTAATATTTTACCGACCGAATGTGAAAAACGTCGGAATAGGTGGTTAGGTAGTTGCCGACGGTACTGTCGGTGTGTTCATCGGCGGAACCGTTGGTGGATATATGGGAATTTCACCGACGGTTCCGTTGGTGAAGGGAATTAATTTACCGACGGTTCCGTCGGTATAAGAAGATTAATGTACCGACGCAACCGTCGGTACATTACGTAAACATTACCGACGGTATACAATACTGTCGGTAATGATGGACATGAATAAGTTTCCCCAATTGAAATTCAATAGGTGGTTCTTGTTAGATCGCCGGCGTCACCTATGAATCTCTGTTAATGTCTAGTTGAATGACAATTCTCTAAAAATGTGGTCGTTAAATTGGATTCCGATTTGAGCAATCATAAATTATCGTTACATAATTTTAGCAGTTTTGAAC
>JANITX010000001.1:26224992-26238367 GCA_027564395.1 Erythroxylum ulei
GCGTAAGTTGATATGCCTACTGTCTCTTTGATCATTATTTTTTGAGATATTCTCTCTTTAAAAAAAAAACTAAGCACAAAAATAATAAAATTTTATCTCGAAATTTCCGTTATATTTAACGGCTTGAAACTGACGGCGTAAAGTCTTAATTTGGCCTACATAAATAAAATAGTCCCAACTCGAGTGGAAGTTCTGTTCCTCCTTAGCTATTAACGTAGACAACTCCAAGCCACACCGACTTGTCGGGAATTGCCGTTTTCTTCTTTTTGTCTCGCCGGAAAAGCCGATTTCCATCATATATTTCCTCCTTTTTGTTTGGCTACCAACTTCCTACTCTATTTCTGCTAGTCTTCTATGCACAGTAGCTTAGAGTGTGACTGTGATCCTTTTGAGACAGAAATCAAAAGGCTGTTTTGAGTAATGTGGCAGCGAAGAAAATATTCGACTTGTTCATGAATATAAAGGACTCGGTGCTCTGTTTTGAGCTGTAAATAACTAGTGGTTTTGTTGGCATTTGCGTTTTTGAGAAGAGACTGATCGAAAGTACGTAGGAGCTTTGCTTGGTCTTTTGATGCAATCCTCTGCTTTTTGCGTGTGTCCTCTGTTTCGTTATTTTTGTTGCTTCCATTTTCTTATCATTTTATGGGTTTTAGTTATTTTCTTTTTGTTACTTCTTCAGATTCTATCTCTTTTCTTTGTTGTTTGTTGTATTGTTTTTAACTTTTCTCAGCAGCCAAACAGAACTTCACTTAATCCATCGTACCGTATTTCTTCTCTCTCTATTTGTGTTCTCCGATCTTATTGAAATATTTAGACACAAAAAAAACCGTAAAATTACAGGAGAAACAAAACAATAACAAGAGTAACAACAATACAGGAGTGGTTTTCTTGTTTTCCATTATTTGAGTCGTCTTCTTGACTGAGCAAGTCGTTCTCGAACAATTTTGATCAGTAGTCTTTTCATTTCTCTCTTATTTTCTCTTACCCCACAACCCAAAGAAAATGGGAAAAAAAAAATTTGCGACCCTTCTCTGTTTTATCCAGGAAAGACACTTCTTTGCCCTGTTCCTTTATCATACCCTATTGATGGGATTGGTTGGTAGAGCCTGTCATTTTTAATTTTGTGTTTTAGAAGGTGAAGAATTTATTTATGACAAATCTTTCTTTTTCTTTTCTTTTTGTAATTTGTTTCTTCTCAGAAACTTAGGCTCGCACCTCTTTTTCTTTTCTAGTTCAAATTACTGGGTGTAGTCCATTAAAAGCAATGAGAATGAGGAAGATGGGGGTAAAGTCAATCTACAATTTGACCAACTTTCAGTGGGCTAATTGTCTGAAATCTATGTTCTTTCTTGTTGCCATAACACGACTCACTGTTGTTGTCTTTGTGTTTAGGTCTTCTCTGATCCCAAGAGGTGAAGTTTCTTTGTCTTTTCCTTTTTGTCTTTCTCCAAAAGCCTCTTCCCATTCCTTTAAAGTTTAAGAACGCAACGAACAACATCAATCTTAGTTTGTTATTAGTTCATTTTGGATTCACTGGCAACACAACAGTTTTGTCCTTCTTCTTTGTTTCTGGGTTCCCATCTCTTTTCTTTGTTATATTTTATAGCCGTCTCAGGATCAAGGCCCGTTACAAGGTTGTCTGTCTCATCACTGATATATGAATGTTTATGTCTCCCGTATTGACCGAAAACTCCTTTAAAAAAATCTCAAATTTGTTTTATATTTAATCGAAGAGACATCGATAACAAATTTTAATGGTTGAGAGTGTTTTGCTTATTTGTGATTATTTATAACTTGTATTTATATTTACAATGGATTGGTCAGTTGGGCAGGAGTAGAAGGAAAAAGTTGGAAACCTGAGAAGATGTTTACGTGCATAGCGTGTACAAAGCAGGTGGCAGAAGAGGAGGAAGGTGGACGAGGGGCGGCGCGTGGGAGTGAAACGCCCAATACAAAAGAAGCTATCAAAAGCCTGACAACACAGGTCCATTCCTTATCCTTCTCTATTCTAGTTTGTATTGCTTTTGCAGTATCTTTTTGCCTTAAATAAATACTTGACGGTGTGTGAAAGCAAACAAAATCATGGTTCCATGAGATATTATGGACCCCCCCAGGGACCAACCTTTGGCTTCTTTTACTTCTTTTTTACTTGCTTACTCATTAGCTGCCTTCTGTATTACTACTTGTAGTAACTATATTATTCTTCATATTAGATGATGAAAGAAAAAAATGAATCTTTCATCCGTTTTCAGGGCTAAAACTAGTACAAAGTCTTGCATGGTAAAACCTAAAACAAGAAGTGCTGAGTTGTACTTGTTCCAGTCTCTGTTACATCCACCCTGGAACGACTCACTAGATTTTTGGCCCTGAAAGTGAACATGTGCCAAAAGGTCCTCTAAATAGAAAATTATCAACTTCTAGTTCTTTTCGACGCTTTCTGGTTAGGTGGATGCCCATGTGATCAAAACCTGGTAACTCAACCAACGTCTGTGCCTACTCCATAGGAACTGTCAGTATTTCTACTACAGTTGCAGTGAAGGTGGCTAATTACAGTCTCGTGATTTTGACATACCAACTAGAGCCCCTCAATCGTCATTAGCTTCATAGTGGTGGGTGGTGCTGAAAAACAAAAGGCTTCATTAGGACTGGGAGGTTTCACTGGCTTAACTCTACATCGATTCTTCATTAGTGAAAATCTCTTCATGTTTCAAGTAGAAAATCAAATCTTTTTCAGGAATTCTGCAGCTGATCTCCTACGCTTCTGTAAATGACATATTAACTCCAAGAAACCATCCTAGTTTGGTTCCAAAGATCGGAAGGAGTTTGTCGTTTTCTGGATTCTGGCCAAGCCTTGCACTAACTCTTCATTATAATTTGAGTCAAGTTTCCAATATCATATCAAAATTTGTACCTATTTTGGTAATGTGATATTTTATAATATTGATATCCGTCAATACTTTCAAAATTATATAATAATTTATTAAATTTTATATATTAAAATTAATTTTTTATTATAATCAAAATTTAAAAAATTTAAAATTTGACTCAATTACTATTTATTAAATATTTTTAAGATATATTTGTTTTAAAAAATAGTTATATGTTTAAAAGTATTTAAACATATAAATACATTTTTTTTAATTTATTCCTTCAAATTTTCTTAATTTACAAATCTAATCCGATATTTTAATACGGTAATCCAGTATGGTACAAAACAATTTTGTGCCTTTTCCAGGTTGGTACTATACGAAATTCACAACAGTGCTGTACAAAAGGAGTTAGTAATAACAAAAGGTTAACAAGCTGTTAATCCCTGTAGGTGAGCAAGCAATATTCTCTTGTTCCATTATGAGAATATTTAAGCACTGATATGTTAACAAGCTTTGGTATAGAACTGGGATTGCAGGATAGAATGGTGACAGCATATTAATCCTAAGCAACAGTGTCATCTTTTAAAAAGAAGGGATTCATCTTTATTTTGATCCACCATTGAATTCTTGCGTGTCCTTTCTATCTCTAAAGTGACGAATACCAGAACTTATATGGAGAAAGGAATGAGGATAGGATCTTGCTGTTTACATATTGTTCGAATGAAAGAAATAATAATCTGCTATATGCTATGCAGTATTCCTAACTCTGATTTATTAACTGAAAAGCTTTTTGCACATGGTTCTTCTTAGGAGCTTCAAACAATTTTGCATAGATTATCATCTAAATGATCAAAACTCATTATTCTTTTACATTTCTAGGAATACTGTGATCAGTTTCACTATTCTGCATGACATTGTCTTCTTCTCTTAGAGTTCTCTGGGTGGTCAAACATCTGAAGGAAATTATTTTCATTGGTTATTGTCTTCAAAAATCAGCTGAATGTTATCCTGTTCACTGACGGCCTTAACTTTGCTCTTCAAAATTGGTGCAGATAAAGGACATGGCATTGAAATGCTCAGTAGCTTACAGGCAATGCAAGCCCGGTACGAGCTCCATAGGCAACAAGAAAGAATATCGGCCATATCCAGATTTCGACTCCTCATCAGAAGGAGTACCATATCCCTACTTTGGAGGTGGAAGCTCAAGCTCAACACCTGCATGGGATTTTACAAGTGGTAGTCACCATCATCATGGCATGGGACTGGAGCCGAGATTCAGTGGTCTATTCAGCGGTGACCAAACCACTGGAGGAGTAGATTCTTGTGTAGTGCTTGAGCACGAGAATGTACCCAAGGAATGGATGGCACAGGTGGAGCCTGGTGTTCACATTACTTTCGTTTCTCTTCCTAATGGTGGAAATGATCTAAAGCGTATTCGCTTCAGGTATGTGCTAGATATATCCATCACTACTTCCTACTTCAGGGAACTTAAAAGTTTTGTGAGAGAATTTGTTTGAAAATTTTTATGGATCAATTGTATATAAATTCATGAATGAACTTCATGGATGGGGAAAAAAAAAGGTCATTTTAGATTCTTAAAAATGTTACTGCATATGTACAGCACTATTTCCTCTGTCGAATATCTTGAACTAGTCAAATCCTGAATATATTTCAATTACTTATGGCACCGTTGACATTGGCATGGCAAGTGAAAAAGCAAATAAATTGCTAAACCTTGATATCTTGTGGAAGCACAAGCTTAAATTACTCGGACATTTGAATTTTGAAGCCGAGACATGTTCAACAAATGGGAAGCTCAGCGGTGGTGGGGTGAGAATTATGACAGGATCATGGAGCTCTACAATGTCCAAAGGTTTAATCGTCAAGATCTTCACACTCCACCAAGGTCCGAGGATGAGGTAAATACATTCATATGTTAAATTCCTGGAGATTTCATAAGTTTTTCTTTTTCTTTTCTTTTTTTTTTGCAATGGATTTTTCTCTGCTTTTCCTTTTTCTTTTGTTGCTGGAGGACAGGAGAGGCTTCATAACAGCTACCTTTAGAATTAGACATAAACCAGTTTAATAAGCTTACAAGCTTAAAACTTCTTTGACTTTCTACGTAGGCACATTCAGTTGGAATTATTAAGTAAATTGCCTATATGATTGTTGTTGGCGCTTGATATTATAATATAGGATGATATAAATCACATGCACATGCACAACTTCAGATGTCGGGCCAATACAGGAATGTTCAGATGTTGTTTCACAGTAAAAGATTCAGCTGTCAGTTGATATTTGAACAACTGTTTATCCCCAGTATAAACTTAAAAGAGATGATTATGTGCATGGCACCTTAAAACATGGCAGTCCAGGGACTTGCTTTAATGATCAATGATTGAAGCATAAATGTACATGCTTCTAGGGAAGTGTACATACTATATAGGTTTCTCATGCAAATGGGAAACATTTGCGTTCTAATGGATGACCCTTTTGTTCACCAGACAAGATATTCAACTTGCACAAGAATAGATTCTGCAAAGGACAGCCCCACAGCTCCAGCTTTCACACCAGGGAACTATCACAGACATCCTGGAAGTAAGGGGCATTTTCCATCTGAACATTCCTATGGTGGTTACAGTATGACTGGTCTGAAAGGTGATGCATCAAGGACAACTACCTCGTCTAGAGATGATAATGCTAGTGATGTTGAGGCAGAATGGGTTGAGGAAGATGAGCCTGGAGTATACATTACCTTCAGACAATTAGTTGATGGCACTAGGGAGCTCCGACGTGTCAGGTTCAGGTAGTACAAACTTGTGTTCCCTTTTTTCTTTTTTTGTTGGCTATCATTTCCTGGTTCCCACCTCGTTCATTCTATTCCTTTTACGCAAGGATTCATTAACTTTTTAAGTGTTTTTTATTCTTCTTTTTAGATTTTGCTTTCCAATAAGGTAATAAGAAAACTCTTTGTTCTGTTGACACAGTCGTGAAAGGTTCGGGGAAGTTCATGCGAAGCTGTGGTGGGAACAGAACAGAGAAAGGATACAAGTTCAATACCTATAGAACCGGAGATTCTAATCCTGGGGACTTGATTTCAGTACAAAAAGAAAAAGATATGGAGTGGGGCGTGTGTTTCTTTTTCTTTCATCACAACAAAAACCCTCCTTTCTTAGTCACTCATCATTAAGTACATACACCAATGAAGATATTAACCAATTCATTATAGCTACGTCGATTATCTGTAAAGAATTACGGTTAATTTGAAGCACTTCAATTAATGATTCATAATGTAAAACAAGCGAAAATTAAAATCAAAGTTCACCAAAGAAAACGCCACCATAACATAGTAATTAATGGGGTACGCAACAAACTATCCACACCTGAAAAAAAACAAAAAAGCAGCTTTCACATGTCACACCACTCTCATTTGCTACCTCAAACCATCAAGAACAATCTCATTGTCATCGAGCCAGAGCAAACGATAACACGCATATGTAAATACCCGTTTTCTAAATCACAATGTAACACACACACACACACACACCCGGTTGTGCTCCACATTTTGGTAAGTAGCGTCTTTAGCATAGACATTTTTAAGAGCCAAAGTTTTTCATCCCACAACTCTCCGTGTACAAGTTCTGGCAGGGTGGAATTGTTGAGATGACCTGAGAAACATGTCACCAGACTCCCTAGTCCATTGTACTCCAGCTCTCATAAGTGGAGGCCGAGGCTGCACCAGAGAATGCCTGCGAGAACCAATTGCCATATTTGCGAACTTATCTGCAGCATCAGAAACCCCTCGTGCTGCTACTCTACCCTTGTTTACAGAAGCTGACAATCCACACGGCTACCAAGTCAGTTCTTATCCACAATAAATATACATCAGAATCTATATCGCATTCAAAAGTTGGAATTAGCTCCACACTTCCCATGGCATAAATACCAAGTGACCAAGTAAAGCGGCTAGAACTTACAAGGGCTTTTCCTTCCTGGTGGTCGATATTTCGGTTGCCTAGTAGAGCTCTTCAATGATTTCTCTTCTTTATTTGCACCCTTAATTCGCAGAAACAACATAACATTAGTATCAATACAGATGCCACATCACATACTGACAACAATACATAACATTAGTTCCTGATTCCATAGTCAAAAGCATTTCCTTGGGACAATGTATAAAAATTTATTCTGATTGTAGAGTCGTTCAAGGCAATTATTTCCAATCCCTCTGAAAAGGAGAAAGCATTATTAAGAACAATAGTTTACCTGGTTGGCCATATCCAGCTTCCGCTGCGCACCTGCAATATGATATCAACTGTGAAAATTTACAAGCAAAAGCATTTTAATTTAACAAAACATAACAGCATTTGTCCAAAATCGTTTTAGGGTGTACAACTTGACAAACTCATAAAATTCTGACAATGTTGACAGTCCTAAAACTCATTTTCGCTTTGCCTACCTGTGCTCAAAGAAGCATTCATCTTTAGAGAATGAAAATTGTTAACAAGCTTTGAATTATTCATAGCCCTGGAATATCTCCCACCAGACTGTTGCTCTGATGATACTTTAGTCCCAGCTACAGATAACAAAAGTAACAACATACCAATATTGAAATAATACATCATTAATATTTGAGAAACAAACAGAGCAGGTAGAATAACAAACCAGATGGAGGTGTTCTCACAACAGCTGTTCTAAAACGAAGTGATGGGGGAGCATAAAAGCAACTCTGCAACAGTAAGGAGATTATTGAACTCTGAAAGACAACGAGACACTAAAACAAATTTAAGTGTAAATATTGTTTTCATTAAAGAGGACAAAGAGTGAATGCATAAGTCACCTGGAAGAATGGATGTTGAAGGGCCTCTTCAGCCGTAGGCCTCTTGCAGGGATCCCAAGAACAAAGTGCCTGCGTATCCGGAAAAAATAGGGAAGGACCAATGAGAAAGGGAAAGCATACAGGAACTTGTACAAAAGCAGGGACAGAATAATACAAGACTAAACCAACTGCAAACAGTACTGACCGTAATAAGGTTGATTGCATCTTTACTTGCAGATGGTATTAGGACAGAAAGATTTACACCAGCAAACTGCAACAGAATAACATTGAAAGCCGTCTTACATCTTAATCATTCAAAATATATAGATTGTAAAAGCACCTCGAATTTTTAAAATGGCATGAATTTATTTCTTCTGCCAAGGAAAAAAAATAGCTTTCCAGAAGTACAACTATTAAGAACAAAAAACATTAAGAAATACTCGCCAATTTTCCAAATTAATCAGACATTAATAATCAAAGATATTTTAAACATGCTTCCGGTTATATGACATGGAAACAAACAATCTGACCTGTGGAAATTGGTAGTTTACAGCTTTAGCAAGATCAAGTCCATCAGCCCAAGAATCCTCAGTTGGAGTGCCGATTACACTGCATATTTTGTAGATCTCATCTGCCTCACTGTAAAATTAACCGTGATAGCCAGTGAGCAAACGGTAAAATAAACCTGCAGCAAGATCACGGAAAAGATAAAGACCTATACCTGGTACCCGGAAAAAGAGGTCGAAGAGTGAATAACTCAGCCATAATAGCACCCATTGCCCACATATCTACAGCAAGGTTATGTATCCATTAGAATATACGATACATATGTAATACAGTTATATTAATTCATAAAATGTAGAACATCTCAAACTGATCTGCCACTAACCAACTTTAGAACCATATACGAATGACTGAAGCAGAACTTCAGGTGCCCGATACCTATCATATCCACAGAGGAACCTTAGCATACCACCACAATGACTAGTACCACCAAAAATGGCACAAAGTTAAAAGAATAAGGGAAAGATAACATACCACCGTGTTGAGACATACTCAGTATATGGTGGTTGAGAATTTATTTCTCGTGCAAGGCCGAAGTCAGCAATTTTAATTACATCCTTTGTGACCAACAAGTTCTCTGCAAGAAGTGCAAGTTATCAGTCTGATATTCCTAACTGAAACACAATAAGAAAAGACCCACCACCACCAACAATATGAATAATTAAGAATGGGCTATCTTAATACCAGAAAGATAACCATCTTAAATTGCAAGAGAAGATGAAAACCAAGGATTAAGATAAGAATAAAAGCAAACTCATAAACAATGATACTCGAATTTCAAAAATGAAAAATATTGTTGTATGCAATGACAAATAGCACTTCATAGTTGATAGATCAATTGTATGAGAGGACAGATATTTTTTAAACAAAGTTCACCTTAGCTTGTCCCATCTAAAAGACGTCTAGAAATACATTGCAACAATATGGATAAAAACTCACCTGGTTTAAGGTCACGATGGAAATATCCGCGCTGGTGCATGTAAGCAAGACCTTGAAATACTTGAAAACACCAATTTCTGACCTCAGCTTCCAGAAATAACTTTACTTTGTCTTTAATGAGTTGGTAAAGGTTGCACTCCTGGAACACCAGTATGTCAAAACCATTGGCTCAATGGCATCCAATTTGAATAAATAGAGGAAAAGAACTTACCATATATTCAAAGACAAAATACAAGATATCATGTTCCCGAATTACTTCCTTGAGCTTCACAATATATGGATGATTCATTTTTCGCAACGACTTTACTTCTCTAAGATTTACACATTCTTCCCATGAATAATACTTTTTCTTCATCTTTTTTATTGCCACCTGTTTATCATTGCCAAACGTAAAGCAATTAAAACAAAAAGTCTATAACAACCTAGGAGTCATGCAAATACAATTGCACTTACAACTTCGCCAGACTGCTTATTAATTGCCCTCCAAACACTGCCAAATGTTCCATCACCAACTTCCTTGATTAACTTGTACCTGCATACAGCATTCCTAATTTATAATTGAAGATCAAAAAAGAAAAAAAAACCATAAAGTGAAAAATAACTGACCTGTCCATCTTGTTGTGAAACACAAGCAAGCTCTTTTCTTATTCAGAAAATAGTATAAAACTCAAAAAAGCTATATGTGACATTCACGATATATTATCCTTGGTGAAATCTGAAGAAAAACAAACAGCCTTGCTGGTCCAGGTAAACTCAACTAGTTTTCTTCAATGACCATTGACACCAGGAAACCAAAATTTTTATCATGAACAAGCTCCACGGCCTTAATCATCCCAATACCCACAACTTCAGGATACCAGTAATAGGAGTGGACAAAGAAAGGGGCAGAGTGCATAGTTACACCAAACAAAAAAGACCAAATGCAATGACTATCAGTGTCAAGAAGACAGACACACCGATCTTAAAACAGTCCAAAACTAAACTAAAAAGATCCTGCTGATCTAGGTAGGTATTGATGAGTGGATTTCTGAACACTTTAACTGATACCCATCAAGAGCAACAGGACAATAGGTGACAAGCAAACAGTCTGCAGATAATTGAGGCAGTGGTTTTTCTAGTATTAAACTACTAATTAACTTCAATTGGATTCCTTGCAGACTTCAACCCTGCAACAACATCAACAACATATAATTAGAAAAGTGGAACAAATGTTCAAGCAACAAACAAGCTAATGGGTACAAGACTGTACTCCAGAACACGTATTTGCTATGACTTCAACCGGACGTTGTATCAGCAATGCACTGTTCAGTGTTCATATGAGTAGTTAGAAAATGAAAAAAAAATCTGAAGCATTGATTAAAAGAATATGGATAAGGTATTTACTTCAAGAAGTGCATTAAAGATCCAACACCTATCTCACAATAACTTCGCATCACGTCCCCTATAGTCTTCATTAAACAGAAACTGACCACTAAGTACAGTTAACAAAGGAAACCAAAAGAAAATCTCCAACGATGAAAAATCGCCAGTCGAGCACTTCTTGGAATGAAAAGACCCGATACTGGTAGCAGCTTGACCAGAAAAAGGCATTCTCCATGTCTTAATAAAAGAAATTAAGCCGTCTAGATCCAAGTTCTGCACAACCTAATTAGAAGTGAAACAACAAAATTTAGTAAGCATCATTAAGTGATCAGAACATACACAAATAATCTAACTAGTCAAACAGTCCACACACACATCTTGTTCGTCTATTAAATTCGAATGCTTTAAAAGAAAGCCCCTTAGAAAGCAACATCGTTATAAATTGATCATATCAAACAAAATAATCTTATTCGTTCCTAAATATAAAAGCAAATAATCTAAACGCTAAATACACGAAATTTTTCTCGACCATTAGAAATACGACTAGCTGCCATAGAGAAGAACGGTCGTAAAGAATCGGATCGTAAGGCATTCACAACCCAAGTGCCGGAGATTGTAACAATCACGGATCTAATATAATTCATGCCAAAGAAACACCCTAATCATCGCTTATAAAAAAACCGATTGCAACAAAATTAAAGTATCCGTGGATTACAAACGAAAATGAGACGTAAAGCCCTAAATAACAAAGGTAGATAACCTCGCAGATTTCAACCGTTTGCATCCAATCAATAACCATAAACCCTAATTCCAAATCGGAATGATGGCAACGAAAAATCCGAAGAAATCAGACACGAAAATCAAACCCTGGAAACCAAGAACAAAGATCGAAACGTCCTACTAAACGAAAAAGAATCGGATCGGAGTGGATCAAAAATCATCTCAGATTAGATCCGAACAAAGCAGGAAGAACCCAAACAGAAACAGAACGAGAGGACGAGAGAGCAAAACCTGAAAGCCGAGCGGCGTAAGAAGAAAACCGTCGCTTAGGACGGAAAGAGGAGGAATCCAGTGCTTCTCTCTCCCTTTGTTCACCTTTCTTTTATAACCAAAAAACATATAAATCTCCGTAAAAGCTTTTCCTTTTCCACACTTCACTTGCGCATTTATCTCATCCGAATATGTATATATATATATACGAATATATACAAATACAACCCTTTTGTCTCTCTCTTAATTAAATCTTCGGTTCGGTGCGTACCAAGAAGATACCTAATTTCTGACCTGACATGGGGCCCTTCCTTTTCTCCCACTCATAACTCATCCTTCCTTCATCTGTACGAGATGTCGTTTTTAGGAGGGAAAACAATCACTTTAAAACTTTAGGCTCGTTTGGTTAGAAATGTCAAAATCAGCCCGACCCGCCTGGTCTGATTTTAGCCCGGATTGACTGAGTTACGGGCTGATTATGGTCGGCTCAACTTGTGGCTTGATCATTACTTTAAAACGACGTCATTTTTAAAGTTTTTCTAAAAAATATGTCATTTTTTAAGTTTTTTTTTAAATATGACGGGTCGGCCATAGGCCACCATGACCCGAAGTCAGGCCGAGCTAGGCCAGGAGCAGCCAGGGCCCGGGCCAGCCCATTTACATCTCTACGTTTGGTTGTTCAATGATTTTCTATTTTTTGTTTTCCATTTTTATTTAATCATAAATTTAAAAAATTAAATTATTTTTGTTTAATATTTATTTAAATACGTATTTTTAATTTTCAAATATCTTTAAAATCAGGGATATGAATTCCGTTCCGTTCCGGCCAGAATGCACCGTATTGGCTGGGAACCGGAACGGAACCATCGGTACTGGACCAGACCGGCCAGTACCATAAAATTTAAAAATCTTAGGGACCTAATTGCAATTTTGAAAAGTTTTTAACCTAAAAATTCCTACCCCCCCTCCCCACGACTCTTTCGGTCTTTCTCCCCACAACGCTCCTCCTCTCCTTCTTCTCTCATCTCTGTGTCGTGCCGCCTTCTCCTCGCCGCCGCCGCTCTTCTCACCATCGTCGTCGTTCCTCCACGCAGACCTGACGCCACCATCTTCTCCACTCCTCGCCACCGGAGACGCAACTAAAACTACCGAAAACGGGTCGACACTCTAACTCGTGACAAAACCCGAAGACTCGCCAAGACTTGAAGTTGGTTTTATGAATTTTTTTCCTGATTTCAAAAAATTCATGCTTAATTAAATGTTCTGTTGTGTTGGATACTTAGATAGTTAGATTGTGAATTTATGATGGATTTGGTTGGAGCGGTGTTGGAGACTTGGACGGTGATTTTGTGTTGTTGGCTTGTTGTGTGATCTCTGATCTGGTTTTGAAATTTTGGTTGGATCATGGATGATGCACGATGTTGGTTGAATGATGCACTATGTATGAAATTATTGGTTGGAGACTTGGAGTTGAAAATGTGCTCTGAAATTTTGAATCTGAAATAAATGTCATTTGTGTTTTTTTGGTTTATGGATGTTTGGTTTGCAATTTGGTTTGATTATATGAAGTTGCAATTTATAAATTAAGGGCATAAATTTATAGCATAATGAAACATGTTTATCTCGAAAGTCACAAAATTAGAATATAATGAAAAATCCTTTTTAAATCAACAAATATAGAAATTGAACTTGCATTGGTTCGGTACTTCGGTTGGCAATACAAAAGGACTATTGTTAAAAGTTAAGATCCTTATAATCAAATTGAAAATTTTGTAACTCTTAATTTGAAAATTATGATACTATAAATAACATACATATAATTTTTGTACTC
>JANITX010000001.1:26303035-26315749 GCA_027564395.1 Erythroxylum ulei
TAATAATCATAATAATAACTTATTAAAATTAATAATAATAAGAATAACTTATTAAAAATTAATAATAATAATAATAAAACCAAAAATATTTTTGTTTTCAATTTTTTACTAGAAATCTCAACCAAACATATTTTTGTTTTCAGTTTTTATATTGCAAATCTTAACCAAACAGGTTTTCGTTATAAAAAAAACAGAAAACAGAAACCAAAAACAACAACAGAAAAAATAAAAGTGGAATCAAACGAGCCCTTAGTTTATTATACTTAATAAAATAATTTTATTTAAAAAAAATCAACCTTAAATTTCTCAAATTTTAATTAAAATAAGTCTAATCCATTAATTTCATATTCAATTGACAGAACGAGTAAAATGAAAGCGACCTCCACCTCGTATATGCTTTGCTTGTCGTTTATGGAAGCTAGGAAGTGAAAATTCAGTATCTTCTAGAATTCCCCTAACCACAAAGTCCCGCTGTCTGTGTTTACCACGCGCCATTTCCAGTTTCTTAGGAACGAGAGACATTTTTAAGGTACGATCTCCGAATAATACAATCTTATGTCTTTCTTTTTTGTTCCGTTTGGCTTCGAGTTGATTTTTGTTGGGAATTAATTATTTGATCTTATTAGATTTTATTGAATGAAAAATGAATTTTGCTTTAGCTGTCTATTTCTTGATCACTTGTGCATTTGGTTGAATTGGTTGTTGTTATGCTGTTGTTACGTGATTTGAGGTTGTATGATTCTGGGGCCATGGATACGATTGTTTGCCAGAATATCTTGTTTGGGGTTGGTTTTGCAGTTGAAGAAAAGCTATTTGGGGGGTTTTAGTTTAGATCGTTTGTATTTGGGCGCTAAATGTGATGATAATAATGGAGGAATTACTGTTATCGTTTAGCTATAACATGTAGTTGCCCCCGTTTTAAGCTACCAGTTTCATGCGGAAAACTGTGTGCAGTCTTTCTTTATCCTGCTTCTCAATCTCAACGTGGTAGAAGTATGAGGCGTAAGTAGGTTTAGATCTAGGAAATGGATTTTCTTGGTTTCTAGGTTGTGTCTTTTCAGTTCTCTTAAGATAGTGTTTTTAGAATTAGTTGCTGAATGATGAACATTCAACTGCACTCAACATAGTTCTGCATTATGTTAAACATGTGGCTTTGTCATCTTCAGTTGCCTAGACATACAGCATTGGCTTTCATGTTTACACTTTACCTTCTTATGTCTTTGGGCAACTCCAATTCAATGCTTGAACTGATTTACTTTTAAAGTTTTCGCCACCCATTTTGTTGTTTTCTCCCAATATTTCTATTTGTGAGTATTATTCAGTTTCAATATTGAGTTATAGTATGAAACTGTTAGATGTTTTGATGATTTCTTGACTCAGTATTAAGCTCATTTAAAATGTTATGCTCCAAGTTGCTTCCTTTTGTTTATCCAAAAAAACGAATTTATAAAAGAAATAAAATAGAACAATTCAATAAGGACTAAATCTACTTCATCCTAAGTTTTCCTTATTAAATAAGAACTAATAATGAGTTAGATATAGTCCTACTGGTTTAAGACTTTATTTAAGAATAAGAAATCCTTACTAGTTTAGGATACAATTCCAAGCCTAAAATTAGGGTTTTCAAGTAGAAAGTTTGATGCTTTCTTTAATAGCAGTTATTAAACCCTCCATTATTTTTCATCACTAAAACTGCGGCACTTTTAACCTTAGTTTCCACCGACCAAAATCCTAAAACTCCATTGTTGCAGAGAAATACCGCATTAATTTTGTGAGATTGCCTACAGAGAAGTCGACATGGATTTTTTGTTCAAGGTAATGAATGAGGACGCACCTGAATGCAACTCTGATGAAGGCATCATTCAAAAATGCCCATTCCTAAGAAACATCAATAAGCCGACAAGTTTTTCTTTGTCATCTTTGAATTGCCCCATCCCTGTAAGTTATTTCTTCCAAGTTAACGTCCATCTTATTTATCTCAGTTTGTGCGCTAATTTTGAGGTACCAGAGCTGGTTTAGGATTTAACATCAAAACCTGCCGTGTAGCCTGGAGGTAAAGGCCCTATATTTGAAGATGGACTGAATTTTGATGCTGCATTTAAACTCTTTCATGGGAAAGATGGGATTTTCCCGCTTTCAAGCAAGTCTAGTTTTCATTCTGACATTTTGGAACCTGAGCCTGCACCTCAGTTCGATCCATTGTTGGCAAAAACGGCCACCATCAGTCTATCTGTTTTTGGGGCTGGTTGGCCATTTAGCTTTGGTTCTTTTAACGATAAGAGGAAAAAGCAAAAGAAATCTGAATCAAGCAACAAGAGAGATCCGTCTTCTCAGGTGAGACTAGAGAGACAAATATTGCCGTTTATTTTGATTTTGATCGATTCTAGACCAAATTGGAGAAAAGAAAGGCTGAATTTTTTTTTTTTAATTTTTCGTATGCGTTGAATGATTCCTTTACTTATAAATTTGGTATGTTCTAATCTTGCAGAAAGGGAATAAGTTAAAACGCGAGGCTCTAGGAAATGAGTGGTTAGAAACAGGTAACTGCCCAATTGCAAAGTCATACAGGGCAGTCAGTCGGGTACTGCCGCTTGTAGCATCAACTCTTCAGCCGCCTCAAGGTATGAAGTTCAGATGTCCACCTGCCGTAGTTGCTGCAAGGGCGGCCTTGGCACGCACAGCCCTTGTTAGGGCTGTGCGACCTCAGCCATTACCGTCAAAGATGCTCGTAATTGGTCTCCTGGGGATGGCCGTAAATGTGCCTCTGGGTGTGTGGAAGGAGCACACTAGGAAATTCTCAGTATCCTGGTTTGCAGCGGTGCATGCAGCTGTGCCCGTCATAGCCATGCTTAGGAAATCTGTAGTGATGCCCAAAACTGCAATGGCATTGACCATTGGAGCTTCCATCCTTGGTCAGGTTATTGGTTCTAGAGCAGAGAGGTACCGACTTAAAGCAGCTGTAGACAAGGTAAAGGTGGCAGAGCAAACAGAGACAGCTGCTGCGGTATCAGTATCAGGCCAGAATCCAAGCCAGGCTGATGGCATTATAATAGGCAGTCATTGTGGCATTCGTATAGAAAGAATGACGTGGGATCCACTCGCTATCAAGGCCAGCGGACCTGCTGCTTCGTCTACCAGCGTGTGTTACTGATTATCAAAAGTTGCAAAGAACGCCATTGGAATAAAGAGACTATTTCGAATTGGTGATGGTACGGTTTGGTGAACTTTAGCATATGTAAAAGCTTTTGATTTCTTCTTCATTTATGTATCTTGAGTTGAAACTCCTGTAATACATGATATTTCTGTATCTTTAGTTGGAATGCATGATATTTGAGCAAGAAGCCAGGGGTCTTTCGCAGGGCAAATTTCCTAGCTCACACCTTTTGCATCTAAAGCAAATAATAACAGTGGAGTAGAATCCATATACCATATAGCAGTTCAAGAAACTTGGGAAACAACGAAGCACAATAGAACCAACATATAAACTAAAATGTGAAAAGAACCAGGTCGAAACAAAAACAGCGAAGCTACTCAAGGTTCAAACATTTATACAAATTACGCTCTAACTTAATATTAGGCGACTTCAGATCACATACCTTGAAAAAGGATTAAGTACTTTTTTTACAAAGTTCAACAGCATTCGTTTCCATTGACATCAGAAACCACCTAACTGTTGCCTCGACATGCCTCCAAATCTCCCACCTGAAATGCCACCACCACCATAAGCTGGGGGAATAGTACTTAATCCGGGACAATCTCTTGCCCAGTGCCCGATTTGATGGCATTTGTAGCATTCACCAGTTGCACCACCCATAACAGCTCCTGAAGATACTCTATTAGCATAGCTTCCTGCCACAGATTGGCCTTGTGTATTCATTATACTAGGACAATTTGCAGAGCTATGACCTGTGGCCCCACAGCTGCTACAGCATGGTTGAGCACCCGAAGTGACAGTTGTAGGAAACCCAATGTTGTACTGGTTCCCCAAATACTTGGATCCCGGCACTCCAGATTGTCTGTTAACAAAATTCTCAATCCCGGTGCTTTTCCCTGCAGGAGTGCTATAACCATATTCTGCTTTGGAAGCAGAACTAGAGTTTTCTGAATTGGACTTTTCCATCATATCCAGAAGAGACCTGGACAAGGATGAATAGTTCATCTTTTCTGCTTTGACAACAGTAGACTTTACACGCTGTTCATCACTGAATGTCTCTTCTTTTACTTTCAACTTAAAGACATATCTAGTAAACAGGACTTGACGAATAATTTTTGAAAAGCTCTCATCATCTTGCTTTTCAAATTTCATACAATGCAAAACTTTTGCAGAGACACCCATAATCTCCTCACCACACTCCTGAAATGCTGTCACCCATGTTATGCCAGTATGATCCTGTATCTGAATCTGAAGTATGTACCTATAATCACATGCATCCACAGACTGATCACACTTTTCACATCGCCACTTACCATCTCCGTTATTTGTAACCTTTTTACTGCATGGCCTATCTCCAGCCATGATTGGACAAGCAGTATAACAGAAATTATCAACCTTTATATATATAACAGTTGCATTGACAGTGATCCAATCTGGTTTTTCAGAAGTGCCTAGCCTCTCATCCTTAATTTGAGAAACAGTCTTTAGAACATCTGTCCTGCCCACACTTGAAAATTCCTTGGAAATAGAGACAGTAGGTGTGTTCCTCCCTTCCTTGTTAAACCAATCCTTTAGCTTCTGAGCCTCAGGAAAATCTGGTTCAATAAACAGCTGACTTGTAGAGATAGTTCCCAGTGCCTTACCATTAAAATCACTGACCCTACCAGATTTCACAGCTAGAACTGGAAAGCTCCCCGTATCACACATAGTTTGTAGCATTTGCCCTTCTGCACTGCAAAAATTCCCCCACAGGGTTATCTCAACACTCCGTCCAGACATGTCTTTCAGCTGGAGTGCTCTCTTTTGAGTTTCTGAACCATTTTTCCTCATTATTGAAGTTGCAGGAGATATAGACGATACCACGCCAATTACATCCACAACACTGTTATTATCCATACCCTCAACATCACTTATTGGACGAAAATGAAATTGCTGCCTTGGGATTGAGCTGTCATCATCAAAGCAGGGCTGAATAATGGAACTGCTCTCTAAAAATATTTCTAGATCATTTCGAAGGTGGTTAAAAGTCCTTTGAGCGGGTTTCAAGCTTCCCTTGGAAATTAAGTACACCCTACCAGCTTCAATCTGGTGGTAAAACTGATCAGCCACAGCATTGAAACAAGTTACCCTGATTTCTCCTCCATCAGAATCAAGTAGATCAAAAGAAAACACCTTCCCATCACCACGTGGATTATTGTAGTGCCTTAATTCTGCCTTTGCTGTCACCCTGGCCTTAATTGTCCACCTACCCTGGTATGGATTCAGAGCAGCAATTGGAATTATCCTGGGGGGAGCTTCATTCCTAGCCACTGGTCCTCTGTTTGTATACACTGGAGGTGGTTGCTGATAAGATGAATGAGGAGGTGGTTGCTGATAAGGGCGTGAAATTTCTGGTTTAGGATTACGGAAGCCAGAATTCTGATTGCTGTATGAAGAATTTAATGCTGCAGACCCAGTAAAGCCAGTAGCATTTTCTGCTTTCGGGTGGAATGCGGACACATTTGTTGCAGCATATTTTCCAGTGTCATAATTACCAGAATGAGAGCCACCGTAGATTTGATCTATGCCAGGGTTTTGTACAGATGCCACCAACTTTGGGCTCCCAACCATGCCACCAGGCGTACTGTTAACAGATGGTCTAGGGATTGATGAGAAATTCCCAGGTTGATCCGTAGATGGAGGAGCTGCAGACTTTTGAACTGATATGGGGTTTCCAATGAGAGCACATTCCTCAATTATCACAGCCAATTCAAGGATGATAATAATCCTGCTCCCAGGAAAAAAAAAACATCGTCAACAGGAATATAACAAACTAAACAAACAATAAATAAATAACAGAACTTCTCAGCTACTTCCTCAGTCATCATCACACCCAGTCCAAAGTTCCGCAGTAAAGCAAGGTCTGGGGAGGTCTGATAGTACGCAGTCTTACCCCTACATAGTAGAGAGGTTGTTTCCCAATAGACCAACATGCAGACGTGACAGGTAAATATGATGCAGAAAAACAGAAGATAGAATTAAAGAACTGACACGCAAAATACTTTAGTAAGAATAAAATAATAATAATAATAATAATAATAATAATCACGATACAACTCAATAAAAAAGATACTACTAGGAAAATAATAATAACAATACTCATAAAATAAAAATAAAAAATAAACTACTAATAATAGTAATAATATTGATAAATACCAATAATAAATAAAGAAATACTAATACTAATATCACTAAAGATAATAATACGAAAAAAAATAAAAGAATAATAATAATACTAAATCCCACACTACTAATGCACATAAGAATAGTAATAATATTAAAAATAAAGAAGTGAATGACTTGGAACAATTACTACCGGCAGGCAAAAGCAACACAAGGGCGACAGAACCGTAACAGGGAGGGGATGCAGGAAGACAATTTCAAGAGACAACGACCTTGAAGGCCTTGGACCAATTGGAAACAGTAATAAACACTCCATTCTAGTCAAAGCTTTTGAGGCATGCAAGCGGAGGTGTAGGAATGGCCTAGGGTGATTCTAAAATAAAAGTCTTTTGCAAAAAGTTGAAGAGGGAGTGGAAGCAAAAAGCTACTTCCTCAGTAGTGTATCAAAAAAGGTTATCATATGAATGCATGCTCAAACTAGATTCCTTAGAAACGGGACTTTCAAATATCTTACATTTTGTCATTTCCATCATTTAAATTCACATTTAAGACAAGAATCGCATGGAAATGAGATGCAGAAAACATTAAAACTCAAAGGAAAAGGAATAAGCAAAAAAGAAGGCGAAATATTTGACCAGTCAAACATTACAGAAGTTCTCTCAGATTCCAGGAGAAAACCCCCACTAGGAACAGGAAGTTTAGCAAGAAAAATGCTTGTACAAACAAAAAAAAGGTAACGCATCTGGGAATCTTGCCTTATGAAACCACATAGGAGACCGCACTTTTATACTTGATTCAAAAAACAAATAGAAAATTGCCTAAATAAAAGTAGGCATATTATTTATTATTTTCATAAAATTTTCAGTCTGCATTTTGTTTAGGACCATACACACACCGGCACTATCATGACATATAAATGGATGAACAGGCACCACATGAGTTCCATGTAGCTTCTCCTGACAGATGGATATTCGGTGCACTAAATTCTATTTTCAATAATATAACTTTCTCCAATTGCTTCAGAACAGACGCAAAATAAAAAGATAAAAAGTTCCACATTCAGTAACAGAATCACAATTTGCAAATTATGGGTGTAGCAATATCAAACCAATCACCACAAGTCCAAGATTAGACTCCCCTCACCCAAATGATTTAATCATATGTCCATCAAGTGAATTCAAAGTTCAACCATCTAAATGTTTAATCAACGAAATACAACACAAGAATTCGAAAGCAATTGAACTCACATGCGACCTTGGACGGTGGTACACGTGTACTGAACCAACTGCACTACGGAGCCAGGCCGTAAGTGACCGTCTTTAACCAAGTGGTTAATCTGAGTGCCGAGCATAGCCTGTTGCAAGTGCGTCCCATCGGAAAGCACTAGTCGGAAACGGTCACTCTGCTGCGGTTGTTTCGTCTGCACTTGCTTAAGCTCCGTTACCTGAAGCGTCGGTTTCAGCTCCGCCGCCGTGACGCCGCCGCTTGTGATCCTCGCTATCGCTCCCTCAGTCAGATTGCTCATTGTCAACTTTTAAACTATAAGTAACGTCGCTTTGACGGCGATACACGAGAGAGCGGTCAGTATTTGAAGACTGGAGTTTAAAATGTGAAAACCAATATACTTAAACTTCAGAAGCCCTAAAATGAGAGTTCTCAAAAACTGGCGCCTAGATAGCGAGAGGGAAGGCGGGACGGCTCGGTTTTGGAGAAAAATGCTTTTACGTTTATGGACATGAATCGTCTCCAAATTACCTATTTTGTCCCTAATTACGAATTGACACGGAAATTTGTTCCGTACAATTTATGAGGTAATCGCGAGGTTACATTAAATAGAGAGTGAAGGGGTTCGTAGTTCGTACACTGATTCAGCCTGATTTCTACCTCAAATTTACTTCGTTTTATGTTTATTGACTTATAATTCTTATTATTTATTTAGTTATTTCGATTAGTAATTAATTTATTTATCAAATTATTGGATTAATCACGTTTTCTTCATTATTATCAATTTTTTAAATATCTTTTTACCATTACTTGTATTTCATTTATTTTATGTTTTTTTACCATTACTTGTATTTCATTTATTTTATGTTTTTAATGAATTGTTTCTGTAACCTGCATCATTCTTATATTGTCTCATTTATATGTGGGTCTATCGAAAACGGTCTCTCTATTATGTAGAGATAAGGCTGCATACTATTAGATCTCCATAAATCCCACTTCATCGTAGGATTTCAGACTGAGTAATGATGTTGATGATGATGATGTTTATTAACATATAAAATGAGGGACAAGATTATTTGTACCCATAATTATGTACCAATCTTATTTCATATGAACTCATTCACATATTTTTTTTGGTCTCATAAATTTATGTGGATGGAATCATATAGAACAAGGTTAGTACAAGATTCGAATACAGAAGATCTAATGCTGCATAAAAGAGAACAAAAATGCTCTTTAATTAACTTTTAAAAATTAAATTTTAAAGTTCTTAAAAAATATTTATGACTTTTTTTTCATAAAAATTATTACTACAAATTTTCCTTTAAAATGATAAATAAATAAATAACATACACATTAATTAAATATTATTAAGATGACTATTTAACTCAATTATTTAGTTTAGCTTAAACCATAACAAAAAAGACCGAAAATTTTAAATAATTTATTCTTAATAGGTTTTACGCAAGCTTATGAATTTCGTATTGTTTGGCCGGAAGGTACCGTACCGGTCGGAAAATGATACGAAATGTTAAATGCCAGTACCGGCCTCGGATACCGATCGGTACCAACCAGAACCATCAATTCCGACCGATACCGTAACTTCCAGAAATTGCAAGGACTACCTTGCAATTTCCGAAAGTTTTAAACCTAAAATCTAATTACCCCCCTCCCCTTCTGGATTCTTCTTCGATTCTTTTTCCACGCACGCCACTGCCTCCTCTCTTCTCCGATCTCTCTCTCGGTGTCTCGCCGTCTCCTCCTAGCCGTCGACATCTCCTCCAGTTCTCCAATCCTCCTCCTTCGAGTCTTCGACAGCTGGTTTGCTTTCTCCCTTCGATGGTTCGACCTCAGCTCGCTCCTCGTCGCCTTCTCCTTCGTCCTCCTCGCTATCTCTCTTCCTTCGACCCACCACACGACCACCTCAGTTCAGATGGACCACGAGACCCGACGTTGACCTGGATTGACGAAGACCCGATTGTTTTGGAGTGTATGTTTTTTATTTTTGTTTCATTTTTATGGCATTTTAAAAATTATTGCTTCTGTGATTGTGTTAGTTGTTGGATGATAGTAGATTTGGGGTTAAAAATTGGTGTTGTTGTGTTGCATTTGGGGGAAAAAAATTGAATGTTGATTTTGGTTGAGAATAAGAAATGGAAATAGTCCGAAGTGAAGTTGAGTTTGATAACTTGAAATGTTTAATTGTATATATATTTTATTTAATGATAATTTGGTGCTTATGGTCAACCTTATGTTTTAAATTTAAACTTTAAAGTTAAATTGTTGATGTTGATTAATTAGTTGTTAATACTTAAATTTGAAAGTTGACAAAGGATGGACTATGATGGATTAACTTAAGTGGAAGTCAAGTTGGCATGAATAAAAAGGAATGGGAACACATAACTTTATGAGCATCATTTTGACCTTTCATAACATATTATTTTCCATTGACTTCTAAAACCCACTTATTAATATTTAGTTTTTATATAAGTTTTTTCATTGTATATCTATTTTTTGTTTATTAATAAATTGAAAATAACACCGTATTAAATTTAATAATTTAAATATAATATAGTTTTGAACTAAAAATAAATAATTAATTAACAGAATATCTTAATAATAATATAAAAAAGATAAGTAACAATTTTGAAAACATGAAAACAAAAATGAAAAATGCATATAAACTTATAGTGCCCATATTTCATATCAGATTAAGATGTGAATAAAGAGGCAGACAAGTTTGATTCCACAGACCACTTTCTCTGTTTTGTTGAGGATGTTAGAAAAACAAAAGGTAATCATAGAGCATATAAATTGATATATTACAACCTAGTAAGTACTCCTACATTTCTACCATTAGGATTTTCATCAACACAGGTATTATGCTCCTACAATTATTTGTGCGTCTTTTCTTTGCTTTCTCGCTCATAAGTAATGTCACAGCCACTAGAGGTTATGGCTTTACAAATGAGACAGACAAGCAGGCTTTGCTTGCCTTCAAAAGTCTTGTTCAAGAGGACGCTAATGGTAGTTTCGTAGTCCTGAACTCATGGAATGACTCTGTTCATTTCTGCAATTGGAAGGGTGTTAAGTGCAGCCGCAGTCATCAAAGAGTCACTTCTCTGGACTTGCATTCACTCAACTTGGTGGGTTTATTGTCTCCAAGAATAGCTAACCTCACCTTTCTCAAGTTGATTGATCTGAGTGACAATAACTTTCATGGTGTGTTACCACAAGAAATTGGTCGACTGTTTCGTCTACGGCATCTTGCTCTCGCAAATAATTCCTTTCGGGGAAATATCCCTACCAATTTGTCCCAATGTCTGAACCTTGAAACCCTCATCTTGTCTCACAACAATCTTCAAGGAAATATTCCTCAAGGCCTAAATTTTTTGCTTAAGCTTTCCGAATTATATCTCCATAATAACCATCTTGCAGGAAAGATTCCTACCCTTGCTAATCTTTCCATGTTGGTTCATCTTTCTTTCCGAAGCAATAATCTTGAAGGATACATACCTGATAGTATTGGTCGTCTGACCAACTTAAGGTTCTTGAGCTTGGCTGACAATAAGTTGTCTGGTGTGGTTCCAAACGCTATATATAACTTAACAATGATCCAAATTTTATCAATTGCCCTGAATTCCTTGAGCGGACAGCTTCCACATGATCTTGGAATTCCAAACCTCCAGGAGATGTATTTTGGGGACAACCTTTTCTCAGGACCCCTTCCATGGTCAGTCACCAACGCTTCAGGACTCAAAATCCTGGACATAGCTGCAAATTTTTTTACGGGCCCTGTACCCAAAAATCTTGGGATCCTTTCCAAATTAGAGAAACTTGTTGCCTTCAAGAATAGACTTGGATTTAATAGCGATAGCCAAATGAGATTTCTAACATCCTTAGTCAACTGTACTCAACTGGAAGTGCTAACATTTAGTTACAATAAGCTTGAAGGAATGCTTCCAAGGTCAATTGTCAATCTCTCCACAATGCTCTCTTATCTAATGCTTGATGGAAATATGATTTACGGAAGCTTACCTCAAGGCATATCAAAACTGGTCAACTTGCAGTTGCTTGAACTAAATGAGAATAATCTAAATGGTAAAATTCCAGATTCAATAGGAAAACTTACCAAGCTGGAGGCAGTCTATCTTTACAAGAACATGATCTCTGGTAAATTTCCTTTTTCTTTTGGCAACATTACTCGTCTAAATATTCTTTCCTTATATGGAAATATGTTGGAAGGAAGTATTCCTGATTCCTTAGGTAATTGCACAAACCTTAAAGGACTGGACCTTTCACTAGACAAACTTTCTGGTATGCTACCAGAAAGTGTGGCCAATCTGTCGTCACTTACAATTGGATTGTTTTTATTTAGTAATAAACTATCAGGAAAGCTCCCAATACAAGTGGGAAACATGAAGAATGTTGTGAGGCTTGCCTTCTCAAACAACAAATTCTTTGGAGATATTCCAAGTACCCTTGGTGATTGTCCATTGCTGGATACATTATATATGGATTACAACTACTTCCAAGGACCTATTCCTTCATCCTTTCAACAACTGAGAGGTATTTGCTCCCTCGATCTTTCTAGCAATAATCTTTCTGGGAAAATTCCCAACTTCTTGAGCCAAATGCCACTGATTTCCTATTTAAATCTCTCCTTTAATAGTTTTGAGGGGGAGATTCCAAGAGCAGGAGTGTTTTCCAATGTTAGTGCCTTTTCAATATATGGAAACAAAAATGTTTGTGGGGGAATTACAGAACTTCATTTACCTCCATGTCCAGTTAAGAAGGTAATAAAGAAACAAAGGAAGCATCTTTCTTGCAGGGTAATTGTAGCAATACCTACTGTGATTGTCCTCATTGTTTTGCTTTTAGCATGTCTCTTTGCTGTTTATTTGAGAAGAAGAAGGTCCAGGGAGGAAGCATCACCTCCCTCATTACCACTAAGCCATTTCCCAAAAGTCTCTTATGCTCAATTAAATGAAGCTACTGGTGAGTTTTCTACAGAGAATTTTATGTTGGGAAATCTAGACCGAATCTGATCCGACCGCAGCGGAATAATCACGAAACTTTTCCGTGATTTTTGATTTTCTGAAAACCAAGATCTATTTAAATCTATAAAATGATTAACACGAATCATATTAAAGCGGAATTTAATTCGTACCTTA
>JANITX010000001.1:26380629-26392231 GCA_027564395.1 Erythroxylum ulei
CCATCTTACCCCTACGAATGTAGGTTTGGATGGGTTTGGGCTGATGTACTATGGGCTGGGATTGAGTACTAACAATTTCCTGCCCCTCAATAGGCACCTTGTCCTCAAGGTGGAGGGAAGGAAACTGCCCTTTGATGTAGTCTGCGTCCTCCCAAGTAGCTTCTTCAGCTGATTTGTCTCTCCAACGAACAAGCCACTGGAGAATGGTGCTACCCGTAGACTGAATCAGACATGAGGCTAAGATAGCTTCTGGTGCAACTAAGTCCTCAGTATCCATTTCTAACCCCTGAGGTAGCACATGCTCAACAGAGTGGTCACCTACTGCTCTCTTTTTCGAATTAATAGCATGATCAAGAACCCTTCTGGGTGGGAGACCCTGAGGTTCCATAAGAACTGATCCGAACTTAGACAAGACAGACTGTAATTCCTTCAGCTGGTCTACTTCCAATGTCCTCCCTTCTTTGGTTACTGCTCCCCCAATCCTCATCGACCATAACAGCCCTTCCACTTCCAAATTCTGATAAGAGGAGGAGGCTTTCATGTTAACCCCTTGCAAAGTGAACTCCATTCCTCTTCGATCAAAAGACATATACATCTTCCTCCAATCCACCTTCACCACCCCTAACGTTTCCAACCATGCCACACCAAGGATTAGATCAGGACCTCCGGAATCAAAGACATAAGCATTTACTGTGAAGACCTCTCCATTTAGTTCTAACTTTATCCCATTACAGATACCCTGTGAAAACGAGCGGTGACCATCTCCCAATCGAACTCCAAATGACCTTGTAGGAGTAACAGAAAGTCCCATAGTCTCTACCAACCTACTGGACACAAAATTATGACTCGCCCCACTATCAACCAAAATAACAACAGGCATTTCCCGAAGTTTACCAATTAAAACCATAGATTTTGTTGGAGGAGATTGACCCTTTTCCAGCTCTCCGAATTCCACTAAATTGCATACCAGCTCCCAATCTTCTTGCTGCCCTTCATCGACTGGTTTGTCCTGTTTACTCTCTTCAACTTCGTCTTCATCGTCTTCCCAAATGATCAGCCGAAGCTCTTTATCTGGACAACGGTGGAGAGGACCAAAGGTTTGCCCACATTTGAAACATAAACCTTTGGCCCTCGTTTCCATAAGTTGATCATAGGACAGATTACGTGTCCCCTTCCATCTTGAATGCCCTGATCGGTGCCCATCAGAGGTGGGACCTCTCTGCTTGTTGAGTGGCTCCTGCGCATCATTTTTTATAGCTCCCCCTGCATGAATGGGTGGACCTGGGCGAAACGTGTTGGAGATTCCTGTGCGGGACCCGACGTTTGCATGAAAGCCACCTGGTCTCCTCCCTTCTCCCCACGGCCGAAGCACACCCTCTCCCACTAGCTCTCTTTCAACCTTTCTTGCGATCGATAGGAGTCGAACCCGGGTGGGAGGGTCGTGGGTTTTGACCCTGTTTCGTATTACTTCTCGTAGGCCCCCCAGAAAGCAACTCATATACCACTCTTTCGGGAAGTGTCCTATCTAGGACGCCACCCTCTCGAAATCGTCGATATAGCTGTCGACTGAGCCTCGCTGGACTATCGACTTTAGTTGTTCAACCGGGTCTCCCTCATCCCTACCTCCATAACGATCGAAAAGTGAACGTTTGAATCTCTCCCAAGTCATACAAGGATCCAGCTCCCGTAAATTCATGAACCAATAAAGCGTCGACCCCTCCATACAGATTTGAACCATGGGTATACGTAGTTCATGAGGAATATCATGAATGAGGAAGTACAACTCTGTTCTAGTAACCCAGGCGAAAGGGTCATCCCCGTGAAAAGCAGGGAGATCGACCCTACGTGCGACGTTCCTATACTCTTCCCACGCACGTTCGGTGGCCCCCGAAGGGGAGTGGTCACCTGGTCGACGTTGCCCAGCTTCCATCTGTCCACTTGGGGGCCTTCCATTGCCCGTGGTAACCGACGAGAAGTGAGCTGGTTTATCGCCACCAGCTGAAGATGACGCATTATGGGTAAACTCCGACAGATTCTCCTCTTCACCCACCTTCTATTTTTGTGCGTCTCTTGCCCTTAAGGATAAGAATCCCTCCTTCATCTCCGTCTGCAGCAGACTTTGTGATTTAGCCAACGTTTCTACACTGGCCATCAGGGTACTCATTTGCGTCCGAAGGTCCTTCAATGTAACATCGTGCGATTTCACCATCGTCTCTTGAGCCGACAATGACGACTCTTGTCTCCTAAGAGACGCTTCTACAGCAATCACCCTAGCCTCCATTCTAGTTTGCATACAATCTCTACTCTCCACAACCTCTCAATGAAAGCACCAATTGATGGAGATAAACTGTAGAGATTGTATTATTTACGTATAAGGTAAGAGTTACAATATAGACCCTCCTGAGGAGTCTCTCAGGCCAATGCACTAGACAAATCTTAACCGATATCCCCCCCTGTTTTCCTATGTTCAGTCATATACAACTGCCTCTACACAATCTCTCTCACCATAACAAACTCCCAACAGACTGCCTAAGTGGCCATGCTACCTTTCCCCATCTTACCCCTACGAATGTAGGTTTGGATGGGTTTGGGCTGATGTACTATGGGCTGGGATTGAGTACTAACAGATAGTGAGAAGAAGTGAAATTCTGCTCTTGTGTGTCATTGTTATTGAATGAAAGAAAAAGGAATATAGAAGAAATCCTGTATGTTAATTCCTATGTTAAATATTTGGTTCTAGCCTTCTTTTCGACAGTGATTGATACTAGGAGGGAATAGATTTTTAGTAGAAACACATTTGAGACATCATATGACAATGAGGAATAGTACATCTTGAAGGTTTTAGAATTGTTTCCGGAGGTTTTTCTTATGTTTTTATTTCCTTGTGATTTTACATAACATTTTTCTATGTTACCTAAGGTACACAAAAAGCAACCTCTAATCTTCACACATCTGTTTCTGCAATCCATTCAATAAGCTTCTCCTCGATATTATGACTTGTCAACTCCCATGGTATAAACCTAATATTGCTAACAAATTAACTTTTTCAAATAAACCCGACACAATGCTTAATGGTTTGCTGCCAAAAGCTAGATCTGGATGGGGAAATAATGTTAAATATAACTCATCAATGTTGGTTAATTAACAGTTGAGTCTGGATAAAATATGGAGATAAAAAAATGAGAGCAGTAGTAGTGGTAAATAAATAATGATAGCATTTGACTCTTTTTTATTTTCTTTCCTTAAATGATGCATCAATAATGAGGGTAAGATGGAAAAAGAAGCAGCTGTTTCCTTTTTCAAAGATCAATACTGGTTGAACTGTCCAGTGACCTATTGTCTGAGTACGATAAACACCAGATAAAGTCTGTTTTATGTGAAGCTATTCTCAAACTTCTGCGTCTGGATGTTAATCATATACTGGATATAGAACTTTTATTATAATTGGCACTTTATGAACTATGCACACTCCTCAAACTTTTAATTTTTGTGAAACTGACAGGTGGAATACAGGGATCATTCTCTGGGTCGGAGATATATGGCATTAGCAGAAACTCCAGATGAGGCCCTTCCTTTGAATTGCAGGCCTAGTTTTGGTGCTGCATGGTTGACCAAGAATAAATTTAAGGTTGGTGTTATAGAGTTTCAAATCTTTTGATGAGTTGTAGATATATGGAGCTGAATTCAACCAGCAAAGACTTAGCTTCACTTGCCTAGCTTAGACATTATGCAAAGTAAAAGAATGCTAGATTCTTGAACATGCACCCACAAACACAAATTTGTGTGTGTTCTTGGGAAATTAAGTTCTCGTTCAACAAATAACCATAGTTATGCATTTCCTTCTCAGGTTAACAAAACTTATGACTGCTGGTACACAAGTGATATTTCCAAAGTGAGCTTATACCGTGATGACATTTTCGGTTGTGGAACAAAAGATCCATTTTCTATGAAGATAATTAGACATTATTTCGCCCAGTGAGTGGAGGCTTTTCTATTCTTTTTAGTTAGTTCCCCCCTATTTATGGTTCCAGTGATCTACGTAGCTGTTCTGATTTATCAAAAAATTGTGATACAAATAGGAGTATATGGAAATGAAGGATAATCGATGAAGATCATTGAGTTAAATAGAAATGGAAGAGAAAGAGAAGAGCAAGAGAGATGGAGAAACTGAAGAGGAGAGAAGAATAGGGAGAAAGAAGGGGAAAGTGGAAGAAAGTGAGTTTTGGGGGAAGAATTTAAGACAGAAGATGAATTAATACCTCATTTCACTTAATATGTCCAGAACTGCAAAATCACATGCTGCTATTTTTTTTATAGGAGTTAAGAGCAATCCCAGAAAGATAAATACCTTTAAAAATGATAATTTCTCATATTCAAATTAGCCTTTAACAGATTAAAAATTTCTAGCAGAAAACACGCTAAAGCGGGTGGTGGGTCAGTATATCAGTTATTGAATTACCTGGCATGCTCAGATGTCTTGAACTTAAACGTCCAGTGGGAGTACATCTGTTGTCTTGTCCACAAAAAAGTGTTCTGCCATGTAGTTTACAGTTCTTAGTTTTGACTTCTCTTATTCCTGTATTTCTTTCAAGTGGGGTCCTTATAACATTTCCCCTTACAGTTGAAAGTTCAAGTCCTTCAAATATTGAATAGAAAGTTTTCTGTACTAGTGGAATTTCATTAGGTTGTGAATATTATTTACATGCAACTTCTGGCATGTCTGTTTATGGTCCTTCATATCTGAACTGTTCCGTGGCTTTAATGAGAACAGATTCACCAAGTTCGCATACTCCTTGTTTAGAAGCAAGAAGGGAAAAGCTATATATTGGAGATGGGAAGCCATAGCAGGAGCTGTGTCTGGTTTTATAACTTCTGTAATCTCCATTAGCTTGATAAGAATCTTTCAGCTGATCATTCCTTGGTTGCATAAGACCTATGTAGCAGTGGCGGTTGCTCGTACCATCAATACGGTCTTCTTAAAGCGTGTTTGCTTTCTTGTTGCATACTTCTCTGTCATGGGCTGGTTTGCAATCCAGTATGGGAAAAGGCTTGGTTTGTCAGAGATCTACAGAGTTTATAATTACTAACTGGACACTCTTTTCAAGTGTCACTTCTTCGGGTTCATAGAGCTCCAAATCTCGAACTGCAAGTATACCGGAACTTGCATTGTGTAAAATTTTACAAATCCTAGATATGGGCAACAACTAATACACCTAACCAAGAAAATGGTGTTGGTGTATAGGCATCATAGCATCTGAAATTACCGGAGGTCTTGTATGATATTTCATCATCCTTTTATTTTTTGGAAGTTCGGCAGTTGGTAAATTAGAAGATAAGGATCAATCTGTACCCTATACAGATATTTTGACCTGATAAGATACTGTATTTTCTTGGACTGTGACCGATTTAAGGTGAGTTTGGTGTGATCTTAGATTTAAAAAACTATTTGGATATGATTTTTGGTCTTCTTCTACCTCTTGTAGTATGTGAAGACATGTTATGGAGGCTTTTTTCATGGAGCAACATGGCCTGAGGCCTTGCTAGAGTGGAGCAATGATCAGGTTATGGCAGTAAGAGTTGTGTCAGGGATGTTGTCAGCTTCGCAATAGTTCTACTATCAATCCTATGTACGTTAATAGCTAGTCTTCATGAGCTATCAAAATTTTGGGTATGATTTAGTATAGAAATTAGCATTTTTCATGTTCTACATGAATTCATCGCAAGATATTATGCCTCTGGATATGAGTCCATAGTAATCTGCTGAAGTGAATTGGCTTAGAGCTATATGAAATTCTTACATGCCCTCCTGCGATGGCTTAAAGAAAGGAACTTCCTGGAAAAAAATTTACAGCTTGTGCCAAAGGGTTGCTGCGTAGACATATTGTTAGATGTAAAAGTGAATATAAACTTCACATATTGCCTGTTTCCGAAAGGATCCTCTCAATTTCTTCTAGGAGGCGTTCTTTTTCCTCCGTCAAGTCCTCGTTCTGTTTTTGAAGTTCTTCAATCTGCTTAGTCTGTTCAGAGTCCTTCCTGAAAAATATTATTCCCCAACAAGAAACCAGTTATTGAGTAAACTCTCAAAGGAGAACACCTTAAACTTGGAGTCTCCAAAACTGGTAAAATTAAAGAGAACAGAAATAAATTTCTGAGCCCAGTCTTGGCCGGAAAACGAAAATATATATATATAGTGTCGTTCCTCACAAATGCACAATTGCAAGTGAACAAGTTGCTAGTCATATGCCATTACCTATTCATGAATGACAAGTTAAGCTTTAGTGACCGGACTTCCTTCTCAAGATTCTCACACCTCTTCACCACTGCTTGCATATCAGATGGAATTGCTGGCACCAAGTTCCTTTCTTTTGCCTCAGCCATTCTACATCACCAAGAAACTAGTGTAAATCAAAGCTTCACCTGGTAAATGTTTTGACCTCTGAATTTATTCAGATAGCTTCAGTGACTATTTCGTTTTACTTCACTCATATTGTGTATTGACAGACCGTAGTGATGTTCAGTTCTAAGAAATTATAAGCAGTTTGAAAGTAGCACCTATCACTTATACAATAAGAAACGACCAGCTCCAAATAGGTGGGGGAAAGAGAGTTAATGACCTAAAACCATGCAGAAGTTTGGCTATAAGAAAGAACAGATCACGCAGAAAATTGGTCTGAAAGTAAAAGAAGCCGAAAGCAAGATTCTGAAATTTGAAACTAAAACTACATGGTTGGAGTTCAATTGCTTCCAGGTAATATAGGCTAAATTCCATTAGGAGCTACACTATATGACAGTTTAACAGAGGTCATTGCTTTAAATTTAATTAGTTACTATAAACTGGAAATGAGCTGATCAACTAGGTCCTGAGCTTCCAAATGACAATACAGCATATGGACATGCTTACTTTCGTGAGCGCTCCACTCTGCGTTTTTTAGTTGGATCAACCTTTTCAACTGCATAATAATTGTTGGTCAGATAGAATCACGCAAAATTAGAACTATTAAGTAGCCTCCGCCATTTAATTCCATACAATTCTTACAATATAAAAGCAAACTGAATGAAGAGGAACATTTGAAACACTTTCACTCAAAATTTCTATTTCTTCTGGAATTGTTACAAGTGTATACATAGTGTATCTAACTGCAGATCAGGGACTGCACAAGAAGACGAATAAGTTCAAGGTTCCTGTTTCATAGCATCAATCTTGTCAAACTTTACAACGATTGATACTCCATAAATATTGTTCAATTTCATCTCTGTTAGCAAGTTATTCTTTACATAAATTAAAAAACTAATTGGACATGCATACCTTGCCAATTGAGTGCAAAGTTTTGCATATGTTTGCAGTTTGAGAGTAATATAAAGTGTAAGATCAAACACATGAGAATTGCATTGTTGATACAGGATAAAGTGTAAGATCAAACACATGAGAATTGCATTGTGGATACAGTCAAAAAGAAAACAACTCTCCTTTCCTGTCCTCTCATTTAAGAATATAAAGTCATGTTAGAAAAGTTCATAGGGAAAAGTAATTACCTGAAACAAGTGATGTCTCAGAATTATATCGGACTAGACCTCCCCTCTACACCAAGATTATTTAGATGAAAGCAAGGAGTCAAGAAGTAGGTAAATACTCAAAATTTGATTCACATTTTGTTATTTTCCCACCAAAGGGAGAAGAATACCTTTCTGTCATCCTTCAAATTATCAATTATCTGCTCTCTGAAATCTGCATTTCAATATGTTTTGCTTCAACAACACTTAAAAGCTAACTAAAATTTCAAGTGCCAATAGTTTTCTTTTCTTCAAATGCAAATGAAAGTAGTCAACCTACTGCAGCAATTCTATTTTGTGCTTGATTCTATGTGGTAAAGGCTAAGTTGAAATATATGTTTTCCTATGTACATGGTTTAAAAGAACAGAAAAGTTACAGATAGTTTAAAAGAACAGAAAAGTTACATGTCTAAGTGTTTGGTTCTCTTTTCAGTAATTAGTTATGTTGTTAAACCTAGGATTTGGCTCGGGTATAATGTTAGGAAGTTGAGGTTGGTCTTAGGATCTGTACCAAGCTACAAAGAAACAAATATCAGAATGGATGGAGAAATCATCAAACAAATGCTGTCTGTTGTATGGACAAAAAGTGTGCTTGTCTACAAAGTGAGATAAGGAAATGAGTAGAGGAACAGCCCCATATGAATCCTAGATCCAATGAGGAGAAAAATATTTGGCATTTAAGAAGCAAACCATTAGCAAAAGTAGATGCTTATGTGTACCTTTAGCTCTAGAAGTGTTTTCTGAACTTCTCCCATTTTCAATTTCTTTCTTTGAGCTTTCACTGATGCTTGGTGCTTGATTTGAGTTGCTAGGACCATCACATGCATCAAACCCAGATGAAACGACTGGTGCAGCTGCAGAAGATTCACTTTGACAAGGTTCTTCAGAAACTGCTGTTAGTTGAGTTGCATTTACAGGATTCCCAAAACCTTCCAGGTCAAAACTTATCGATCCGTGAAAAGTATGCAAGAAGCGAGGACTCTTAAGCTCAAAAGGGCTTATTTCTTGATAAGTGCTTGGAATCTCAACAATGCTATTTCCATTTCCTAGGTCAAAACCAGAGTTGACTGTAATTTCTTGAGCTTGAGAAAGTGCATTAGAACTATCTTCAGTAGTATCTTTTTCTATCCGATTGTTAAGTTTCTTGCGTTCTAGTGTACCCTTTAGCATGTTTACAACAGAAGAAACTCTATCACCACTGCCCATCTGCGTGTTGTTGAAGGTAGATGAAGATGAATTGGAAGGTGACATGAATGCATCGAATTGACTGGAAATTTCATGCATGGGGAGGTCTGTGTAACCATTTGGATCCGCAAATTCTTGTTTCAAAATGTTCATACCAACCTCAGAACCATTCTGCATAGATTCCATGCATAAAGTTGAAGGAGATATTCTCATGGCAGCATATCTTTTCCTGAAAAAGAAATATAGAATCAACTTAGGAAACCTTGATGGATATCTATCGTATTTATCAACTATCACTTGGAAAAATTTGCTGCAAGTATGCAGAAATGTATGACGAACTCCAATTGTTGTTGCAGAGAATGTTGATACCGTAGCTCAGATGATCGACTTCTTGTCATGGGTTGAGAATTATGAAACCAGGCCTGTGTAAAAAGATAGATACCATACGAAATCATCTCCAGAAGCTTCCATGATCTGAGGTTTCATTGAATAACAACACAACAAACCTTGGCCAGATACAAATTGTTAGCCTGCATACTTCCCTCAACAGCATTCCTGATAAGGAAAATAAATCAAATAAGATTGAATCGTTTCTGTTAACAATATGTTGCTTATTTTCTGTGAATCAATACCAGATCCTAAGAGCATCATACGTCAAATGAATTTCAGCAGATTCAGAAACCTGATTGATTCTTGATTGTGATCACTGGATATGACCTCAGCAACTTGATTATTTTGTGCAAATGCACCATTACTTCTTTTATTTTGCAGTGTCCCCCCATGATGCTGATTGGATAGATTCGACAGCTCAGAGGAAATCCTGCAATGATGATTGATCAATTCCCTTGCTATATAGGTTGAAAATCAATATTGGCCAACAATTAAATACTTCCAGAAGGCAGAACATTTTGCATTGACAAAAGCTTCCTTTATGTGGTATCTATGCAGTTGCATTTAGTTGGAAGCTGAGGCATAAGTTGAACTACCTTTCTGGTCTGCTGGTGCTGTGTAGGGATTACACAGTAGAAAAGGACAGAGAAAAGACAGCAAACTCATTCACTACTTAATTCAGGGTTAAGGTTGAGAAAACATGGGAAATTAGGGAACGACTCTCTGAAGGCACATAGCTAAAATGGACAATTGCATTAGTCTAATATCAAGAACCAAATGTTTCCAATCAACATTTTGCGATTCTAATTTTTAACGCAATTAGTTACAACAAACAAAAATTGGAGACTTCCTATTGTCCTATTTACTCTTTCTTTACACAGAAGCAAGGATCACAAAGATAGATCTTTTTGTAGGGATAAACCTACAAACTTTGGTGGACAAAATCTCAATCTAATTATGCAGATCTATTAACCTCAACCCACTAACCTCCTTGACGATTGCCGTGTCCGATTTGCTATGCTTGATGGATAGACAGTACTCTGAAAGTAGAAATGTACCAATCCAAACAAAAGAAACATCAGAACTCCAGGTGTAAATGGAAAAGAAAAAGGACTTAATTTTTAACCAAGAAAGAGCAATTTGTTTTGAATCAATGCGACTTTGGTTCTGCTATTTCAGACTGTAGAGCCTAGTGTTTGAATAAATTAATATTTGTGTAAGTTTCATGTAAGAGTTTGGTCAAGCAAAATCTCCAGCAGTTAGTGGAGATCACCAAGGCTTGAAAATATCAGGTTCTGCAACTTTTCTGATCAACAAAGAATACCCTTTTTCTCTTTTTTTCTGCCAAAATGAAAATGAAGAAGGATAAAGGCAGAAGGAACAGAAAATCTGGGCTTATAGTTCTGTTATGTATAGCTGTTTTTATCAGTCATTTTTGCAAACACTAACAGCATAGCATACATGAATAGCCTCTTTGACATATTGATGCTCATAAAAGAAGATATGATTTTCTGCTTGCCTCTCCATTGGTAAGCCAACTTTTGAAGAGCTCCTCGCTATCCGTACGAAGGTTCTGAGAAAGATTCTTGAGCCCCAACATCTCCATGGTAGGCGCAGACATGCCAATTGTGGTCTCCATCAATGATTTGATGAACAACTCTTCACTCGAGTTCCTGTACGTATCCGAAAATCCTCTTCCCTGTGTGTCCATCGGAATTTTCTCTCCTTCACCTCCTTGATAAAAGCTCCTATTATGTTCACTGCTACCTCCTGCCTTTACAAAAGAATCATCTATCAACCTTCCCCTGTTTCCATCATTGACCATATTATTCCTTTTCCACAAAAACCTCCTCCTCCTCAAAACTTGATGACTGATTCGTTCTGATCAAAAACATTTATTGCCCAACAATTATAAAGTGAAAGAGAGGAATCCTACTGCCTTTCCAGTCTAAATTCAATAAAGAATACAACCGAAGAAAACGCTTCCTCTGCAAGAAATTAGAATCGACTTTAGAGAACTTGGCAGTGACAGTAGACTTTGTTTTTGTACCAAAAGCGAAAATACTACGCATAACAATGAGCAGAAACATTACAAAATGAGCAGTACAACTCCCACCAGGTTGTGATCACCATAAATTATCATCTAATGCAACTGAATTTTTATTCCCTTTTTTCGTTACGTTTTATACATAATTCTCACAATATCTACATACTCATCTTCTCGTTTATTATGTATTTAATTATTTACTCAACTTGGATATTTATTTTGAAATTTATATAATATTATTTAACTTTCTTATATGTTTTAATATTTATTTTCGATATTAGTTTACTTATGTTATAATCTATATAAAAAATTTGGTTAGATATATTTTCATTTATGTTTCGTATGGTTTAACAATATATAATAATTAATATATTGTATCTTACATATTGTTTAACATATTTTAAATAATTTTTATATACATAAATAATT
>JANITX010000001.1:26445424-26459172 GCA_027564395.1 Erythroxylum ulei
TTAAAACATATAAAAAGCCAAATAATATTATATAAATCTCAAAATAAATATTCAAGTTGAGTAAATAGTTAAATACACAATAAATTGTGCATTTATTGTAATAGAGCAGATGAGTTTGCAAGATAAATGTGAAGATGAGTTTGTAGATATTGTGAGAATTATATGTAAAACATAATGACAAAAGGAACTAAAAATAAGCTCATTAATTGATCTGAAAAATTTACCGAAAAAGTCATTTGAAAGATTTTTTTTAGAAGCTCCAAATTTGAGTTTCTTAAAAGGTTGTATTTTGACTACCAAAAAAATCATTTCTATTAAAGAAGTGTTTTTTTTTTATATTATAACAAAACACCAATTTTTCTTAAAAAAAACTTATGCGGTTCGGCAAGCTTGACGATTAAGAGATTGACTTGTGGGCGTAGAATCTCATTCCCACTAGATCCATTGAAGCTATACTTGTGGGCATATATAGAATCTCATTCCCACTAGATCAACTATACTTGTGGAGACAGAATCTCATTTGCACTATATCCACTAAAGCTATACTTGTGGATATAATCTTATTCTCACTAGATCAACTATACTTTTGGTCATAGAATCTCATTCCCACTCGATCCATTGAAGCTATATTGGCATATCTCTTGAATTGAAAAAAAATGCACATCAATTTGAGGCGCCTTATATTATTATATGCTTTTTTGGGTTGCTCCACACTAAATAATGTATTATTTAATTATAATTTATATCCGATTAAAAAAGCAAGTGATGAGAGTTTTCAGACCACCTATTCTTGTTACTTTATGCATACTCTATATCTATCCATCCAATCCAATTTTTGTGAGTTAATGAATAAATGCTTATGAAATATAGCATATACAAAATAATAGAAGCAAGGCGAATTATTTCCATTTTCGTGTGAAAATATCTTTCTTTCTTGACATAAAAAATGACGGAGAAATCTACGCCACGTAGGCAGCACAGGATATGACTGTGAGCATCACGACATCTTCACTACACATACACAGGGCGCTATAAATATCGACTTCAGCACGCCATTGTTTGTATTCCGGATTCCGAAGAATGGGTTTGAAGGTGAGGTCAACTTTCAGTAATCCCTTCTTTTTCCTCACAACTTATTGTTTTGATTCAGCCAGGAAAGCATTGATAGGATGGAAAAGAATTTTGCTTTTTACTGAGAATGCCTTTGCCTTTTACTTCAATTGGTAGTTTGTCTTATAGACTGGTAAGAACAGCCTTCTGGAATTCGATTTGATATGAGTCTGACACTTGCATCTTGACAGATATCCCGAAAGCCATCTGCTGAATAAAAGTGGAAGGAAATTGTGAATGACTATATTGTGGTGTTATGCAGGAGGATTTTGAGGAATATGCCAAGAAAGCTAAGACCCTGCCAGAAAACACAACAAATGAGAACAAGCTCATACTCTATGGGCTGTTTAAGCAGGCCACTGTCGGACCAGTGAACACCTGTTTGTTTCTAACTTCATATTCTTCTTACCATTCTTGATTGTGAAAACTTATTTTGAGAAAGCTTATTCTAATTGCTAATATGATTTGTAGCTCGACCTGGAATGTTCAACTTGAGGGATAGAGCTAAGTGGGATGCCTGGAAGGCTGTTAAAGGTAATCATTTTGATTTTTTCTTATCAAATATCAGCTCAGTTACCTGTGAACTTGAAGTTTTTTTTTTTTTTTTCCATATTCAATTATGCTTTAGCATTCAGAGCAAGCTTACCTTTTGCAGGGAAATCCCAGGATCAAGCTATGAACGACTATATTGCTAAGGTTAAACAGTTGCAGAAATAGGCTGCCGCCGCCAAGTAATTATTCAAGCGTTAGTTGACAACAGTTCAACAATTTATCTGCATTGATACATGATCATTTATATTTCTGTCGTCTGTTTCGAGTTATGTGTACTATATATCTGTCCGTAATATACTATTTAAAAAACAATTCTAATAGCACAAATAAATGAAAACTGAATTATATAAATACATTGAACTTTTCTTTTTATTTCATATTTTAAATATTTATTATTTAATTATCACACAATTTATTTCATTCACAGTTCATTGTAAATGATAGACTGAAATTTTAATGTTATATTGATTTGAATATAGAAAAAGAAGATAAAAATTAATAAAATATAACAAATAGAGTTATAATAATATTGAAATATAAAAATTAAGGTAAAAACTATGTTAATATTATTGAGGGTTCCATTATATTTAATCCAAAATTTTTTAATGAAATGTTAATTAACATGTCTTACAAATTTGGTAAACTGAAAAGGTTACGATGTCATGAATATTAAAAATTTCGTCAGTCAAATAAATAAATTATTAACAGAGATAACGTTTTAAATTGAACTGTTGAAGTTTTAAAATTTTGATCGTTCGATCGAAAAATTAAAAAAAGACACTAGATTGAAAAAAAATTATAAAAAGTTAAGCACTTTATGATTAATTATCAAGATAAATAAAATTTTAAATTTATTATAAATATAAGCGTAAACTATAATTAATGTTAGGTTACCATATAATCAACCTTCATTATATTTAGGGATGATAACGGGTCAGATTAGATCTAAAAAACGAGACAGTCCAAGCGGAGCTTGAACTCGAGTTAGTCCTGCCATATTTGATTTTTTTATAATTAAAAGTAAAAATAACATAATTTTTATAATACTTATTGATTTGAGTAGTATGAGTTTGGGGTCTAATGTTTAAAAAAATCCTAATCGATGCTCTAAGGCCTGATCAATTTGGGTTAGCCCGCTCAAGAAGCTCACCTAATTGTCATCGCTAATTGTATCCCGAGCAAATACATAAAAATAATAAAATAATAAAGATAAATAAAATATTTTAGGAACATCCATCGTTAATTATTTAATATCTATCACACTCTTTTTTCAAGATTTGTTATTCAATTCAATTGTATCACGCTACTGAATACATAAATGGCGTTTAGCATATGAGTTTGAATTTAGATTTTTCGCAGATTTTTCAATAATATATTAAATGAAATGATAAGAGGGTATATTGTAACCGGTGGCAATTGATTTTATTGGGATATAAAATACAGATCGTGGGGAATAAATAATAATAATTGTTATTTTAAACATGATTTTGAAACCTGGATTGGATCGGCCAGTTCAATTGGTGACCGGTAGATTATCCGATTCGGATAATTTCTAAAAATTAGTCCTTAATTGAACCAGTGCAAATCGATGAAAACTGGTCAATTGATCGGTTAAATTAGGACTGGTCAAACCGGATGACTACTGGTTCAATGAATTTTTTTGTTTGCTTTTTTCTTTTTAAAACGCTATGTATTTTTTTATTCTTTCAAAAGTAAAACCTACCTTTTATCCATAAATATATTAGAAATATAGAAATTTATATTATTTGATATATTTTTTATTTTTTAATATTACTAATATTATATATAATTAAATATAATTATTGTGTAATTATAACGTCACACCGATTCAACTGGTGGTTGAACCGATTAAATTGATAACCATTAAAATCTTTGATTTGACATCCGATTCAGGTTTTAAAATATTGATTTTAAGTACAGAAATTTTAATAATACGAGAGGTTTACTAATATTTTTAAAATTTTAAAAATTCAATTAATATTATATTATGATAGAATTAATATTAAATATTTAAAATGACGGAAAAATCTAGGCCACGTAGGTAGCACAGGATATGACTGTGAGCGTCACGACATCTTCACTACACATACACAAAGCACGATAAATATCGACTCCAACACGCCATTGTTTGTGTAACGTTTCTCAACTGGGACTGCAAATCCGGATTCCGAAGAATGGGTTTGAAGGTGAGGTCAACTTTCAGTAATCCCTTTTCTTTCCCTTTTTCAACATGCGTTAAAAGCAACAGTCATTCCGATCTCAATTTTGTTACCCCCTTTTTGGTGGCGATTTGTCTGCGTTTGGCTTGTTTTCGTTTTGGTCTTTGTTTCTTTTGCATGGCTGGGTTTATGATTGAAGTTTCCAGAGACTGATGCTGTTTGGGTTAGATCAGATTATACTCCTGGGAATCAGTTAAAGTTTGTTTCTTTTAGAGTTTTGGTTGATGGGTGGGTCCCTTTTTGTTGAAACAATTTCTGATGTGTTTTTTTTGCCAATTGATTTTCTCCAGTGCTGTCTGGGATTTGTGTTTTAAGCTGCATCTGATCGTTCCAGTTGCCGGTTTTGAATTTCAGCTGCTTTTTTCTTTGCTTCTTGTTTGATCTCTATGTCACTTGTAGGGAGTTATAGTAGTTTTGTCTTGCTTCTAGTAGCAATGCTGACCATGGATGCAGGATGATGCATCTAATCAGCTGTTTCTTGGATTAAAGCTAAACATTAAACTGTAATCGCCAGCAGTAAATTAATACGATGCATAGAATTTCTTGAGTCTGAGAATTGGTTTCTTTTTCTTTTTCCTCACAACTTATTGTATTGATTCAGCCAGGAAAGCTTTGATAGTATGGAAAAGAATTTTCTCTTTACTGGGAATGCCTTTGCCTTTTACTTCAATTGGTAGTTTGTCTTATAGACCTGTAAGAACAGCCTTCTGGAATTTGATTTGATATGAGTCTGACACTTGCATCTTGACAGATCTCCCGAAAGTGATCTGCTGAATAAAAGTGGAAGGAAATTGTAAATAACTTTATTGTGGTGTTATGCAGGAGGATTTTGAGGAATATGCCGAGAAAGCTAAGACCCTGCCAGAAAGCACAACAAATGAGGACAAGCTCATACTCTATGGGCTGTTTAAGCAAGCCACTGTCGGACCAGTGAACACCTGTTTGTTTCTTACTTCATGGTCTTCTTGCCATTCTTAATTGTGAAAACTTATTTAGAGAAAGCTTATTCTAATTGCTAATATGATTTGTAGCTCGACCTGGAATATTCAACTTGAGGGATAGAGCTAAGTGGGATGCCTGGAAGGCTGTTGAAGGTAATCACTTTGAGTTTTTTCTTATCAAATATCAGCTCAGTTACCTGTGAACTTGAAGTATTTTTTTTCCATATTCAATTATGCTTTAGGACTCAGAGCAAGTTTACCTTTTGCAGGGAAATCCAAGGATGAAGCAATGAACGACTATATTGCTAAGGTTAAACAGTTGCAGGAAGAGGCTGCTGCTGCCGCCAAGTAATTATTCAAGCGTTTGTGTTTCCTCTAGTTGGTTGTGTTTGAAGTAGTTGAGAACAGTTCAACAATTTATCTGCACTGATACATGATCATTTATATTTCTGTCGTCTGTTTCGAGTTACGTGTCGTATGTATCTGTCCGTGTTAAAGTGGACTCAAGTGAGGTTGGTGGGACGGTTTCTTGTTAACCGATGCTAGTGTGCAAGCTGATCATTATCTGATCCATCTATTGTCGTTTGGGTGGCTTCATTGTTCCAAATTTCGCTATCAAATGGAGGAAAAAGTAAAATGATTTGTTTAATTGAATTCAACTTTTTCAGTAGTGATTTTGCACAGTTCCCGTTGCTTTTCTCCATCAATGCACATTCGTGCAAATTGAAATGCCTGCAAGCCTTGGTTGAATGGTAGATTCCTTAGAAGAGCAAAAAGGATAAGCTGTTGTTGGACTTGATTGTCGTACGCTCTTCGCTTTAGGACGAGCTGCTGTGTTCGAAGTTTTACGTAGTATAACTTGCATTTGTTCCAAAAAGTCGTGTTGAAGCCGGTCAAGAGTTCTGTCACCAACTCAACCCAATACTTTTCTGATTGGTTCACAAGAAACCTATCTTCACCAACAATGAACAACCTCATCAGGATATGAATTAAGCATATTAACCACTGATCTCTCTTTCTCAATTATCATTCAGGATGGTGAGAAAACATGAAGAATCAGATCATTTCTACTATCTCAAGAAAGATGACTAATACACGATAATCCTACCTTAAGCACCGTAAAATGACAAAAGCATTCATCGCATAGCAAGCCAACTAGTCTATTATTACTACATCAAGGCTTAGATCAGCATATGCTTTATTTACAGAAACCAGCAAATAGAGAGTATCGTTAGATCAGGATCTGATACTTGACAAATAAGCAGGCTTTATTGAACGAAAGGATATCTTGAAATGTAATACTCCCTTGCACGGGAGGCACCATCTCTAGCCAGAATTCCTTCAAGATCTCCAATTATTCTTGCCAGCCATATTTCCAAGTTTCTCTGGACTTCTTTTAGGTTGTTTCTAATTGTGTCAAACGATCGTCTCATGGTGGTCTTGGCCTGGTTCCCCACCTCATCTCCATGATAACTATTCCCTACTTCAGTTTGCAATGCCATTAGTTTCTGTCCAGTTTCAGCTGCGCGTTGCTGAAGTCGAAATGCTTCGAGTAAAAAATCTGTCTGTCTTTGTGTTCGGAACTCTGGACTGAGAGTTGGTTCGCAGGGATCACTAACTTGCTGTAAAGACAAGGAAACTCTTTAAACAACAAACAGTATAACAGTTTCCGACATTGCTAATGATGTTAAAGCTACTAACCACTAGGAGGGAGCACATGATATAAATCTTTGAATGCATTTGTCTATAGGTCAAAAAGAAAAACAATAATCTTCTTTTAGCAATGAAAGTTTTTACCACCCATGTACAAAATCAAGAGCACTGTTTTTAGCTAGTTCCAAAAATTCATTGATGGGGAGGGAAGAAGAGTTCGTGATCTACTTCTCTACCAATCTCTATCATCATCTTGATTTCCAACCATAAACCACATGGGAACGTAGATCTATTTGGTGAAGGTAGGTGGGAATGGGATGAATGTTGAATTTTTAATGCATGATTGATCCATTATAAAGCAGGCTACCCATCTGAAGTTCTGAACCACATGCTACCATGTGGTATTGGCACATCAATGAATAGGAAACTACTTGCAAACTATTTCTGGGAACTCACCTTTAGTTTTCAAAAGCATGAGAATCAGTCAAACGCAACTAAGCAGCTTGTTTATATTATGGACGAATATATCTGAGCTAGATAATTTCTCAAACCACCCTTGACAATAATCATCCACAGCACAAAAGTAAACAGAAGAAGATAATTACACATTTACCATTCTTCTGCACAAATCGTCAATCTTCCCTGCAAGAGTTTGATATCTCTTCGCCTGCTTCCTCATTTGAGATGGAACCTTGACGAAATCAGTTTTGCCAACTTTTTCCAAATTCAGAAGTTCCTGTTCTAGTAATTTCAGTTTGGAGGAAACTCCTGTTGATTCACCATCTACCTTCCATGGTGATGCTCTTCTGAATGGGAAAATACATGCGACCCTTCGTTGGTTAATGCTTATTACATAAATATGGTTCAATAAAGGTACTCTAGAACCAACTGATCTTACCTTGCAACGAAATGCTTCATATGGTAGATTGATTCAAGGGATTCATACTGTACATCCTGCAAGAAAAAATCCCTATTAAAAACAGAAAAAACACCTAAAGTCACATGAAAAGGACTCTCCAATAATGCACTCTGTAAAATAATATAACAAGTCAAAAGTCGAACCAATTCTTATAATGAGGTGTCAGAAATCAGCATGCAGCAGAACATGTATGCACATACACGAACAAAAAGCAGACTAATCCGTACTCTACAATTTTACAGAGAATTGCATAGAACTGCTTGGAAACAAATTAAGCCACACCTTTCTTATCGGAATGTCCAAATTTCATTATGAAGCAGAAAAACTGTCATTTTGCATTGTCAATGAGCCTAAACAGGCTTGGATAGTGAAATGATTTGATTAAAAAGGGAGAAACCATGCAAAGATAGATGGGCCAGATTGTGTTCCACAAACTAATCAAGGAGACAAGTGTCTGATAGCCACAGGGTTAGCACAATGATGTCTTGTCATGTGCAACAATGGGCATGAACATAAGAAAGGTAGATGACATGTCTCATGCTCAAGGGGAAGTAAAAGAGTTGCTTAACCAGAATCTATAAAGATAATTTGGGCCATAGATTAACTGCATGGTGACCTATGGTTGCCTCTAGATTGCATCTCTAATATTGTGATTATTGGCACCCGCTTATGTTGAATAGTCTCCAACTACCAGTTTCCCTTCCTAGCCAAAATTGATAATTAGTACGAAATCATAACCAAATACCCACAAAAGTATAATACTGTACACAACACCTTATCAGAGCTATTAAGCGATTTCAGGCTGTTCTTCAGCAGTTAAAAAATGCCTAGGCTTAGCTATGTGATGTGATCATACATAGTTAAAGGTCAACATGCCTGTTATCAAGCTTTCCATGATGGAGATCTATTAAGCCCAATACTATATCATGCCTATGAGTACTCTTAGGGACTCATAAGGACAAAATAGTGGCTAGGAGATGGCACTGGAATGAAATCTTATTATCACAATCCCACAGAATATTCTCTATAAAACACTCAAGTATGATAACAACAATTTCAATTGCATGTTAAGGCAAATGACACCTTCTTAGACTACAATAAGATACTCGAAAATTTCCTTTTCTAGTTAGTTTCTTGATTGGGATTTATTTAGCATTTCCTTGCTTTTCCGCTTCTCCAAATAGATTTCTTTATCATGTATTGAATTGTGCAGTTCTTACCACTCTCCTGCAATGATAGTGAAACTACTTCATTACCAACATCACCTAGAAATCATGTAAAGGATACCAATTTGTTCAATAGCAAAACTGCTCAGCATCAAACTTCGAGGGTTGAATTCTTAAGTCTACTTAGATGGTTTTTGCATAAAACTCCAACTCAACAAGCATTATGCTCTTGATACTTAGATGTCAGGGGAAAAAAGTAGCTTACTAGAAACATCACAGGAGATGTTTCTTTTTACAACGCTTACAAAAGTCCAATACCCCATTCTTTTCCTAGATGGAAACCCCAAAAACGCTTGTTCATAAACAAAATCTAGATTGACCAAACCATTGAGTCGAGAGAGGAGGAAAATAGAAAAGCTCAAATTACCACTACTGACAAACACAACAAATGAAATTGACACAACTAAATTTTCAAGTTCACACAAAGCACAGAGATCCACAAACAAAAAGAAAAAAACATACAGAGAAGGATAGAAACTTTACCTGCCAAAGGTTGGCTCTTTCAGCCCAAAACTTAGAAGCAGAAGCCAAAAACTCTCCGCTAAAACCTCCATCACTAGCGTCCTCCTGCTGAACAACATAATGATGCTCATACTGCTGTTGCTGCTGTTGATGGCCATAAATAAATTTCAAGCTCTCCTCATTTCCGCCATTGAAACACTCCCGATTGACAAACCCATCATCCCCACCGCCACCTGACACCTCCCCTGCATCTTCCTCGTGTTCCTCCCTAAAACCACTTGCACTCCTCGAAATAAACCCAATCATTTCCTCTCTCACACCAACCTCTCTCTCCAAATCTTGAACTCTAACACGCCACTCCTCTCTCTCTCTCTCGAAGTCCTCAACTTTAACTCTCAACGCCACCACCTCCTCAGTGGCAGCTTCGATCTGCTCAAGCAACCGCCTTTCCTCCGCCTGCCACGCATTCCGGTGACTGGCAAAGATCTCAACGACTCTTGCATTGGCCTTTGAGTCCTCTTTTCTTCTCGACTTCATTTGCTTTAGCTGTTCTTCTGCTTGTACCAGTCTAAAGGCCAATTCTTTGTTCTGGTTCTGGAGGTTTGGCATCACTGAGAGTGAGTTTGTGGGCAATAACGCCAAGAACAGAGAGAAGCTTAGGCCTATGTATGTGGGTAAAAGCTCGTTTTCTTTCTCTCTGTCTTCTTCGACCTGTGTTTGCTCCTCGGTTTCGGCCATCTACTCGGAAATGGAGTTCTTCGGGTTAGCTGCAGATTACAGAAGATGTGCTTGGTCTTTTGTTATTTCTTTCTTATTCTTGAACTTTTCGGCTACTGCAATCAATAAATAATAGAAAAGTTGTGATGGGATAAAGTACTTTGTTTTAAAATTTACCAAATTGGAAAAATATGTTCATACTCAACAAAGATCTTTTGTGTAATGGATCGCTCTAACAACCTCAAGCGTTTAAAGTTTAAACTTATAAAAGTGATTGCAGCCATGATTGAAAGGTTAATGACAAAAAGGCGATCTTTTTAGCTACCACTTATGACACATGTTGAAAACTTTATGCAAACAAACTATGTTATACAATATATGGGATTTTTTTGAGATTTAAGGTTTATTTATTATGACAACAAAGATATTTAGTAGGAATTTCGCTCATATACAAAATTCGAAGAGATTTAATTAGTACGCACCTTTATACCGAAAAGTTAATCATAGGTCCTTTTTTTTTATCGTAACAATAAAGTTGTTATACTTGTCATTAAATTTGTTTGAGACTGTTTTCAATCGATTCACGTAAAAAATAATAAAAAGAGGAAGAGAAGAAAAAAATTAATAATAATAATAATAACTTATTTAATTATTATGAAAACTTTTAATATTAAAAAATACTAAATTAATCTTATTACTATATTTAAAATTTAATTACGTTGTTAATTTTTAATATTAATTAATTAATATTGTGCATAGTTACACTGGAAATAGTTAAAAAATAAATCATATAAATTAGAGATAATGTTTGGGTAAAAGAAATAATACAAATGGAAGACGACAAAAATACTATTTAGGGCAGGGAAGAAACAAGGAGACAAAAAAATGTTTCAATGATCCGTTCCCAAGTTGAAAGTTCAAATTGCAATTGGCACACAAAACAAAGGTTAGAACAAAACGAACTCCCTCCTCCTCACTGCAACTCTCTTCTTTCTAAAACCCTTCTTCTCTAAGTAACTGTCTTCAGGTTTTTCTCTCAAATTCATCCATTTCCCTTTGTTTCTATTCGGACATTTAGTTGCTCCTTTCAATGGTTTTCCTTCACCGTCCTAGATTTCTTGTTTTTTTGGAATAATGTAGCTTGTTAAAACTCGTTCCTTTTATGTTTTGCAGCTTAGGAAATGTCCTGAATGTTGAAATCCCTGATGAATTGTGAATGATTTATGAGATCTGAACTTGTAATTTTTCTGGGTATTTTTCAATTTGAAGTCTTGAGCTGCTAGTATGTTAGAACGGTGCTTCCTCAATTTTCTAATTTTTTCGCTGTTCTAATTTTACACAGGTGAATTCCCGTCCCAGTGATGTCCCTTCTTAGTAGATTTTTTTATAGAAGGCCTCCAGATGGGTTGCTTGAATTTGTTGATAGAGTATACGGTAATGACATGAATTTTCTTTTTGATCTTTGAGAATTGACTTTTCTGCTATCTTTGTATAGCGGTGTGATATAAGCTTTTGTATGTCTAATGTATGCAGTGTTTGATTCCTGTTTCTCCACTGAAGTTCTACCCGATGAAATATACCAATTGTATCTACATGAAATCGTAATTGAGCTGCATGAAGCATTTCCTGATTCATCATTTCTAGCTTTCAACTTCCGTGAGGGTGAGAATCCGAGCCAGTTTGCGCGGGTATTATGCCAATACGATGTAACCGTCATGGACTACCCAAGGCAGTATGAGGGTTGCCCACTTCTACCATTGTCTTTGATTCAACATTTTCTTCGTGTTTGTGAGAGTTGGCTTTACTCTGGGAATCATCAGAACGTCATTCTTCTCCATTGTGAGAGAGGTGGTTGGCCTCTATTGGCCTTTCTTTTAGCTAGTTTCTTGATTTTTAGGAAGTTGCATAGTGGTGAAAGAAGAACTCTTGAGATTGTACATCGAGAAGCTTCCAAAGGGTTCTTGCAGCTCTTGTCTCCTCTTAATCCGTTCCCATCTCAGCTTCGATATCTTCAGTATGTAGCTAGAAGAAATATATCCCCAGAATGGCCACCTCCTGAACGAGCTCTTTCCTTAGACTGTGTCATTCTTCGTTCAATTCCAAGTTTTGACTCTGAAAATGGATGTCGGCCAATAATCCGCATATTTGGTAGGAATCTCCATTCTAAGGGCGGGCTTTCAACTCAGATGCTCTTTTCTATGTCGAAGAAGAAGAAAGCTGCCATTCGGCATTATCGCCAGGTAAGAGTCCTTGCATCTTTGTCACTTTATCTGGAAGATACATCAGTTTGATATGAACAAAGATGGCATTCTTTTGACAGGAAGATTGTGATGTGATTAAGATTGACATACAGTGTTTGGTGCAAGGGGATGTTGTGTTAGAGTGTGTGCATTTAGATTTGGATCCAGACAGGGAAATTATGATGTTCCGCGTAATGTTTAATACTGCATTTATACGATCCAACATATTGATGCTTAATTCTGAGAATTTAGACATTCTTTGGGATTCAAAGGAACGATATCCAAAAGGCTTCAGGGCAGAGGTGAACATTTCACTCATTATCTTTCTTTCACTGCTTGTTAAATATAGATTTACAATCCATAAATAAATTGAAGTTTTAACTTCAGGTGTTATTTGGGGAGCTGGAGAGTGCTTCCCCACCAAAAGCTCCAACGACAATGTTAAATGGTGAGGAGAAAGGTGGGCTGCCCATGGAAGCCTTCTCTAGGGTTCAGGAGCTTTTCAATGCGGTTGAGTGGGTTGATAATAATGACGATGCAGCTGCCTTGTGGTTACTTAAACAGCTTTCTGTCTTAACTGACACCAAAGAGTGGTCAAGATTGCAAGGAAAAGGGGGCTCATACGTTTCACCTATTGATTCTGAAGAGGAAACATATGCATCTAGCACAGCAGACAGCTCTGATGAAGCATTTGATATTTTTTCAAAGTCTTCAACAGAATCAAAAAAATCACTGAAACCAAGTGTTGTTGATTTGATTCCCTTAGCTACTGAACCTGAAATACCACTTGATACAATTTCTTCAGAACTTCCTGATCAACTATTATTAGAAACTGATCCATCTGCTTTCCATCAACAACTACCAGTTCCAAGCGAAGGAACTCCATCTTCATCATCTCTTCAACTGTTGCCTTCATCATCGCCCGTCGTTCCTATTCCTTCATCCACACATTCACCACCACCTCCTGCTCCATGTCCTTATTCTAGCAAAAGCCCTTCAACCATTTCTGCGCGAGTAGCTCCACCTCCACCTCCACCTCCACCTCCGCCACCTTTCTGTCTCCCAAGTGCGTCCATCCAAGATTTTAATACATCTCAAACCAACAGTATTCCACCACAAACCCCTTCTCCACCAGTCCCTCCTAAATTCAGTGGCAAAGATGCATCTTCATCACTTTCAAATAGCATTGAAGGTTCACCTTCATTGCCGCCGCCTCCTTCTCCTCCTCCTCCTCCTCCTCCTCCTCCTCCTTTCCCCAACAAAGATCAGAACCGACCATCTCCAGCTGTGAGTAAAGCACCACCTCCACCTCCACCTCCTCCTCCTCCTCCTCCTCCTCCTCTAGCCGGAGTAGCTCCACCACTTTGTCCTACATCCACTTCTAAACAACCACCACGATCACTGACTCCGCCTCCGCCTCCGCCTCTATCATCTACATCCAGTACAACCAATAATCAGCAGCCGCTGCCACCGCCACCGCCACCGCCACCACCACCGGTGCCACAATCTAATTTGAGTTCAACATCTGTTACTAGTTCTTCATGTGGAGCTCCGCCCCCACCTCCTCCACCTCCTTTTGGTCGTAATTCCATGAATGCTCCTAGACCCCCTCCCCCTCCCCCTCTCCCTCCTAATTTGAGTTCAACATCTGTTATTAGTTCTTCACCTAGAGCTCCACCCCCACCTCC
>JANITX010000001.1:26546836-26562601 GCA_027564395.1 Erythroxylum ulei
GTCCAGTACCAATGAATCTAGGCAAGCCATAAAGGCATGTACACTAGCACCCGTTCTACGGAAGCGGGATGTTACAACATGCGTCCAAGCAAGATGCAAATGAAGTACACACATCTAAGCAAGACACTGATGAAGTAGACGATGTAATTGAAGAATGTACCAGAACGTCCGTTAGTTAGAGTTGGTTACAGGACTCAACTAATAACAGACTCTATAAGATTTTAAAGGTTCATTTCTTAGACGATTTAGTGCAATTCAACTTTACTCCATACGTCTCTAAAAGTTTCAATATCATCTTCACTCAATTTCTAACTCATTTCTGAAAATTTCAAAGTCTTTTTTTAACAATTCTCCAATATCATTTAATTTCCTATCTCTATTTTCCATACATCAATTTACTTGCCAATTGCATTTTTATCATTCCAATAATTTTCAACAATTTCAGGAATTATTCTTAAAATTCACCAGAATTCAAAACTAACAAATAAACTCACCAATTAAATTTTCGATACAACAATTTCACAAATTCTCAATAGTATCACATCATAATTCAATTATAATCGAAATTATCCATGAAGGCATTTACAATTATTTTCATGGAAAAAGTTCACTATTTACGTGTATGTGTATATCATATAATGCATGAGTATTCAATGCATTTCTAATATCTCAGTACTCTTTCATATTTACTATTTTAAACTCCCTGCAGGTAATGGGATTTTACACTGTGGACTTCTACAGAAGTGTAAACCCTACAGAGGCCGAGAGATGGCTGGAGAAACAAAGAGAGTCTTTGATTAAATGGATTGTGAGTCAGACGAGAGGTTCGACTATGCAGTATCTTTATTGCAAAGCCTAGCCTACCAATGGTGGAAAACTATTCCAAGCAGTACCATCAGGCCTTATAGATTGAGATGGGAGGATTTTCTAAGAATCTTCAAAGAGAATTATATGCCCAAGATCTACCAGGACAGAAAGATGAAGGAATTTCTGGGTCTGAAGCAGGGTAGGATGTCTATGGCAGAATATGAGATTAAATTCAATAAGTTGATGGGATATGCTACTGCCTTGATTTCTACTGAGGAAGACAAGTGCAGGAGATTTGAAGATGGGTTGAATATGGAGATTCGGACAATGCTAGCTATTACAAACTTGAGCAGTTTCACTGAGCTCAGAGCAGCCTCAATCTGAATAGAGCAATTGTTAAGGAACAGTTAGTCTGAGCAGAGATCAGAGTCTAGACAGAAGGGGCCCAGTGAATCTTAAGGAGATTCTAGCAGAAGGTTCAGTAAGAGTCAGACTCTAGCTTTCAAACCACTGACTGGATCACGATGGTTGGGGTTCAGACAGAGAGGTAGTTCTGTTCAGTCTAGTAATAACAGAGGTGCAGTATCGAGTCAGTTGCCAACTTGTGAGCATTGTGGGAAGAAGCACAGTGGTGAAGGCTGGAGGGTAACAGGAGCCTACCTTCGGTGCGATTCACTTGATCATCAGATCAGGGATTGTTCTGTGGTTTTTGGAGCACAATTTGAAAGGAGAGAAAGTATGGCAATAGAACCTACTATTCAATAGAGCCGAGCTGGTGGATCTAGACAGAGAGGCCGTGGTAGTGGCAGAGGCAGAGAGAGCTCTGGGAGTCCTTCTATCAGGACTGAGGTACAGAGCAATCGAACATAGTCCCAAGCCAGAGTCTATATTATGACGGGACAAGAGGCTCAAAAGTCTCCAGATGTCGCTGCAGGTGTGTTATTATTATTCACTTTTGAGGCTTTTGCATTGCTAGATCCTGGATCTACTCATTCTTTTTTTTTTGATAAATCAGAAGGTATTTATAAAATGAAAAAGATATGTACAGTCTAGAGATTACAATCCCTAAAATTCTTAACCCAAAAAGGCTTTAGGGAGCTCACCACTTCCCAAACCCTAAAGCAAAAACAAACGCAAACAGCAAAATCTCTAATAGTTTCCACCCAAAAGAACTAAAGCTCAGCAAATCTGTCAACTAACACAAATAATCAACCCTATTCCAGAAACATGCAATCAACAATAATATAATAGCATTTTGCATGGTGCCTAAAATTTGGGACTCTCTACTGAGCGAGACACTCTAGAGTTTCTAAGCCCTGTGCAAAGATGGTTAAGTTGAACCAAGACCCACGCATGAGACAAGTACAAGGCTGGCCTTCATGAGTAGGACGCCCCAGTCTGGATGATCTACTCATTCTTTTATCACACCACATATGACATCTAAATTGCATTGTCATAGAGAGTTACTAAGAAGTGGATTGGGGGTGAGTACATTGATAGGTAGTACCACTGTGATTGGGGAAGTTTGCAAGAGGTGTCTAATTCGAATTGATCAGGTAGAGTTAGAAGTAGACTTGATTATATTACAGTTAAAGGAGATAGATGTTATTCTAGGCATGGATTGGCTCAATCTTAGAATCTCCTAATTAGCCGAGAGTAGTGCTTAGAGGTATTAGCCAAGCAGTGCCAGCCAGACTGATCTCATTCATGAGTGCCTTGAGGTTGATGCAAGGGAGATGTGAGGATTATCTGGCCCACATTATTGATACTAGGGCCGAGCAAAATATACAGGAAATTCCTGTGGTTAAGGAATTCCTGGATGTGTTTCCCGCAGAGTTATCTGGCTTACCTCCAGATCGAGAAACAGAGTTCACTATTGACTTAGTTCCAAGTGCTGCTCCTATATTTATTCCTCCATATAGGATGGCACCTGTGGAACTAAAGGAGTTGAAGGCTCAGTTGCAGGAGTTGCTCGAAAAGGGATTCATTCAACCCAGTGTTTCACCTTGGGGAGCTCCAATCCTATTTGTGAAGAAGAAATGTGGCACTTTGAGACTGTGTATTGATTATAGGTAATTGAATTAGGTCATAGTGAAGAACAAGTATTCGTTACTTAGAATCGATGATTTGTTTGAACGGTTGCAAGAAGCTCAGGTGTTCACTAAATTGGGTTTGAGGCCTGGGTATTATCAGCTAAAGATAGCAGAGGCTGATGTACCAAAGAGTGCTTTCAAGAGCAGGTATGTACATTATGAGTTCTTAGTAATGCTGTTTGGGTTAACTAATGCCCCAGCTGCATTTATGGCATTGATGAATAACGTGTTTCAACCCTACTTAGATCGGTTTGTGATAGTATTTATCAATGACATTTTGGTGTATTCAAAAAAGCAGAGAAAAGCATGCTGAGCATTTGAGAATGATTTTACAGATTATGAGAGAAAAATAGTTACATGCCAAATTCAGTAAATGTGAATTTTGGCTTAGTCAAATGGTGTTTTTGGGTCACATAGTAAATGGGCATGGTATTCAAGTAGATCCAATAAACATAGAGATAGTAATGAAATGGGAGGCTTCGAAGAATGTTTCTAAAATTCAAAGTTTCCTCAAATTAGCTGGATATTACCGGAGGTTTATCGAGGGGTTTTCTTTGATCTCGGCCCCTTTGACTAAAATTCTGAGGAAGAATGTAGCATTTAGATGGGATGATAATGGTCAGAAGAGCTTTGAGGAGTTCAAACATCAGTTTACTACAGCACTGGTATTGACTAGTCCATCACGAACTGGTGGATATGCAGTACACAGTGATGCTTTGCATCAAGGATTGGGATGTGTACTGATGCAAAATGGCAAGGTGATCGCCTATGCATCGAGACAAATAAGGTCTCACGAGATGAACTATCCAGTACATAATCTAGAGCTTGCTGCGGTTGTCTTTGCTCTAAAGATATGGAGACAGTATTTATATGGAGAGACATTTCAGATATACACTGATCACAAGAGTTTAAGGTATATGCTAAGTCAGAAAAAGCTGAACATGAGACAGAGGAGGTGGATAGAGTTGTTAAAAGATTATGACTACATGAATGAGTATGATCCGGGGAAAACGAATATAGTGGCAGATGCTTTGAGTAGGAAGTCACACAGCAGTGTAGCTCAGATTCAGTTATTGAGGTTATCAAGCTTGATTCAATTGAGAGCTTTAAATGTGGAGTTTAATCTAGAGCATAATGAAACATTGATAGCCACACTGAAGTTGAGACCGAATTTACATGATCAAATTCGAAAATTTTAGAGTAAAGATCCTAAAATGGTGAAACTGATTAACAAAGTTAAGATAAATCCAGATTCTGAATTTGAATTGAGAGATGAGACATTGTGGTTAAAACAAAGATTATCTATGCCTAATATGGATGAATTGAGAAAGGAAATTTTAGAGGAAGCTCATGTGGCCGCTTATGCTATGCATCCTAGCACACCAAGATGTATAATACGCTGAAGCAACATTTCTGGTGTCCTAGAATGAGAAAGCAAGTAGCTGACTATGTAGCTAAATGTATAACATGCCAGCAGGTTAAAGCTGAGCATCAGACTCCAGTTAGGAAGCTACATTCGTTGCCTATTCCGGAGTGGAAATGGGAACGATTCACTATGGATTTCATTATGGGTTTGCCTAAGACTCCGAGATAAAATGATGCGATATGGGTTGTTGTGGACCGATTAACGAAATCGACCCATTTCTTACCAGTGAGGGAGAATAACTCACTAGACCAGTTGGCTCGAAGGTATGTGAATGAAGTGGTTAGATTGCATGGGATTCTATTATCCTTTGTATCGGACAAGGATCCTTGATTTACTTCGATATTCTGGAAGAGTTTGCAGTCAGTTATGGGTACAAAGTTGAACTTCAATATTGCATTTCATTCTCAGACAGATGGACAGAGTGAGAGGACAATCAAGCCTGTTAAGGATATGCTTTGGGCTTGTGTATTGGAGTTTCAAGGAGGTTGGGATCAGTATATTGCATTGATTGAATTTTCTGAAATCAACCACTACCACAGTAGTATAAGAATGGCACCTTAAAAGGCATTGTACAACAGAGGATGTCGATTGCTTCTATATTGGGATGATAAAGGTTTGAGAATGATAGAAGGCCCTAAATTGATACAAGATATTGTGGATAAGGTGAAGCTGATATGGGGTCGAATTAAAGCAGCTCAAGATAGACAGAAGAGCTATATTAATCAGCATCGACGAGATATGGAATACCGTGTAGGAGACAAAGTGTTTCTAAGAGTGTCACCCTAGCGAGGAGTGTTAAGATTCGGTAAGAAGGGCAAGTTGAGCTCTAGATATATTGGTCCTTATGAGATTAATGAGAGGATAGGACCGTTGGCATATCGATTAGCCTTACCGAATGAGATGTCTTAGTTACATAATATTTTGCATGTGACTATGCTCAGGTGATATAGATTAAATCCGATGCATGCATTACTGGCTCAAGAGATTGAAGTTACTAGTAATCTGAGTTATGTTGAGGAGCTAGTTCAGATAGTGGGATGTCAGACAAAACAGTTGAGGAATCTAGAAATTCCTATGGTGAAGTCCTATGGAGAAATCACACGAGTGAGGAAGCAACTTGGGAAACAAAGAAGCATAAAAAAAAAGCAATATCCCCACCTATATCATCAATCAGGTATGAATTTTGAGGACGAAATGTAACATCCCGTTACCCATATTAGGGCTAGAATAGTAAATTATGAGAAATTTCTGGAAAAAAAATTAGAAAAATGCACGTCAAGCATAAGTTAATTATGACATGCATATTTTTGCACATTCATATCATTGTACATGCATTCATTGACATTCCCTAGGCATAATTGAGTTACTAAATGTGAATAAAATGTGATTTGGCTATTTTGGTATATTTTGCGTACTTTTGGATTTTTGGTGAATTTTAGAAAAATATTGAAATTTGGTCCATTCCTAGAGTGACACGTGAACTAGTTAATTTGTGACAAATGGTTTATATTATGGTGATAAGTGACAGATTGGTTTGGGTAACAAGTGTTAGCTATGCAAAGATTACACGTAGCTTAGGTTTACTTGAAGTTTATGCTTTAGTTAAGAAGAGATTACAGTAGTTGTTGTTGCTTGTTTCTGAAATGTTCTACACCACCGAAAACTCTGGATACCAAATTCTCTTCTTTTCACTCATCACCAAAATATCAGCTGTGAAATTTTTATGTATTAGAGTTACTCTTACTGCTGGGAAGTATAGCTGAAACAAGTGATTTTTATGATGTTCTACTATGCAAAAGAATACATATATGGATTTGAGAATTGTGGTTTCGGTGATGAATAAATTAGATGATTGATTTGAGAATTAGGAATTGTTTAACACTGTGATGAATGGATTCTGGACTGAGAAATGTGGAAATTTATGTAAGCTGATGACGAAATATGTGTGCTGTCATTGTTGGAAGATCACGTATATGGTTGAGATGCACTATTCATGCTTGAAAATTTCTGAAGTGCTAACAGAGGTGAGTTTGAATGAGTTTGATTAAAAAGAAAATTGTAAGTGATGCGGTGTTAAGGGAACCATTATATAAAATGCAAAGTTTTAAGTGAACTGAAGTTTTTGATAATACTGTGTGAATCAGAAAATGAGAGTGTTGGAAATCAGAGTTTATCCGAATATGCTTTGTTTTTGGTGTTAGGGAGTAATCTTGATTTTTGATTTTTTATGGATGATTTTTGAATTGTATTAGGAATTAAATGGAGTGAAAGAGTAGATAAAAATGAAAGAATATAAAAATGAAAGAGTAGATAAAAATTTACAGTAGTGAGAAGAGGAATTTTTGGAGTTAGGATTTGTGGGCTTTGAAGTTTAAAATTGAATTTGATTTGTGTAGAATCTGTATCTGTAGATAGAAATGTGGAATAGATGAATTAGGATTGTGTTTTGATGAAAAAATAAGGAAAATGGGAGGAGAAAAAGAAAATGAAATGATGATGAAGAAGAAGAAGAAGAAGGGAAAAGCACCGCCGTGCAACTTTGTGAAAAAAAAATAAAAGTGACGGTTGTGCTTTTCTTTGGGGTTTTCATAAAAGTCACGATCGTGCAACTTTCATCAGATTTTTCTGAAGGGATTTTTTTATGAACATCCTTTAATATTTTACCCTTAACTTCTTCACCAGATGTCCAAATAATTTGATTCTTGAATCAATAGATTCATAATACATTGATCTACATCTCCACAAAAAATCATAGCTTTCTGAATTGGTTTGGTTGGTGAATTTAAAATGGAAATGTAACTGTACTGAAGTATGATAACTGAGAGGATTTTTACTAAACATACTTCGTTAATTAAACTATATCTTGATCTGTGGACCTCAGAATGAGATGATTGTTGATTGTGAACTTTGATGAACTTGGTATCATTGCAAACTTATCATTGGAGTACAACTTTCAAGAAGGAAGTGTTGCCTAATTTTTCCATTTACCTTATCAAAATTATTATGCCAAGTTGACCCGTATGTACATTAGAAGAAAAATTTGAAGTGGTCAGTAGGTTATGAAATTGATTTGCACATTGTCTTATTTTTGGTCCAAATTATAAGTACAAAGGAGATTAATGAGGACTTTGATATCTGAATGATTTGATCATAAGGATCACAATAAGATACTTGGGATTGTCATTGAACATGCATTGCGCATACTTTCTATATATCAATATGCATTAAAGAATACTTATACATTTGTGCAAAAATGTGATATTTGTAAATGTGTTTTGTATGATATAGAGGAGCCAAGTGGACGCCAGACAGACATTGCCAGACCATCCAGGCAATAGCATATTGGATTGTTCTGTGAGTCAACCTAGATGATTTCCTAGGATTGATTTGATTTAATTTCATTTGTTTAAACTCCCAATAATATTGAATTGTTTGTGAGTTGTTTATGAATTCCAAACTTTGAGTGTCCGAGGAGACTTATATTCGGGACTGTATTAGAAGTTCTTTGATTGCTATGGAATTCTAAATGCTATATGAATTCTCAACGAAAGTTGAATGTCGGACTTTGGTCCGATGATTATGAGTTTTTGTTTGAGCATCATATGTGATTATTATATATATATATTCCATATTCAATATTTGATGCATTTCATAAAATGCATGCTCCGATAAAGACGTTGTGACTTGAGTAGCCAGTATGAAGCACTTCTATGTAAAGCTTTGCTCTGTGATTTCTAATTCTGCACGTAGAGCTATGCTCCGTGATTCTATTTGACTGAGCCCTATGGGCCAGTATTTGTATAAGTTTATGATAGGAACTCGGTCACAACAATAAGAAAGAACGTGAGTCTCATGCATATAACATTATAAGACTAAAACTTATTGAATGATTTACAAAGCTAGAATGAGTGATAATTGATGTGATTTATTTGCTATGTTTAGCAATGTGAATTGTGTGATCTTATGATATACCATGTTGTGTGAACATTTGGAATGTGTACATGATCTGAATGAATATCTGTGAAATATGTATTATGTGTATGTGATCCGGTGAAATCGTAAATGATGGTTCACTCATTGAGTTTGCAAAACTCATAAAAATTGCAACGTAGCTTTTCAGGTACGAAATAGGAGACCTAGTTCTTTAGGCAGGACTGAAGGAACCTTTTGGATTATGTAATGGCTCAGAGGTCTGTCAGCTGACACTAGAAGTATTGTAGCTTGTATTTTGTAGTTTTGTTAGAACCTGTAAGAGGTTTTGTAAATAACTTCTATTTAATGGAAACAGTGTAACTTTTTTGAATTAATGAAATGTTTCGTTTTAAAATTTTAGTGATTTTACGTATGTATGATAGATGATGCCATGTTTAAGTTGGATATCTTTTTGCTCTAACATACCATTATCATAGGGTATGTACTTGATTGTCCTTCGGGTATTCGGGTATTTACCTTATGGTAGTGGGATGTTACTTTTTATGTATCAAAGCATGATTTGGCATCTTTAGGGACACAATATGATCAATAGTGAGATATTCAGGTAGTGATCACAACTTTTGTTTGTTATAGGTTACCTTCCATAGGAGATCCAATTGGTGAGTCAGCTGATATGGAGTCTATAGGAACCAATGTAAAGTCTCCTGTACCAGAGTTTGCTCGGATGCCTCCAATAATTCCTGAGAGGCGAGAAAGAAGATATGATAAGCTAAAAAGCAAGGGGCTATAGACTTCTGCGGAAATACAGACCCAGCTGAGGTAGAAGGGTGGTTAGAGCGAACTAAAAGAGTGTTCGACTAGATGGATTGTGAAGCAGATGAAAGATTTAACTATATGGTCTCACTACTGCGAGGTCCTGCATACCAGTGGTGGAAGACTGTCCCTGGCAATACCACCAGACCTTGTAGTTTGACCTGGAGAGATTTTCTGAGAGTGTTCTGAGAGAACTACATGCCGAAGATTTATATGGTCAAGAAACTGAAAGAGTTTATGGATTTGAAGCAAAGCAAGCTCACAGTGGTAGAGTATGAAATAAAATTCAATGAGCTAATGGGGTATGCAACTGCACTAATCCCAATTGAGGAAGACAAATGCAGACAGTTTGAGGATGGTTTGAACATGGAAATCAGAACAATGCTTGCCATCTCTAATTTGGGCAGTTTTACAGAACTTCCGGCAGCCTCAATCAGAATTGAACAGTTGTTAAAGGATAGTTAGGGAGAGCACAGACAGGAGGTTGGAGGAGGTTGGAGGAAAGAGGCGGGATGAATCTCAGGCTGATTCTAGCAGGAGCTTCAGAAAGCGCTAGCACAGATTGTCTCAATTCTAGACTAGATCGAGACAATTTGGATCCTAATCAAGAGGTAGATTTGTTCAGTTTGGGAGAGGTAGAGGATGAATGTTTTCCAATCAGTCTCAACAACTGCCTGAGTGTGAACACTACAGGAAAAAACATGGTAGTGAATGTTGGAGAGAAATTGGAGCTTTCTTTTAATGTGGCTGTTATGAGCATCAGATCAGAGATTGCCCTAAGATACCAAGATCACAGTCTGGAGCTAGAGGAGAAGCTATGACTGAGACTTCGATTCAGTAGAGTAGAGTTAGCAGACCTACACAGAGAGGCAGAGGTTGAGGGAGAGCACATTCAGCAGGGCCCAATGTCAGGACTGAGGTGCGGAGTAACCAGCTGCAATTTCAGGCCAAGGTCTATGCCATCACTAGACAGGAGGCGCAGAACTCTCCAGATGGAGTAGCAGGTCTATTGCATGTTTTTAATTTTGAAACATATGCACTGGTAGATCCAGGATCTACACACTCATTCATCACACTACATCTGGCATCTAGATTACATTATGAGCAAGAGATACTGAAATGTGGATTAGAAGTTAGTACTCCAATGGGTAACACCACAGTGAGTGGTAAGATATATAAAAGGTGTCTAGTTTGGATTGATCAGGCAGAATTAGAAGCTGATTTGATCATATTGCAGTTGAGAGAGATAGACCTCATCTTAGGCATGGACTGGTTTACTGCTCATAGGGCAGTGATGAATTGTTATACAAAGGACGTAGTGCTTGAATCCCCTAACCAGCTGAGAGTGGTGTTTCGAGGAGTTAGTCAAGCAGTGCCAGCCCAACTAATTTCATTCTTGAGTGCTCTGAGATTGATTTGAGGTGGATGTGAGGCTTACCTGGCCTACGTAGTGCATACTCAGAATGAACAAACCATTTAGGATATTCTAGTTGTTAGGGATTTCATGGATGTGTTTCCAGCTAAACTACCGGGATTACCCCCAAATAGGGAGACGGAGTTTACTGTTGACCTTGTTCCAGGTACCACTCTTATATCAATACCTCCATATAGGATGGCACCTGTAGAACTGAAGGAATTGAAGACCCAGTTGCAGGAGTTATTAGATAAGGGCTTCAACAGGCCTAGTATGTCACCTTGGGGAGCTCCGGTATTGTTTGTAAAGAGAAAGATGGAACTTTGAGATTATGTATTAATTACAGGTAGTTGAATCAGATCACTGTGAAGAATAAATATCCATTGCTGAGAATTGATCATTTGTTTGATTAATTACAGGGAGCTCAGGCGTTCACAAAGCTAGACTTGAGATCAGGATATTACCAGCTGAAAATAGCTTAGGCGGATGTTCCCAAGAGTGCATTTAGAATAAGATACGGACATTTCGAGTTTCTGGTAATGCCATTTGGTTTGACTAATGCTCTGGCAGCTTTTATGGCTTTAATGAATAAGGTATTTCAACCTTATTTAGATCAGTTTGTAATTGTCTTTATTGATGACATTTTGGTATACTCAAAGTGTAGAGAAGATCGTGTGGCACATCTGAGATTGGTTCTTCAGACAATGAGGGAGAAACAGCTTTATGCCAAGTTCAGTAAATGTGAATTTTGACTTGACCAAGTGATATTTTTGGGTCACATTGTGTATGGATAGGGCATTCAAGTGGACCCAAGGAAAGTAGAAATAGGAATGAAGTGGAAGGCTCTGAAGAATGTGTCTGAGATCCGGAGTTTCCTTGGATTAGTTGGGTATTACAGAAGGTTTGTCGAGGGTTTTCACTGATTTCGACCCCTTTGACAAAACTTCTAAGAAAGAATGTGCCTTTTAGATGGAGTGATGATTGTCAGGGGATTTTTGAAGAGCTTAAGCATCGATTAACTATAGCACCGGTGTTAGCTATTCCATCAGGTTCTGGAGGTTATGTTGTCTACAGTGACGCGCCGCATCAAGGTTTAGGATGTGTACTAATGCAACATGGTAAGGTAATAGCTTATGCATCTAGACAATTGAGGTCTCATGAGTTTAACTGTCTAGTTCATGATTTGGAACTTACTGCCGTAGTATTCGCTTTGAAAATTTGGAGGCATTATATGTATGGTGAAACTTTTCAAGTATTTACTGATCATAAAAGTTTGAAATATCTGTTGAGCTAAAAAGAGTTAAATATGAGACAAGGGAGGTGGATAGAATTGTTAAAAGATTATGATTGTACAATTGAGTATCATCCTGGCAAAGCTAATGTTATAGCTGATGCATTAAGCAGGAAGTCAAATAGCAGTGTGGCACAAGTACAGTCATTGAGGTTACCTAGCCTAGTCCAGTTGAGAGCACTGAATATTGATTTGAATGTGGAACAAAATGGTACATTGATGGCTACTTTGAAGTTGAGACCAGTTTTGCTTGAAAGAATCAAAGAGACTCAGAGCAGAGATCCAGACTTAGTAAAGATAGTTGAGAAGTTGAAAGTGAATCCGAATTCTGAATTCAAAGTGAGAGATGATACTTCAAGATTGAAGCAAAGTTTATGTGTGCCTGATGTTGATAATTTGAGGAAAGAGATATTAGAGGAAGCACATGTAGCAGCTTATAATATGCATCATGGTACTACCAAGATGTATAACATGCTGAAACAATATTACTAGTGTTCGGGAATGAAAAAGTAAGTAGCGGAGTTTGTTTCCAAGTGCATAACTTGCCGACAGGTTAAGGCTGAGCACTAGGCTCTAGTTGGAACACTACATTCGTTACCTATTCTAGAGTGAAAATGGGAGCGAATCACTATGGATTTTGTCATGGGTTTGCCGAGAACTCCAAGGCAACATGATGCCATTTGGGTCATTATTAATAGACTGACCAAATCGGCTCACTTCTTGCCAGTGAGGGAAAATTATTCACTAGATCAGTTGGCTAGGCAATATGTGAATGAAGTGGTGAGATTTCATAGGGTTCCAGTGTCGATTGTGTCAAACAGGGATCCTAGGTTTATCTCGAGATTTTGGGGCAGTTTACAGGCAGCTTTGGGTACAAAGCTGAATTTCAGTATGGCATTTCATCCTCAGACAGATGGTCAGAGTGAGAGAACAATTAAGACTGTTAAGGATATGCTCAGAGCTTGTGTTATGGAGTTTTAAGGAGCATGGGATCAATATATAGATTTGATTGAATTTGCTTATAATAATCAGTATCATAGCAGTATCGGTATGGCTTCATACGAGGCGTTGTACGGCAGAAAGTGTCGTTCGCCTTTATATTGGGATGAAGAGGGCCTAAGAATTATTGAAGGCCCAGAGTTGATCTATGATATTATCGACAAGGTGAAATTGATATGCAGCAGAATTAAAGCAGCACAAGATAGACAGAAGAGCTATGTGGATCAGCACAGAAGAGATATGGAGTATCAAGTGGGAGATAGAGTATTTCTGAGAGTATCACCATAGGGAGGTGTACTGAGATTTGTCCAGAAGGGTAAGTTAAGTCCGAGGTACATCGGTCCATATAAAATAATTGAAAGAATTAGACCCTTGGCTTATAAGCTAGCCTTACCTTTGGAAATGGCTCAGATACACAATGTATTTCATGTGAGTATGCTTAGGCGATATCGGTCAGATCCAACTCATGTGATACTGATTCAGGAGATTGAAGTCTTTAGTAATCTGAGTTATGTTAAAGAACCGGCGAGGATAATTGGCTATCAGAGTAAACAATTAGGGAACCGAGTGATTCCAATGGTGAAAATCCTTTGGAAGAATCATTCGAGTGAGGAAGCCACATGGAAGACGAAGGAGCATATGTGGAATAAATACCCCTACCTATTTGATCATTCAGGTAAGAATTTCGAGGATGAAATTTTTGTTAGGAGGGGAGAATTGTAACATCCCGTTACCTATGTTAGGGCTAGAATAGTAAATTATGAGAAATTTCTGAAAAAAATTTAGGAAAATGCAAGTCATGCATAAGTTAATTGTGACATGCACATTTTTGTACATCCATTCATTGACATTCCCCGGGCATAATTGAGTTCCTAGATGTGATTAAAATGTGATTTGGATATTTTGGTATATTTTGGGTATTTTTGGATTTTTGGTGAATTTTAAAAAAATATTGAAATTTGGTCCATTCCTGGAGTGACACGTGGACTGGTTAATTTGTGACAAATAGCTTATATGTGTAGTGATAAGTGACAGATTGGTTTGGGTAACAAGTGTTAGTTATGCAAAGATTACACGTAGGTTAGGTTTACTTGAATTTTATCCTTTAGTTAAGAAGAGATTACTGTAGTTGTTGTTGCTTGTTTCTGAAATGTTTTGCACCACCGAAAACTCTGGATACCAGATTCTCTTCTTTTCACTCATCACCAAAATATCAGCTATGAAATTTCTATATATTAGAGTTACTCTTACTGCTGGGAAGTATAGCTGAAACAAGTAAGTGATTTTTATGATGTTCTACTATGTAAAAAAATACATGTATGGATTTAAGAATTGTGGTTTCGGTGATGAATAAATCAGATGATTGATTTGAGAATTAGGAATTGTTTAACACTATATTGAATGGATTCTGGACTAAGAAATGTGGAAATTTATGTAAGCTGATGAAGAAATATGTGTGCTGACATTGTTGGAAGATCACGTATATGGTTGAGATGTATTGTTCATGCTTGAAAATTTCTGAAGTGCTAACAGAGGTGAGTTTGAATGAGTTTGATTAAAAAGAAAAGTGTAAGTGATGCGGTGTTAAGGGAACCATTATGTAAATGCAAAGTTTAAGTGAATTGAAGTTTTTGCTGATATTGTGTGAGTTAGAAAATGAGTGTTGGGAATCAGAGTTTATCTGAATATTCTCTGTTTAGTGTTAGGGAGTAATCTTGATTTTTTATTCGTTGTGGATGATTTTTGAATTGTATTAGGAATTAAATGGAGTGAAAGAGTAGATAAAAATGAAAGAATATGCATTGGATGAAAATCTAAGAATTTGAAAATTTACAGTAGTGAGAGGAGGAATTTTTGGAGTTTCAGATTTGTGATTTTTGAAGTGTAAAATTGAATTTGATTTGTGTAAAATCTGTATCTGGAGTTAGAAATGTGGAATAGATGAATTAGGATTGTGTTTTGCTGGAAAAATAAGGAAAATGGGAGGAGAAGAAGAAAACGAAACGGTGAAGAAGAAGAAGAAGGGAAAAGCACCGTCGTGCCTTTGCACAACGTGACTTTGTGAAAAAAAAATAGAAAAGTTGCACGACCACAACTTCGGGGTTTTCATAAAAGTCACGATCATGCTTTTGCAAGACCGCACTTTCGCGAGTCCACGATCGCAACTTTCATCTGACTTTTCTAAAGGGATTTTTTATGAACATCCTTCAATCTTTTGGCCATAACTTATTCACCCAATGTCCAAATAACTTAATTCCTAAATCAATAGATTCATAATACATTGATCTACATATCCACCAAAAATCATTGCTTTGTGAATTGGTTTGATTGGTGAATTTAAAATGAAAATGTGACTATGCTGAAGACTAATAACTGAGAGGATTTTTACTAAACATACTTCGATAATTGAGCTATATCTTGATTTGTGGACCTCAAAATGAGATGATTGTTAATTATGAATAAACTAGAAACATAGGGCTACAAATAGTCTGAAGAAATGAAATTTCAATTCAGTCCCTAAGACTTTCAATTTCTGGATAGAAATTAGGTATAATGTGCTGTTTCACGATGGAAATAGTCTGTGCATATTTGGAGTATAACTTTTGGTGTGCTTAATCAAATTAGATGAACTTGGTATCATTGCAAACTGAAGACATTGGAGTACAACTTTCTAGAAGGAAATGTTGCCTAATTTTGCCATTTACCTTATCAGAATTATTATGCAAAGTTGACCCATTTGTACATTAGAAGAAAATTTTGAAGTGGTCAGTAGGTTATGAAATTGATTTGCATATTGTCTTATTTTGGTCCAAATTATAAGTACAAAGGAGATTAATGAGGGCTTTGATATCTAAATGACTTGATCATAAGGATCACAAAAAGATACCCAGGATTGTCATTGAACATACATTGTGCATACTTTCTATATATCAATATGCATTAAAGAATACTTATACATTTGTGCAAAAATGTGATATTTGTAAATGTG
>JANITX010000001.1:26582806-26594153 GCA_027564395.1 Erythroxylum ulei
AAAGTACCATAATTTAATATAAGGATAACAAAATATGTAATTTAATAGATACGTAGTTGAAATCCTCGTCATTTTAACTCTTCAATTAACCAACTATAATGTTAATAGCAAGACTTCTTTTTTTTTTTTTGGTGAGTAGGAGAAGTTGGGGAAACTAGTTCCTCAGAAAAGCAACAGATTACCCGTCGCCTGTGAGATGCAGCCGAATCCCAGAGGGCAGGGTCGACCAGAAAGTCCAAAGGGGCACCTGCGATGAGCCAATCTTCGCAAGGAAGTCCGCACAGTAGTTGCCTTCGCGAAGAACACGGTAAAGTGAGCAGCGCCACTGTCGAGCTAAAAGGGCTTGGATATCTTAGATAATTAATAGCAAGACTTTGGAAGCCACCTTATAGCTAATTAAGGAGATGATGATGAATAACTATCTCCTTTCTATCCTTGCTCGCTAGAAAGCATTCATCCACCTGTTCCAATTATTAGAATGAGTGGAGCTTATTAGAAATCAAGTAGGGAAAAGGCACATAAACTCCTCATATCAAATGGAAGCACTAATATTGAAAGATGAAAGCTGAGTTGAAGTAGTGAGAATAACAAAAGCATTATATTTTTTAAAAAGGGTAAACCACAATTTAACTATAAAATTAAATATAAAAATTATATTGTATTTTCAAAATTATTTTTGTTTGTTTTTCTTTTATTGAGTTTCTTAATAAATTCAGTTTTATCATTATTCTTTTTATTTTTATTTTTATTATTATTTCATTATTAGTATTTTATATTTGTATCTTTATTATTTGTATTAAGTATTTTTTCGTATTATTATTATTATTTGTGATTTATTTTCTTTTTTTTTTTACTTATTTATTCTGTGAACTTGCGTCACTTTTTTTTCTGTCACATCTACATATAGGTCTATCGAAAACAGTCTCTCTATTATGTAAGGATAAGGCTGCGTATTATCAGACCTCTCCAGACCCTGCTTCTATGCAGGACTTCAGACTAGGTGTAATAATGATGATGAGTAATTTATTATTCACATTTTTTCTTAAAATTTTATTTTTGATACAATTTTTTATCTTTATCATAAGGATATATTTATAGAGATTATTTAGATCTCTAATCACGTCATATCTTATACAAAATAAAAATTTAAAATATATGCATTATACATTTATCAGTATTTATACCAAAATAACTTAAAGACTAATTTCAATATTAGATTATTTATATTAAAAAATTAACGATCAATTATAATGAACTTTATTATTATAATTGATAAAAAAAATATTACACAATTATCAATTACGAGAATAGGTTCAAGCCTGCAATCAAATCAAAAGAAAATCGAACCATAGGATAAAGCTTCACTCACATGTGTCAATTTTCACGCCCACATCCTCTAGAATCCAATTATTAAGGCATTCACTCCAAGCTGTGATAAGTGATAAACTCAACCTGATAAAGTTATTTAACTCAACCTGGTAAATTTATCTGTATTCAAGGTTTAAAAGATTCGATCATTCCTATAAAATTAATTATAAGATTAAATAATTTAAGATATAATTAAAAAAACTAACTTTATTTATTGAATAATTTAAAATTTAATTAAAAATATATTATTAAATAAAAATTAATTTATTTATTTCAACTTATAAGATCTTATTAATTTATAAAAATTAACTAATTAATTAATAAACTTATTAATTTTTGACAATAAAAATTATTAAAATAAACTGAACCGCTCTCAAGGGGTGTGGCTCAATGATTAAGAGCAGGACTTGACTTCGGGTTCAATTCTATGCTAGCCCCTCTTGTAAGAGTCTGGGGCAGTCAAAGTTTTACCTGTAGGTGAAGAATTAGTTAGACCCTTGATGATTAGGTATGCCTGCTTGGTTCACCTGTGAGATGGTGCGCCAATTAAACTTTTAGAAAGATGTGCTCGCTTGATCCGCCTGTAAAATTTTCTCAAATAAAAATAAACTCAACCAAAAATTTAAAAACCAAATCGTAAAATCAAACAGTTCAAAATTTTTAGGAATGGAAGAGCTTTTGAATCATTGGTTATTATATAAACATCTATATTAATTTATTAGTAAAAGTCAATTATACAATTAATATTATCTAAAATATTTTTAAACATTGATTCATAATTTCAATTATATAAAAAATTATATGATATTAATTGCATAAAATAAGTTGTGGGACCCATGTACGAACAGTAAAACGACAGTTTGTACAAAGGAGCACGTGTAGCGTCGGAAACAAAAGTCAAGGCGCTTTCCTCTAAAATTCTCGACCGGACCACTTTACATCACATTATTCACTTTACTCTTCCCCTTTCGGTTACCTGTAAAAAACCAACCCGTCGATGACGTTGGCGCTTCTTGGAATCACTAGATCCGTGGCCCTTTTTTTGGAAACGAGCTCCAGACAAGTTTCTGGTTGTTAATCTTCGAATATGGATGCCATTAAGAAGCAAGCCACCAAGCTCCGTGAGCAAGTTGCTAAGCAACAGCAAGTCAGACCCTTTTTTCTACTTTTTCCCTCAATTATTAGCTCTAAATTTTTCCTTTTCATGCTTGCTATCTCGTTGATTTCCATGGAACTTTGAAGCCTATCTTTGTGTTCCTTTAAATCTTGACGAACCAAAGTATGATACTTACATGCTAATGTTCAGATGTTTGTTAATTTGCAGGCAATATTGAAACATTTGCGTCATTTCGGTCATGAAGATGTTATTATTGACGAAGCTGAATTTCAGTGTTATCAGCAACTTCAAAATCTCTACAGTTCCACTAGAGCTGCTAAGGTATCACCATGCATTAGTTTTTATTCAATTTGCGTGATCCTGAATTGGCGAAATGCATTAGCATGTCAAGCAGTTGTTTAATTTGGTGGGAATCTTTAAATTTCTCAGCATTATCAAAGGAATATCCTCCGTTGTATTGGCAGTTTTGTATCTACAAGTTTAAAGCAAATGGAAATAGGTAGGTATCATAATGCTCGTGTGTTGTAATGCCTTTATGAGGCTGATAGATGAAGCTTCTATCTTTATTTATTTTCTTTTAGCAAGAAAATTGGCTGAGGATTGTTGCAAATATGGAGATGATAACCAAAGTGCGAATACTCATGTTGCAAGAGCCACTCTGCAATTTGGTACCTCTCATAATTTAATGGAAAATGAGAGCGAAACTTTTCTTGGCATTTTAGGCGATCAGGTAATCATATCAATGTGATCATGCTGCTAAATTCATTGTTGTTCTTGATTATGTGACGAATAGAAGTCAAATATGCAGTTGAGGTGTACTTACAACTACCTTATAAATGTAGCAATGAGATTCTTGCTATTTGAATATATGAGTGCAAATGATGAATTTACATCTTTATGCTTAGTTAATGTTGATTTTAAGGTAAAAACATTATTCCATTTTATAGGGAGCTTCAAAATGTCAATTTAGAATAGATATGTATTCCCCATACTTGGTGAAGCATACTAAATGGATTTTGTCCTTGTTATAAAGTCAAAGCTTGTAAGGGAAGTTTCGGAAGAAAGCATTGTCAACCACAACTGGATCATATTTATGATGTGCTATAAGTGGTGTACTTTGCAGTAGCAGTTCTTAGTATGTCTTTTTTTTTTCCGTCTTTTTTGGTTCTTCTATCCCCATGTTCATCCTCTATCCCTTGCCACTAGGGTTGTTGCTATCATAAGAACTAAAAGGACTCAGCCCTGTACAATGCATGTGTACTTGAATTGACGGGTCTGAATTCTCAAAATAAGCTACCTTCAAAGATCATAAGGTTGTTTCCTTTCTTTCATCCTTCTAATTGTCACAGGTTTTCTTCAATATTTAGGTTTCTGAGCCACTTCGAGCATTGATAACAGGAGCCCCTTTGGAGGATGCTCGCCACTTGACACACCGTTATGACAAACTTCGCCAAGAGGTTGAAGCACAGGTAACTTCTTGTGTGCAATAGGCACCTATGGCCTTGCAAAATTCCAAAAGTAGAATCATTGTACTTTTGCTTCTTTCAGGCAGCTGAGGTATTGAGGCTTAGATCAAAGACCCGAGATTCAGATATAAATGCAGAGAATTGCACCAGGCTTCGAGGTGCAGAAACAAGGTTGAATGATCTGAAATCTACAATGATGGCACTAGGGAGAGAAGCAACTGCTGCAATGTTGGCAGTTGAAGATCAGCAGCAACAGATAACTACGCAACGGTTATTTACTATGGTATAACATGCCATTCTCCATTTTAAAAAATTTTCACCAGACACTTTTACGTCATGAGTCTGTTGGGAAAAAATGAAATTTATTTTTTTATAAGTTTTGATGTTAGGTTCAGCTTATTCATTTTGTCATCAGGTCAACTAAGAATTCATTTATTTGCTTGTTGGTGTTGCATGTTACCCATTTGTGTGAGATGCTGTAGCATTTGGTGAACTATTATGAACCAGTAGATTTGGGTCCCAAGTTTCATTTGTATTTTGAGTTATCTGTTGGACCTTGTTTCTGATTTAGTACAGTGAAAACATCATTTTTGGTTGAAGTTGATGCTAATAATCTTTGTTATTCAATGTTGGCATGTTCTTTAGATCTGCGTAATTGTTCAGTGTTTACTATTAAGATCATCCAATTGTAATTTTATGAAAATGGGCAAAAAGCTGTGATCTTTTAACTTCTCTTTGGAGTAAAAAGGGATTTAAAGTTGTGTTGTATGGTTGATTGTCCTAGCAATGCGCCTTAAATAAGTTTGCTTATTACCTTGATGAAGAAGTTTTTCACTCCACTGAGGTAATGTGATGATAGAAGACAGATTCTATAATCCAAAAGTCTTGCTTCTTGTTTATATTTGCTTTAGCTACTAGTTTATATTTATTCATTGAATTTATCAATTTCTTGAAAACCTGAATTGAAATTAAACCCTTTTTCAGGTAGATGCGGAGAGGTGTTATCATCAACATGTTCTTTCTATCTTGGATAAGTTATATGATGAGGTGTGTGTATCTGTACACTTCGACTGTGCAAGCATTGTAGCATGCACTGTTTTAGATCAATAATGTCACATTCATTATGGTTTTATTTTCATGCAAGAAAGATTATGATTATTACAATAATGTGAAAGTATTGTAGGATACACTGTTTTGGATCAATAGTGTCACATTCATCATGGTTTATTTTCATTCTAGAAAGATTATGATGATTTCAATGATGTTTTATGTTATTGAGATTAGATGATTCTGGAGGAGCAATTAAATGAGTCTTCATCACAATCAGTGACCACAGAGAAAGCTATGAATGTCTTAGCAGCACCTGAAGATTCTACTCCAACTGATCAAGTAACAAGTAATGGAAAATACGATGTTTTCTTTGCAAAAGTAAGTCTTATATTTCTTCGAACACCATCCTCTCCCCTTAAATTATTCCGAAAGTACAAAAAGGACCATTTAAGATCCCTCTTAGGATTTCATTACTCAACACCGGGTTTGTTTCTTAACATTTTGGTTTTCAGAACTAAAATGGCCAACCTGTTCCTACTGAAAAGCTTGCGGACTTGACGACTGACCAGTCCAGTTACGACACTAAATCCAGCCCATCTAGAATCCTACTGGGTTTAGCTATTTTTCCCTGGTTGAATGGGACTCAGTGACGTCAATAGCTAGTCAACAGTCAACTTTCCATTTAATAAAAGCATGCTCCCAACTCCCATCCTTCTAATTTTCCACCATTTGACATTAAACCAACATATGTTTTGTGGATTCTTTAGTTCTCATAATGTATTTAAATTCTATATTATTTATGAAAATATGGATTGACACTGGTTCAATTACGGTTTGATCCTTTGCCCTTGACCTGTTGCCCTCAAGTCAATCCTCTTGGCCAGGTCTAAAAACATTGAAATATTTTCATTGACTTGAATATTGGGATCTCATACTCTGACTTGCACTGTACTAATCAATGCATGGCCCATGAAACTTCACCAGTGTAGTGTTTCTTCAAGGTTTTTCTATGTTAAGTCAGTGTGCTTAAAAGTTGAATGTAAATCCTTTGTTGCGCAAATTATGCTAGGCAGTTGTAATGGAAGGAAAAAAGAGAAGCTATCTAATAATACATTTTTCAGAGCTTTCTTTTTACGTGTGAAAGTAGTAATTCATTAGGACAAGGTGCTCTTTTATATGTTCTTTGTAGATTAATTTGGTATCTTTGGTTATTCCTGTTTTCTCTTTATTAAATATGCAGGTTATACACCCCTTTGATGCTCAAGGTGAAGGGGAGTTGAGCCTCTCTGTTCATGACTATGTTGCGGTTTCGCAGGTATCTCCTCCAATGAATAATGATTTTCATTTACCTAGGTTGTAGGTTAAGTAATTCAAAACCAGAAGAACATTTTAGTTTTTCAGATTTTATTTAATCATTGTCTTCAATTTTTTATACCTTTAAATTTGCATACCTTGTGTTGTACTGCCAAATCTGGATATTTAGCTTGCTCAATGTTTTCCTTTTTTCCTTTTACTCTTCACATAAGTTTCTAATGAACTTAAAAAGGTGACTGAGAGTGGATATATTGTGAGTTTTACTCATAAGGATTGTTATTACCATGGGTGAGGAAGATAGCTGTAGTTCTCTTAAGAAGGTTAAAGTCACGCAATTGTACATTTTGATTGGACAGAATGACTCATTGCCCCGTCCAGGTCAACCTCCCAAAATGAATATGAAAACATTGATTATTAACACCAAATTCCAGTCTACGAGTCTTTAATTATATAGTGTATTCAGAAAGTACATATTAAGCAAATTTCTGACTCTGTCCACAAAATGAACTGAGAGACCTTAAGGCTCTTATTGGGAGGATTTAGTTTCCTTGTGTTAAATTTTGCTCACTTTCTGCTTTAAAATTTACTCCAGATGTTTGTGGTTTAGTGGTTGTGTTGCTTTGATATCTGTCTTGAAATCCGATCTATTAAATATATTCTTACAGAATAACTCTTAGTTTCTTGTTCTTAATGATTGTATTGATCTGAAATGAACTTTCTTTTGTTGTTAACTTGCTTCGTTTAAATCCCTCGCAAAGTAAGATATCTTGGCACCGGTTAGAGTGTAAAACAAGTGACATGGCCATTCCAATTGAAATTTCAAGTTGAAGTTTTGTTTCCTTGTCCTTTCTCCTAACACTTTGTCGCCCTCCATTTTCTTTCCTAATTTCACTAGGTGGCTCCTACAGGGTGGTCCAAAGGAGAATGTAAAGGGCATACTGGATGGTTTCCCTCTGCTTATATAGAAAAGCTGGAAAAGACACCTACTAGTGAAGAAAAGCTAGAAAAAGCACCTCCTAGTGAAGAAAAGCTGGAAAAAGCACCTATTATTGAAGAAAAGCGGGAAAAAATGCCAGCAAATGAAATGATTGAAGCAGCCTCTATGTCTTGATCTTACATTATCCACCTAGAGAAATTGTACATGGCCCTCTTCCTCTCACACAAGCACTCCATTTTGTGATTTCTGGCTCCAATAGCTGCTTTATTATAAAGGCCCCTTTTTGCTAGTATATTAAGGTTTTGTTTCCTTTCTATAGTTAATGTCAATATCAAAGTCTAGTGTGTATTCTTCTGTTCGTATTTCCTATCCTGTACCTGCATGTGTTTATTCTTTACAAGCTTTACTTCTTTCTACTTTTAAACAATAGATTCCCGTCTTCTCCAGCAGAGTTGGTGTCTGTGATGGTCAGCTTGGAGCAGTATTCTGGGTTCAAGCAACGACTTAAAACGACATAGCTTTTCTTTGCCTCTTTCCTTTTCTCTTTATATCATGTTTAAATAATGTAAATTGCTTTCTATTGTTCATTATTTTCTCTGAGAATAACTTTTTGAGAGAAAACTGTGCAATTGATTATTTCTCTTATTATACGTAGCATTTAAGCAACCTCAAATTAGTGGCCTTTTCAGATGTTAAGCGTAATCACTGTGCTTGATCCGATGACATTTGTGTTGTGTGAAATATGCTATCCAGTGTTTGCAGCCTTTATTAGGACAAATCGTAGCCGATATATTTATTGATAAACTGAGGGTGAGGGTGAGGGTGAGGGTGAGGGAAGCAAATGAAATCACCTGTTCAGTTTTGTTGTTCTAATTTATCTCATTAACAAGGTAGATTATGTGAAATTAGTCCTATATAAACGTGTGGATGGGATGAATTCGAACAGAGTTAGAATTGCGTAGGTGATCACGTCCCTGAGCAAAGCTACTCATTTGTGACTAACAGTCTTTATAATGCATCGCTACCACCATTCAGGAACTCTTGAGCAAAAACTGATCACACAGCTTTCTTTTGTTCTTATGAAGCTGAAGTTTCAGAAGGGAATCAAGGTAGCTTTCTGCATTTTTGATCTGTTCATTTCCCGCTTTCTTTTTTGCCTGTCTCTTATCGTACTCTTATGAGAGGAATGAGCAAATTCTCTTGGTTGCCATAAGTCTCCAGATTTCCAATAAAGGATCTTTCCCAATAGTCATATAAAACTCAGTAGCAGCAAACTTATTATCTAATAGGATATATTTGTTTAAATATCTTCATACTTTAGTTTATGAAATCTACTGCTACTTTCACAAGGAAAAGATACAACATATGGTAATCTTTTTATGTTCTATTATTGTCCAATCTTAATAAAATAATGATTAAAAATAATTTAAGTATAATACATCAATGCAATATGAATCTTATAATTATTATCTTATCATAGTTTTATTTGTAATATAAATTTATGCTATATAATTTATTATATACATATGAATATTTATAAAATAAATAACACCTTTAAAAAATTATATCACTAAATTACTATCAACTAATTGACTGTGGGCCTCCCCCCTTCTCAGGGGAAAGCATCTACTATGATTTATTCAGGGTAGATGACCTACCTGGTTTTGGCTTGACTCCTTTAGCTCTCGGTCAGTCGACGCCCAGATCCGCAATCCGGAGCTCCTTCGGCTGTCAGATCCGTCCTTCCCAAACGGCATGCGCTCACCTATCGACATTCAAACCATTATGAAGATCATCGATCTACCTCAAATCTTACTTTCTATTAGCGTCACAGATCTTTACCTGGACGTTCTACCCTTGGAAGCGATGACACGTTCCCTCTTTTCCTCTGCGTCTGCTGGCTCACCATCGGCTAGCTGAATTAGGGAAAGCTGGTCCGACGGTTCGTGAAAGGTGGAGGTAGTTTTACCCTAGCTGAAATTGTCTCTCAACGTTACGGAACCCAATCTTTTTTTTTTGCTCTTAAGTTGTAATGTCCAAACAACTTGGCGTTGGCTTTGGTTCTCTTTGTCTCTTATGGGTTATGTGTTCTGCTATCTGGTCTCCAGAGCCCATGTTGGCATGCTCTGCCTCGATTCTTAGACCATGCTTCATTTGTAACATTATTTTTAATCAATGAAATTTTTTAATTTCTCAAAAAAAAAAAGCTATAGGATTCTTTATTCATCATTTTCCAAAACCACTTAAGGTCAAAAAAGCAATGCCTCCCCATTTTCATCTAAACCCCATTCTCATGTTCTTACCATTTAAAGACACCAGGAGTTAAATAAGTAAAATGATTCTATCATTTACTCATTGCATAAACAATATTAGTTACTAGTTCTCTCCATATGAAAAACACCAATGTACGTTATGGTTTTAACACATTCAAACTTCCCCACTTCTTGGTGGAGAATCTAAGTTGAGAACAAGAGTGAAGCTATTCGTTGCCTTAGTAGGAATAATTTTAAATATGAATCAATAAATAATGGGTTAAAAGCAAACCTAATTCGGTATGCTTCAGAACTTTTCTTCTCTGATGAAGTTGTTAACTACAAGTGGTATCTTCTAGTTAACAACTTCATCAGTAGGTATCTTGCAATACCTATTTTGGAGCCACAAAGTGGAGTTTGCTTGGATATTGTGGAGACAGTCACAAATACTCAAAAGATAAGTTATCATTTGGAACAAGAAAGTGTTTCAAAGCTCTTAATGTGTCTTCTTCTTCCTCTCCTTTTTTTTATTTTCTTTCTATTATCATTAAAACTTGAAACCACGCTTAATATGCTTACTTTCCACAATGAAGAATGAGCCTTTATATAACGTAGGACCCGTCAATTTTTTTTTTAATTTTTTGGGTCCTTGTTATATAAGATACATATATGGTATGGGACCCACAAAATTAAAAGAAAATGCCATTATAAATTTCTTAATAGAGGACCAATGAAGATGTTAAATTGACGTCCTACGTTTATAAAACATTAAACCTCTTTTTGTACGTATTAAAATGTTTGAGTTTAAATTGAATTTAGTTAAAACCTTAAAATTAAAGACCCTTTTTTTAAATTAAAAGATAATTATTTGTTTAATTTCATAAATATCATTGATATTTTCCGCTGGTTTACTTATTGAATTCAATAAATTAAAATTACTGCGTAACATCTTATGAGATAAATTTGATTTTTTCAAAAATTGTATCATTTAAAAGATATATTTTATAATAAGGTACTAAATTTTAATTATATAAAATTAAAAAATGTTTTAAAATTGTGAAAATTATTTGTAATAGTATTCAATATTGATCAGTACTGTATCATAATAGAATTAAAATTAGTATTAGCTATTTACCAAAAAAATTAGTATTATCTCTAATACGATGTTCACAAATTTGGGTCTATTTAAACAATATGATTTCTCATGTTATAAATGAGAGAGTATCCTATCATGAACATTTTGATAAATTAAAATTTTAAATTTAAAACTTTGAAGATAAAATTAAAAAAATTACCCTAATCACAATTGAAGGAATTGTCTTTACTATGTAGTCTACCTACCTCAACTCTAACTCAATTAACCTAAGTCACAAAGCTCTCTTTGCTATTGTTGCTCTCATTGTTGTCACTGTTCTGTCACTGTCGTTTTATTCACTATTGCTATCATCTTCTTTTATTGCCTACATCTTCTTCACCATCTCCGGTTATCTTCTGTCGTAAGTTTGTCAGTGATATTTACATTAAGAAAATTATCATATAGGATGGGTGTTAAATATAGGATGATTCATAAAATCATAACATACAATGACTTACCTAAACCTTTAATACTAATTGCCTTACAATAAAATTACTATTCTCTACAATTTTTCATTCAATAGTTAATGTTGTTATTGAGATAAAAGAAAATGTCTTCATTGATAAGTAACAAGTTAGCATATGGAGAAACAAATATTGACACTTAAGGCATTTTCTTTGAATTATGAACTACAATCCAATTTTGGCTTAAAATAACCCTATATTCCCTTTGGAGCCAAGTTGAGCCTAAGTAAAATTCCTATTTCTT
>JANITX010000001.1:26755689-26772192 GCA_027564395.1 Erythroxylum ulei
ATATGTATGTTATTTATAGTATCATAATTTTCAAATTAAGAGTTACAAAATTTTTAATTTAATTCTAAGGATCTTAACTCCTAACAATAACCCTTTTATATTCCTACCGAAGTACCGAACCAATGCAAGTTCAATTTCTACATTTGTTGATTTAAAAAGAATTTTTCATTATATTCTAATTTTATGCCTTAAATTACAATTTTTTTTGGTCAACCTTCAAGGTAAACATGATTCATTATGTTATAAATTTATGCCCTTAATTTATAATTTGCAAGTTCATAGTTCATACTTCATATAATCAAACTAAATTGCAAACTAAACATCTATGAACCAAAACAACATAAATGACATTTATTTTAAATTCAAAATTTCAGATCACATTTTCAATTCCAACTCTAAGTTTCCAACCAATTAATTTCATACGCAGTGCATCATCCATGATTCAACCAAAATTTCAAAACCCACGCAACAAGCCAACAACACAAAAACCACCATCCACGTCTCCAACACCATCCATCAAAATCCATCAGAAATTCACAATCCAACTATCCAAGATTTCAAGTATCCAATACAACAATAAATTTAATTAAGCATGAAATTTTCGAAATCAGAAACAAAATTCATAAACCAACTTCAGTTTCGGCGGGTCTTCGGGTTTTGTCACGGGTCAAAGCGTCCACCCATCTCCGGTGGCTTTAGTTGCGTCCCCGATGGCTTCCCTGCGGTGTCGCGATGCTATGGTGCGGCGGCGAGGAGCGGAGAAGGTGGTGGCATCGGCGACGGCGTGGAGGAATGACGAATCGAAGGGAAACCGACCAAGGGAGGCGAGCGTGGAGGAGGAGGCGAGCGACGGTGACGGTGAGAAGAGCAGAGGTGGTCGTCGGTGGCAAGGAGCAGGCGGCGGGGCATAGATGAGAGAAGAAGGAGAGAAGATGATACGGGGAGGAGAAGAGAGACCGAAAGAAAGAGTCGAGCGGGGAGGGTAGGCGTTTTAGGTTTAAAATTTTTCAAAATTTCAATTAGGTCCTTAAGATTTTTTAATTTTATGGTACCAGCCGGTATGGTCTGGTACTGTCGATACCGACCGGTATTTTTGGCCGGTACCGATTGTTACTGATTCCGTTCCGTTCCGTTTTACGACTGGAAAACGGAACGGAATCCATATCACAGGTTCTGACTAGTATTGTAAAATGAAGTAAATTTTATAATTTAAAATATAATTAATGCTAATATTTATATCATGAAGAATTGATAAAATGTGCTATTAAAGTTAAATGAAGTGAATAAAAATGCTAAACATAATTAGATTAGAATTTAAAAAAATTATAATCGCACGAAATTTATACACTTTCAGATTTGATAAGCGAGAGTGTTTTCACAGTGACGGTTGGTCTTGGAGCCCAATTCACGTTTCTTTTTCTTCATCTGAATCTTATCACTCGGTGGGTTCGAATTTTTGCTGGTGAGATCTTTTCCTTGGACAAAAAAGAATGGAAACTGGAGAGATATTGGAAGAGCTTGACAACTTAGAAACTGAGATTCAAGATGTTCAAGGTACCCGTTTTCATGTAAATTAATCTCTGCTTATGACAAGTTTGACGTAAAGCAATGATTTTTCTTGGTTATGTTTACCGGTTCTCTACTGGGTATAACAAGTTCCTGTAAAGGAATTATTTTCTTGGTTATTTTTACTAGCTCTGAACCGGGTATAACAAGTGGAAGTAAAGGATTGATTTTCTTGCTTATGTTTACTGGTTCACGAGGTTATTCTTGTTGTTCTTGGCAGCCCAGATAAGGAGATTACTGGAACAACAAGAGAAGTTATATGAAAGAAAATCTGAATTGAAGGATCTGTTGGAGTTGGAAACAAGCAAAACTTCTGCTGAAGATGAACAAATGACAACGTTGGAAAACTGGTCAGGGTCTTTTGATTGGGATTCTCGAGCTGATGATGTGAAGCTCAACGTTTTTGGCATTTCCACTTATCGTGCTAATCAACGAGAGGTGAGTAATCCGTCATGTTTTAGAAACTAGTAGCCTGCAGTGTAGCACTATACTGAATTTACTCTCGAACCAAACGACAAGTTTTAAAGGTGAAAGCTTGCTCGGTTTCTAGGTAAAGCCAAGAGTTAGCTACCTTAATCAGTTTGGATTATTATAGCCCTCAGGTAGGTACATGGGGCTAGGTTCTAACAGGGGTTAAGAAGTGCTTATAAAAGGTAAATGCTGCTATGAACAGTTAGTAAATTAGTTATTGACGTTCATCTAGGGGTTTAGCGTGTACAGAAGACTTGTGATAACAAGCTTGGTCCACGGAAGGAGAAGGCTGTGTGCAAAAGGTTGTATTTTTATCCCTTTTTCATGGCCGTGTATTTATCTGTCCTTATGTTTCTGTGTTAATTTCTTAGTATCTAGTTCATGTTGATATAACTACAGAATCTGCAATTTCATTTCACAGACATTTTGAGGCTTTGTTTCATATCCTTAAGCATTCTTATAGTGGAATACTTTGACTATCTAAGAGAATCTAATATTATGTCTTTGATACATTGAATATTGTTAGAATTTGCAATGGGCCTATGGGTCCACACAAAAAAGAAAGTTAGACCACACACAAGCTCAAGTGAGGTTCCATCCTAAAACTAATTGGCAATAAGTGGAGTAGCCCACTAAGCTTATATATTAGTCTTCTTTCCTCTCTTTTTTGATGTGGGACATAGTCTTCTGTCCTCTCTTTCTTCAATGTGGGACACTCACATGTGGGTATTCTCAACACTCCCCTCCACATGTGAGTCACTTTTTTACTTGGACAATTTGGAGAGGTACGTAAATAATCCTTATCAGGGCTCGACTTTTGATTGAGGTCAAATAGGCCCCCTTTTGCGGCAAACTACTGCTGGGCTACTTGCTCCATGCATACTTCAAATCCTTCTCCAGTTGCTTAGATGATAGACTCTCTTCTGGGGCAATCAGTAGGCCAAGATCTTCATTGGCTTTTATACCATGTTAGAATTTGCAATGGGCCTATGAGCCCACACGAGAAGAAAAGTTAGATCATACACAAGCTCAAGTGAGGTTTTATCCTAAAATCAATTGATAATAAGTGGAGTAGCCTACTAAGCTTATATGTTAGTCTTCTTTCCTCTCTTTCTTCGATGTGGGACACTCACATGTGGGTATTCTCAACAAATATCAAAAAGTTTATCTAATAGAATTATCATAATATTTTAGCCTATTACCAAACACGACTACTTAAAGTATAACTCGAAGTTTATCTTATGAAACCAATATATTGAAAAAAAAAAGGAAATCCATTGCCTTCTGAAGTTCGCAAAAGTTATGACTGAGAAAACCATTTGTTAAACTTTTAATATTGATATTGACTAGTGGTGGCAATTTCATTTGAATTTGATAAAACAGAGGGATTTTTCCACGCATAGGAAGGTATAAACATTTTTGAAATTGTGTTATATGCTATATTTGGTATTTAAAAGCTGTCTTGAATTGTGCATGTTATTGTTACCATTGGCGGATGTTAAAGCTGCAAGCTAGTTTGATAAGATCTTGTTAATTTCTATCTTTTATGTTCATGAATATTTTGCACTTTCATGCTTCTTGTACTACAGAGAACTGAAAACATAGCTCCTGCATTCTTCAATATCGTGGATGCAGGATTGGACTAAGAAAATTAAGAGGGTTGGATGAATTCTTCAATCTGATGTAAGATAAAAGTTTCGTAATCAAGGATGTTCAGTATTTCTGTGAACCTTTTTGAGTGGCACAGAGCTAGAATCATCCTTTTAAGGACTCAAAACTTCGACAGGATATTGATAGGGAACTTTGGATATCTTAAATAAGTTTTGTGAGTTGTACATAATCAGAAACATGAAATGGAGTCCTAGACATAATTTCACTAAGATAATGGCTCTAGAATGGCTTTGGTGAAGGGAGGGAACCTTTTTTTTTAATGCATGTATCCCTTATCAATCCATGTGAATGATGCTGATTATTCTTTAATCTTTGTACTTACTAATAACTACTTGACTTTTAACAGATCATAAATGCTATCATGAGCGGACGGGATGTTCTAGTAATTATGGCCGCAGGTGGTGGCAAGAGTTTGTGTTATCAGCTTCCTGCTATTCTTCATGATGGGATTTCCCTTGTCATTAGTCCTTTACTTTCTTTAATTCAAGATCAGGTGTGAATTTTTTGATTTAAAGTTTAAATATGTTCACGTGCTTTAATTTAACTGAACTAAGGTTTACTAATTATAATTAATTACTCAGGTGATGGGTTTGGCTGCTTTAGGCATTCCAGCATATATGTTGACCTCTACAACTAGCAAGGAAAATGAGAAGTTTATATATAAGACCCTTGAAAAGGGCGAAGGAGAGCTTAAAATGTTGTACGCTACTCCAGAAAAGATATCAAAGAGCAAAAGATTTATTTCTAAACTTGAAAAGTGCCATAATGCTGGTCGTCTCTCTCTAATTGCAATTGATGTGAGTGTGTAGTTTTTACCTTTTTTTTTCCGTGTTTATTTCTTTTTGACTGCTTTTCATGCTAATATTAATAAATCGTGCAACCACTTCCACATTAAAGTAAGAGTAAGTAGCTGACATAATTTTGTGTCAGTTAATTGTAATTGATGTGAGTGTGTAGTTTTTACCTTTTCTGTCCACATTTATTTATTTTTGACTGCTTTTCGTGCTAATATTAATAAATCATGCAACCACTTCCATATTAAAGTAAGAGTAAGTAGCTGACATAATTTTGTGTCACACAGTTAATTGCAGTTGATGTGAGTGTGTAGTTTTTATCTTTTCTTTCCACATTTATTTCTTTTTGACTACTTTTCATGCTAATATTAATAAATCATGCAACCACTGCCATATTAGAGGAAGAGTAAGTAGCTGACATTATTTTTTGTCACACATCCCCTTATAGTCCTGCGTACAAATTGACAACCAATCTCAACGTGGCTTGGTTGAAGGTATATTCCAAGAAGTTTCCTATGGCAACCAAAATCTCATCTTCAATGCCGATATGAGTAAACTTTAGGAGTACTTGACTAGTGTACTTGAGAAAGTGATCACAAAAATATGGTCTAGATGGTTAGTTTGTGGAATTGTGAGACATAGAATGGGAAGCGATAACGTGACACATCAATAATTGGTTCTAAATAAAAAAAGGAACTATAATTGCTATTTTCCTTCAATCACATCCCTAAGTCCAGCAGTTCATTCTTGATAACAACGTGAATAGAGTTGCTTAAGGCTGTAGAGCACACTTCCTCAAGTCTTTTTCTTTTTCTTATCTAGCTCAAGGAGCAGCTAGCCAATGCATAAGTTCTGCACCTATGATTTAGATTTTTGCGTTTGTTTCATAGTTTAAGTGGTGAATGCTGTAACTATCTGCATAAGTTATGTTGATGATTCATGCATGCTAACAACAACAACAATACCTAGTAAAATTTTTGCTGACATGCATGGTTTAGAGAGGTCCAGTAGTACACAACCTTACCCCTAACTAGTAGAGAGGCTGTTTACAAATGACTGGTAGTATGTTTCCGTTGCAAGTGGTTCATGCATGCTAAGTGATTGAATTACTTCTAATGCTGATTTCTTAAATGCCTACTCCCCATCCTCTAATATATAAGTTTTCATCAATTGCAATTACACTGCAGGAGGCACATTGCTGTAGTCAATGGGGTCATGACTTTCGCCCAGATTATAAGAACCTCGGTCTTCTAAAAACACAGTTTCCAAATGTTCCTGTTCTAGCCTTGACAGTATGTTACATTATCTCTATACTAATAAAAAATAGACTATTTTTTATGTGGTTTTAATTTGAACTTAAGTTAATTGTAATGACAGACAATTTTGATTTGTCATGTAGGCAACTGCTACACAGAAAGTTCAGTATGACCTAATTGAGATGTTGAAGATTCCAAAGTGCATTAAATTTGTCAGCACAGTCAACAGGCCAAATCTTTTCTATATGGTATACATACATATTTATACATATAGATATGTATTATTTATTTATTTTCAAGTCCCTGGAACTGTGTTGGAGCTAAAACATGCATTTCATACTCTGAAGGTACGTGAAAAATCATCAGTTGGAAAGGTGGTTATTGATGAGATTGCTGAATTTATTCAAGAATCATTTCCAAATAATGAATCTGGGATAGTATACTGCTTCTCCAGAAAGGAATGTGAACAGGTTTATGCTTTTCTACTCAAATACTTGCACAATTCAAGTGACTGGCATTACATTATGCTTAGCTGTAATTGAAATAATTGATAGTACCCTTTTTTTCATTCTGGTGTCACTTTTGTTGGTTGTAGTTTTGAACTCCAATGGTGGAATTGGGATATTGCAATATACTGTCCTGTTTATTTTTCTTTGATAAGTTCTAAATTATTAAGTGTCTTTCTTACTAAAGTGTATAAAAGGTAGCTCTAACTGACTGAACATAAGTTGATTCTCCAATGTGCCTAACTTTATTTTATTTTTTAAACAAGTGTAGCTTGCAAAAGAGTTACGTGCAAGAGGAATTTCAGCTGATTATTATCATGCAGATATGGATGTAAATGCTCGTGAAAAAGTTCATATGAGGTAGTATTGCTATAAGTTCAGTAAAAATATTTATGTTCTTGTGCTCTGTGGAAATTTTTATTAGTTTCATGCAACAGGTGGAGCAAAAATAAGTTGCAAGTCATTGTTGGAACGGTATGAGCCATTCCAAATGTCATGTTTTTCTCAATGGAATTAGTCCTTTATTCTCCTCTAATTCCTTTTTTGTGTCACAGGTGGCATTTGGCATGGGAATCAACAAACCTGATGGTTGGTATTACAATTTATCTTTGCCATATGCATATGCATATGCATATATGCATTAGTATTCTTGAAGTTATTCCTCAAGAAATTTAGTTTGGAATGTTGTAGTAATACAACTGTTTACTAGGTCCTTAGTTTTTTTATTTTGTAAATTCTTAAATGCATACTTTTTAGTTTAACACTCACCAGCTTCCTGTAGTCAGGTTTGTCATCCATCATAGTTTGAGTAAATCAATGGAAACATACTACCAGGTTTAGCCTTTTACCTCCCACAATTGTACTTCTCCTGAATACAGTTCACTAAAATTTCTCTTGCTTCAGGAAAGTGGTAGAGCCGGAAGAGATGGTTTACCTTCAGACTGTTTACTCTTTTTTAGGCCTGGTGATGTTCCGAGGCAGGTATATTTGTCAATCAGTTGCTTCTAATTAATGCATCAATCTTTTATGCACATGCTGTTTATATTCAGATTAAAATGAATTCCCTCTGAACAGAGTTCGATGGTCTTCTATGAGAACTCTGGCCTGCAGAATCTATACGACATTGTTCGATATTGTCAGGTATTATCCGATATTGTCATGTATATTATAAATAATCTAGTCATTATTGCTATAGGCTACAATTACGTCAAACTAGTAATTTTTGAAAATACAAGATTTTATATGAATATTAGTCCTCAATAACTAGGATATAACCTCATTGTTGCTATAAGCTTCTTTCGCCTAGGGGAATTTCATTATCTTTGTTTGACTGATAGTTAAGTGATTCTTCATGTTGTGAAAATTTTGAGTTGATTTTGCCAATGTTGGTTTCCAGCAAAACAAGAAAAGCTGGATAAAACAACTCTCTAGTTGAAGCAATTCCCTAACTTCAACTACAAGTTTATCAACGAGAAATATAGTTTTAATACTTTAATAGGACAATATTGTACTAAGACCTCAATGCTGTACAAGACCTAGACCATAGTTTGAGATTCCTCAAATCTAGTCTCTTTTATGTATACATCAAGTTTCTGTACAGAGAGAGTTATATTGATCTTTACCTTGTTTCAGTCTAAGAAACAGTGTCGACGGGATGCCTTTTTCAGACATTTTGGTGAGCCATTGCAAGACTGCAAAGGTGTGTGTTTGTTTCCTTTCACTTGCAACCATCTCAAACCGTTGATTATAGGATCTGGAATGCAACCATCTCATGCTATTGATTATAGGATCTGGAAAATTTGTTCTTATATGTTGCAGGGATGTGTGATAATTGTATTTTCTCAAGTGAGGCTACTAATGTTGATGTATCTTGTAAGCTTCTTCACACAAGTACATATGTATACTACTATTTCCAAGCACTTTATCTTTAAGCTTCTTGAAACAAGTATATCGGTTGACTGCTATGTTCCAATCTTTGTTTCAAATGGAATATTCTTTAGACAAATTGTTGAAGTTTAATTCTTGTGTATGTTTATTGTTTGGATAGTGTTATAGAATATAGCAATTGTTATAGTTGTTACAATCTATAACGTAATCATAGGGGTTATACAGCTAATGTAAATAACATATTCTTAGGGATTTTATCATAATCATAGGGATTACTTTCCTAGTTTAGCCGATATATTCATGTATAAATACATGTATTATTCTAATAGAATGTACCGAAAACTCTTCTTCATTCTCCTTACTCTACATGGTATCAGAGCCTGGTCAAGTTTCTGGGTCTCTCTCTTGAAATTTTTCATCTTCGGCAGTGCTGTTTGTGGGTAAGACACTTTCGGAGATTTTTTTCTCACCTTCTTCTTCACAAGGTACTACGGGTGCCGATTGGCCACGCCTCCAAATCCGGTCGTCGGATTTCCAGCGTGACTCACACACACCGCTAGAGTCCCAAATGTCCGTTTCACGCGCCGATGGGTGAAGGCACGTGAACCGCCATCTGTCGCACCGGTTTCTTCCTCCGACGTTGCCTCCTCTGTCTCTGTCTAAATATCCACTCACTTTCTTTCAGGCACTGCTGATTTGTGGTAGTAAGTGTCGACAATACGTCGGCTGCCCGTGTGCGTGTCTCTACATTTGTTTCACTGTTCTGCATTAAGGTTGGCCTCTTCTTGTCCTCCTTTATTTGATTGATAGTGTCATTTGATACTGATTTAAATGGCTGAGAGTAGTGATATGAGTGATAAGAAGACTATCACTGAAATTATGTTGGGTTCGTCTAAACTTATTGATAAGAAATTGGCTGGAAGAAACAATTATGCACAATGGAGGAGGACTATTCGTAGATTTGTGACTAGTGTAGATTTGGAAGATCACTTAACGAGTAATCCGCCTCCTAAGATTGATGCTGCTGCTCGAAAGAAATGGTTAATGGAGGATTATAAATTGTTTAATCAAATCCAGAATGCTCTAGACCCAACGGTTGATGATGTTGTGAATTATTGTGATAGTGTAAAAGAACTATGGCAATATCTGGAATTTCTTTATGCTTGCAAATAGGAATTGTCTCATGTTCATGAATTATTGTTAAAGATTTATCGAGCGGAACAAAAAGGCCGCTCCTTGTTTCAATATTATACTGAAGCCTTTGAAGAGAAGCACCCAATGTTTCCTATTGTTGTTGACATAAAAGAAATGCAAGAACAAGAGGAGCAGATTGTGATACAGTGTTTCTTAGTAGGGTTGGGTTCCGAATACGATGTGGCACGCACACAACTGTTAACTAATGCGACACTTCCTTCCTTTACGAAAGTATATGCCCGTTTGCTTCGAGTTTGTAAAGATGGTGACATGACTTCTAATATGGTGTCCAATGACATAGTGGCGTTGGTGAGTAACGTTTCAAATACTAATCGCGATAGTAAAGGCGGAAACAATAGTGGTTTTGTTGCTGGGAATAGTAACATCTCTCATACCTGTAATTATTGTAGAGTCGAGGGGCATATTAAGAAGAATTGCTGGGAATTGCATGGTAAGTCTTCCAAATACTCGGGTCAGAATAATAATATAAAATTTGCAAATCTGGCTACTTAGGATGGCATCCTACTGCTTCCTCAGTCATTCTTCCAAATACTCGGGTTAGAATAATAATATAAAATTTGTAAATGTGGCTACTTAGGATGGCATCCTACTGCTTCCTCAGTCATCCTCACCGTCTATCACAATTTCAACGAATGAGTGTGCTCGTTTAACCAATGCCCATCAACAAGTTTTGATCACTTATGATTTGCAACAGCCACCCTCTGCGACATCAGCTTTGGCTAAACAGGTAACCTTGCTGCCTGTCTCTCCAGCTCATCCCGTAGTTAGGTTATTGACTCAAGTGCTACTGATCATATGACCGGCAACATGGTATCTTCTCTTCTTTCTAGACTATTGCTAATTTACCTCGTGTCCCTTTAGCCAATGGATCTACCGCTTCTGTAATTGGGCGTGGGACAGTAAACCCAACCACATCTCTCCCATTATCATCTATTTTATGTTTATCACAATTTTCTTTTAACCTATTATCTGTCAGTTAACTCACCAAAAGTCTCAACTGTTGTGTTATTTTCCATTCCGATTGTTGTCTTTTTCAGGATCTTGGGACGAAGTAGATTATTGGTAAAGGGCGTCTGGTGAATGGCCTGTATGTTCTTGATTCAACTTCTAAACCAGTACCTCGATCGATTGTTTGCACAAGCTCATCTTTCCTTTCGCAACTTCATTGTCGTTTTGTTCATCCATCTCTCCTAGTTTTACAAAAGTTATGTCCTAGTCTTAAACAAGAATCTATATTAGAATGTGAAGCTTGTCAATTTGCAAAACATTATAGAGTATCGTATTCTCCTAGACTAAATAAATGAGTTGAGTCTTCTTTTTACTTGGTGCATACTGATGTATGTAGTCCTTGTCCTATTTTGTCCAAATCTGGTTTTCATTATTTTGTGACATTTATTGATGATTATTCTTGGGTTACTTGGCTTTATCCTATGAAATCTTGATCAAACTTGTTTACTATATTTTGTGCTTTTCATGCTAAAATTAAGACTCAGTTCAACAAATCCATATGTATTTTGAGGAGTGATAATGGTAAAGAATACGTTTTCCATCCTTTTCAATCTTATCTCTCTCAGCATGGTATTATTCATTAGTCATCCTATTTTGTTACCCCTCAACAAAATGATGTAGTCGAGCAAAAGAACCGTCACTTATTAGAAGTTGCCCGGGCACAAATGTTCCATATGCAGATCCTAAAAGTTTTCTGGGTCGATGCTGTCTCCGCTGCTTCTTTCCTAATCAACCGAATGCCTTCTTCTGTTCTTGGCGGTCGGATTCCATGTTCCCTTCTCTTTCCCTCAGATACATTATTCTCTCTTGCTCCTCGAATTTTTGGGTGTACATGCTTTGCTCAAGATGTGCTATCTCAGGTCTCGAAACTGGATCCTAAATCTCTTAAGTGTGTCTTTCTGGGATATTCTCGTGCACAAAAAGGGTTTCGTTGTTACTCTCCTTCTTTGGGTTGATAATTGGTCTTTGCTGATGTTACCTTTTTCGAGAATACACCTTTCTTTGGTTCTTTAGCCCTCTTCTAGCAATTCAGGGATGATTTTCTTATTTATACTGTCATTGAACAGGTAATTTCACCTCCCTCTCGACCTGTTGTTCGTCATGTTTATTCTCGACATGTGCAACATTCTATTGAGGCACTTCCCATCAGCCAGGACATGGAATCAACCCATTTGCTTTGTTTCTAGATTCCTCACCTCTACCTGATGCTCGTCTTTACGTTCCTATTACTCTTCGTAAAAGTAAACACACATGTACTTTCCCTGTTTATTCCTTTGTATCTTACCATGCTCTGTCTTCCTTCCTCCAAGTCTTTTGTAACTTCTTTAAACTCTGTTGTTGTCCTAAAATCCCTTGCTGAAGCACTTGCTCATGATGGTTGGCAAGCTGCAATGAAAGAAGAGATGATGGCCTTAGAGCATAATCATAATTGGGATCTTGTGCCTCTTCCTTCATAGAAATGAGCCATTGGCTGTAAGTGCATGTTCATTGTTAAAATGAATCCTAATGGTTCAGTTGCTCGATTAAAAGCTCGGCTGGTTGCTAAAGGATATGCTCAGACATATAGGGTGGATTATCCTAAGACTTTTTCTCCAGTAGCGAAACTTTCTTCTATCCGACTGTTTATCTCCTTAGTTGCCACTTACAGTTGGGCACGTCACCAACTTGATGTGAAGAATGCATTCCTACATGGGGATTTACGTGAAGAGGTTTACATGGAGCACCTAGATTTGTTGGTCAAGGGGAGTCAGGGAAAGTGTGCAAATTAAGAAAGTCTCTGTATGACTTGAAGCAATCTCCTCATGCCTAGTTTGGAAGATTTAGTACTGTAGTGATTGAATTTGGCCTGAGAAGAAGTGCATATGATCACTCAGTGTTCCCTTTGCATCATCTAGTTCTGGGTGCATTTTACTGATTGTATATGTGGATGTATAGTGATCACTGGAAGTGATGAAGTTGGGATCACTAGGTTGAAAACATTCCTTGCAACTCGCTTTTAGACAAAGGATTTAGGACTACTGAAATATTTCTTAGGAATTAAAGTTTCTCGATCACTCAGTGTTCCCTTTGTATCATCTAGTTCTGGGTGCATTTTACTGATTGTATATGTGGATGTATAGTAATCACTGGAAGTGATGAAGTTGGGATCACTAGGTTGAAAACATTCCTTGCAACTCGCTTTCAGACAAAGGATTTAGGACTACTGAAATATTTCTTAGGAATTAAAGTTTCTCGCAGTCAAAAGAGGACCTATCTATCTTAAAGAAAATATTGTTTGGATTTATTAAATGATGATGGTTTTATTGAGGCAAAGACATGTGATGCGCTTATGATACCAAATGTGAAGTTAAAGGCTGAAGATGGAGACTTACGTGAGAATCCTGAAAAGTATAGGAAGATTGTGGGAAAGTTGAACTATCTTACTATCACTTGTCCTGACATTGCCTTTACAGTAAGTGTTGTAAGTCAGTTCATGCCATCTCCTAGAACCTTACATTGGGATGTTGTTATTCATATTTTGAGATATCTAAAAGGTGTGCCAGGATGTGGCTTCTTGTATCGAAATCATGGTCACTACACTATAGATGGTTTTACAGATGTTGATTATGCAAGAGATCTTTCAGATAGGCGTTCTACCGCAGGTTATTGTGTTTTTGTTGGAGGCAATCTTTTTTCTTGGAAGAGTAAGAAATAGAGTGTTGTATCCTGATCAAGTGCAGAATCCAAATATAGGGCTATGGCGCAGACTACCTGTGAACTTATATATATGGCTACGTCATTTACTTGGTGAGATTGGGTTTGTTTAGTCTAAACCTTTGAACTTATGGCGTGAAAACGAAGCAGCTATCTATATTGCAAACAATCCTATGTTCCATGATAGAACCAAGCATATAGAAGTTTGTCATTTTACTTGGGAAAAGCTTGAAGATGGATAAATTTCAACCCAACATGTCAGAACAGGGAGCCAGTTAGTTGATATGTTCACCAAAGCATTACGGGGGAATCGGGTTAATTATATTTGTAACAAGCCGGGCATGATCAATATCTATGCTCCAGCTTGAGGGGAAGTGTGACAAAATATAGCAGCTGTTATAGCTGTTACAATCTATAACGTAATCATAGAGATTATACAGCTAATGTAAATAACATATTCTTAGGAATTTTAGCATAATCATAGGGATTACTTTCCTAGTTTAGTTGATATATTCATGTATAAATACGTGTATTATTCTAATAGAATGTACCAAAAACTCTTCTTCATTCTCCTTATTCTACAGTTACCTTCACCAAATAACATGCAGTTTATATTTTCAACAGCCCATGTTTCACCCAAGTGATTTGTGCAATTCTATGATCAACTCCTTCTAGTTCCAATTTCTAATTTTCTACTGTTCTATCCTTTCAGCAAACTCAACCTGAATAGCCCTAGTTATATTTCTTCATTAATTCATTCAAGATTGAGGACTTTAATCTGTATTGGTATCAATTATCAGTTAACCCATGCATCTTCAAGTCGACTTTTGCAAAGGTGACACAAGCTGAGTCGAGGTCTATGAATTTATTGCATATGGTTTCTTTATGAGTGGGTGAATCACTCACCTTTCGTGAATCCCTTTTCCTAACGTCATAAATCAAATCTATGTGAACTTAATTGCTCCTTGTAAAGATGGGAAATTAAATTACTTGCCAGTTTCTTTCTACCATCTTTAGATGAGTTATCTTTTACGAGAGTAATACTTACGTCTCAATGAAACATATACCTAAAACTTGTCAGCTTCTTCCATTTTATCTATACTTTGGGAAAAAAATGCCTTTCAGGTTAGAGTTCACTGATTCGGTTATGCTAAAATGTCAACTTGACACTGAAATATAAGTAATGAGAGTTAATTGCATAATGTTAGGACTATTCAGATATTGATTTGCTACATTCTTAAGAGATGGATTTTTTATGGGGTGAAATTGGTGCGACTCTAAGAATACCTAAAAAAAATTCATATTTGACCTAATAATGGGCGTATTTTTGGTTTTCACTAAGTTTTTGGTAAGGTGTATACACGTATTTTAGATTTGTTTTGTGTTTAGTGTAGCATTTTGAGTTTTCATTGCATCCTCTATTAAGTCTTTTCTTGTTTGATTCTATAGAAATGCTATTATTATATTCTAGTTGTTTTATATGTGTTTATAAACTTGATTTTCGTCCTCTTGTCCATCCTAAAATTTTCATTTGTTCGACATCTCTTTTAATTGTTATTGGATATAAAATTTATTCCTCAAGTCATTTTCTTGTTATTTGCCTTTTAATTTACTTATCTTTTTCTTAAAATGATGCATAGCTATTAAGATTTATGTTGTATGCTCCGTTTTCAGCTCATGCAAAAAAGATGGTTTCATTGCTGCAAGATTTGCAAGTGAATGATCAAAGATTGACCATGTTGCAATTGGTTGACAAAATGAAAAGTTCACTCAAGGAATTAGGTTGGTGCCTTGAGTTGGTTTGGACAATTCATGCAACATTCATATCCTTGCATACCGTACCTATGTATTAGCAGCAGAATTGTTCTTTCAGTATCTATATTGACTGCACCAAATGTTACTCATGTTATCATATCATTAATGTACTTGACGTCTAAGTAGGAGCTATATAGTAACATGTCTTTTGCTCTATGAAATTTTTGTTAGATGGAAGAGAACAATATACCTGCTTACTGTGTACTTTGTACAATCATATATTAACTACTTCACACGAAACTCATATGAGTAATATGTATCCAATTTTTATATGATAACCAGGTTCTGACCTCAAGAGAGAGGACATGGAACAACTTGTAATACAGCTTATAACAGATCGTGTTCTGGTAACATATTCTCTATACCGGCAAGCACTATCCAAATTTGTAAATACTACGTTTGTGGTTGACCATATGAGATATAATACTGAGATAGTCAACCCTCTTAGTTGATTAGTTTAATCCTTTATTATTTTAAGTTCTGACATTTTGAAACCTTTTAGTGGAGGCCTTATTCTTAACTCCTTGAATATTTTTTACAAACTGTATTAGCGTCGTTTATGTTCTGTTATTGATTATGGAGTGATTATAGTAGTTACAGATGCTGGAGTGATCATTGGGATTATAATTCCTTGATCATGGGGATTGCATTTCCTAATTAATGTTGATAAACTTGTATATATAACCCTAACACTGGACATTACAAATTGTGCAAATACAATACATTTTCTCCTAAACTTACATGGTGTCAAAGTGTCTGGGTTTATTTGAGGGTTAGTTTTGTTCTGCCTAAACGAGTAGAGTTTGAGTGTCTAGCTTCACCATTTGGACCGCCACCTGCTGACTAGCTCCCTCCCAAAGACTGGCCATTAGAAACCCTACGTGTGGGTTTCAAGTGCCACCTGTCTCCTCTGCCACCTTCCCACGCGCTGGCATGTGCCAGCACATCCAACATAGCTACACCTTCCTCACTACATCTCTGATATTGTCTCTTTCGTGCGACGCTTCTTAGGGTCTACCTTCCTCGGATCTTTGACGTTTCTGAGGGCCGCTCCTCTTCCTCCCTACTAGTATCGCGTGACCAGCTGATAGGTATTCTTTCTAGCTGTTGTTCCTTAGTGCTTGTTGCTACTAGATTATCTTCTTGGATAGTTTTGTTTGCTACTCGTTGCTCTCGTTTTGGGTGTGGGTCATCTATTAGTGCTTGTTGCTACTAGATTATCTTCTTGAATAGTTTTGTTTGCTACTCCTTGCTTGTTGCTCATTGCTCTCATTTTGGGTGTGGATCATCTATTCTGTTGCAAGTCATTGTTTTAATCACTTGAAAGATTCAGAAGACATTGTTTTAAGTATTCTTTTCTTGGTTTGGCTTTGACCCACTCGACTTACTTTTGGTTATTCTAGATTTCTTTTAACCTTGTTATTTCTATGCTGAGGAACACAAAAGTTTAGTGGCGACGATGTCATTTCTCTAATGTTTAAATTCACAAATATAAATAAACGAGTCTCAATTATTTTGATTGGTGTAAGACATTTTGACTTTATGACGTAGTGTGGGAAGGAAAAACAAAGATAAGTAGAATAGAATAGGCTATAATTGAAGTAGATTGTAGCTGGAACT
>JANITX010000001.1:26772292-26803893 GCA_027564395.1 Erythroxylum ulei
TAACTAGGAATCCAAATAACTTAAGAAGTACTAAATAGTAAGAAATCCAATATCAACTAGGAATCTAAACTAACTTCTCCTGCATCACTTTATTTAAGGAGCATTTCTAAGGATCATCACCTTACCAATGATCCTTCATCAGATCATACTCGCAAGAAGTGACTGGGGAATGATGCTTGATTATTCTTGCAAATTTAGAACTCTGTTCACAACGAGTTCGTCAGTTTGAGGACTGATCATTGTGAGTAAATTTTTGTTTTCTGGAAAAAGAACTATTTCTCATATATATGAAGTGTGTAAGGGTTTTTATCAGGTTGAGGAACAAAACCAATCTTTTCAAGCTATTTTATGAATTTCAAAAAGACCTATGATGAATTAAATGTTTTGTTATTGTTTATCCTTGATGTTAAAGTCCAACAAGCTCAACAGGAGCAGATGACAATCATGAGTTTTTCAGTTGGCCTCAACTCACAATTTAAAGCTAAGTCTATTTTCGGCATTGAGATTTCCTCTATAAACGAGGTCTTTACTCGAATACTTTGCACAGGTGTCAGTGCATTTCTTGTTCCTACTATTTAGACCTCTAGTGCTCTTATGAGTTGGAATAATAGATCTAACAATGGAAAGTCATCTCATATGAATAATAACAGAGGAGGAATGCAAAATTGGGACAACAAGAATCAATCTGTAGGAGGAATTATTTGTCGACATAGTCATGAGCCAAGCCAAACCAAATGCACTTGTTAGAAGTTACAAAATAAATATAAAAAAAATCATTCAGCCTATGTTGCAGTTACAACAATACCACTTAGTTCATTCGCTGAGAAGACAATTACAGTTTCTATCTATGAATTTGCTAAATTCACATAGCATTAAGAAGCATTAAAAATTTATCTCACCCTGTTTTTGCTATGGCCGACTCAAGTGACACTATTGCATGTCTTCTTTCCCTTTCCACACAATGGATTATTGATTATGGTGCCTCAGATCATATGACAAATAATCCCAAACTTTCTTCTACTTTCCATAAACACTCATTTTTTGTCTATGTTACTTTAGCTAATGGATCTATTTCCTTTGTTGTTGGCTCTGACATTGTTAACCCCATTCTATTATTATCGTCTTCTGTTTTAAACTTACCAGGATTTACTTTAATTTACTATCCGTGAGTAAACTCACTTGTGTCTTAAATTGTTGTCTCTTATTCTTTCTTGATTGTTGTATTTTTTAGGATTTTATGACGAAGATTATTGATAAAAGATTTGAATCAAGAGGCCTCTACATTTGGATACCTAGGTGTCTTAACCCATTGCTTGTTCCAGCGTCTTAATTCCCTTTGAAGTTGATTCTCGGTTAGGGCGTCCCTCTTTACATCTATTGAAGAAGTTATGTCCACAATTTCATGTCGCTAGTTTAGATTGTGAGTCTTGTCTATTTGCCAAACACCATCGTTTGTCTTCACTTCGTTTGGTTAATTAGCAAGTTAGGTTTTCTTTTGAATTAGTACATTATGATGTTTGGGGTTCATGTTACAATGTACAAAAGTTGGTTTTGTTATATTTGTTGACTATTTCTCTTGTGTGACTTGATTTTATTTAATGAAACTACTTTTTGAATTATTCTCCAATTTTTTTGCTTTTTGTACTAAATTAAAACACAGTTTAATGTCTCTATCCACCATACTTTGAGAAGTGACAATGCCAAAGAATCTTTTTCTACACCATTTCAAACCTACGTGGTTCAAAATGGCATTCTCCATCAATCCTTCTGTGTTAACACACCATCTTAGCGGTGTGGTTGAAAAGAAAAATTGTCATCTGCTAGAAATTACCACAGCACTCTTATTCCAAACGAATGTTCCTAAACCATTTTGGGTAGGTGCGATCTCCACAACCTGTTTCTTAATCAACCATTTGCCTTCATTTGTTCTTTATAGTGAGATCTCTTATGATATCTTTTTTCTTACTAGACCCTTTCTCTCTGACACTGAATTTTTGGCAATACTTGTTTTGTTCGTGATGTTTGTCTTCATGTTACTAAATTAGATCCTAATCGTTAAAATATTGTATTTCTGGGCTATTGTTGTCTACAAAAAGGATACTGGTGTTACTGTCCAACTCTTAACAAATATCTTGTGTCTGCTGATGTTACTTTTTTCGAATACATTCCTTTCTTCCCTATCTCTTCAGTACCTAAAAAGGAGAATATCGTCTATCTGGCCATAAATGTTACCTATACACATCAACCACCTATCTGTTTGGTCTATTCTAGAAGACAAAATTTTTTTGATACAAGTTCGATTCCTAGATCTTTTTTGACATCTGATTCAACATCTTTTGATCTCCTCATTGCCTTTTGCAAAGGTAAACATTAATGTACTTAACCTATTTCTTCTTTTATGTCTTATGATCATTGGTCTTCCTTTTCATGCTCTTTTGTTGCCTCACTTGATTCTGTAACACTCCCGAAAATATTCACGAAGTTTTATCTCATCCTGGATGATGTAATGCTATGATAGAAGAGATAAATGCTTTAGATGTTAATGTTATGTAGGTTTTAGTGAATTTAACCGTCGAAAAGAAGGCTATTGGATGTAAATGGGTTTTTGCAGTTAAAGTCAATTATGATGGATTAGTGGCCCGACTTAAAGTACGACTTGTGGTAAAAGGCTATACCTAGATTTATGGTGTGGATTATTCTGATATTTTCCCACTGGTTGCTAAACTAGCCTCTATTCATCTATTCCGTTCTATGACAACTACTTGTGATTGACCCTTACATTAGTTAGACATAAAAAATGCTTTCTTACATGGTGAGCTCTAGGAGGAAGTGTATATAGAGCAACCATATGGGTTTGTTGCTCAGGGGGAGTATGGGAATGTTTGTCATCTTCAAAAGTCTCTTTATGGTTTGAAATAGAGTCCACGAGCTTGGTTTGGAAAATTTAGTCAAGCAATGGAAAAGTTTGGAATGAATAAGAGTAAATTTGATCACTTGGTCTTTTGCAATCATTTTGCATCTAGAGTTATTCTCCTTGTTGTGTATGTAGATGATATTGTCATTACTAGAAGTGATTCTAAGGGCATTTCATCATCAAAATCCTTTCTTCATAGTTGGTTTCACATGAAAGATCTAGGAGCTTTGAAGTACTTTTTGGGAGAGTAAGAAAGGCATTTTCTTATCTCAAAGAAAATATGTAGTATATCTATCAAGTAAGACCAAAAGGTTGGGAGCAAAGCCATGCAATACTCCAACGATCCATAATTTATAACTCACCAAAGATGGAGACTGGCTTGAAGATCCTCAAAAATATGATTGGTTGGAAATTTTAATAACCTTTGCATATTTTGTCAGTGTTGTAAGTCAGTTCATGTCATTCCCAACCATTCATCATTGGGAAGCTTTATATCAACTATTATCTGAAATTGGCCTTAAAACCTCATTATCGGCAAAATTGTGATCTTATAATCAAGTTGCTATATATATTACTTCTAATCTTGTGTTTTATAAACAAACTAAACATATTGAAATTGATTTTCACTTCGTTCGTGCAAAAGTGCAGCAAAAATTAATCTCTACAGTATATGTAGAAACTGGATAACAACTCGGAGTTATTTTTACAAAAGCTTTAAATGGTGCTTGAGTTAATTATATTTGTAAAAGTTGGGTATAATTATTATTTGCACTTCAACTTGAGAAGTAGTTTTACAGATTATGGAGTGATCATATGGATTGTAATTCCTTGATCATAGGGATTACATTTCCTAATTAATGTTGAATCGTTGATAAACTTGTATATACAACCCTAACTCTGTACATTACGAATCATGAATCATGCAAATACAATGCATTTTCTCCTAAACTTACATGGTCCATGGATAAACTATATTTTAATGGTTTAACAAGTAAAACTTCTATAGTATAAGTTTGAACTCTATAGTTGGAAAAGTAAACACCTTGAAACTAGGGCGAAGTAAGAGGAATATCAATTTATCATAGGCATGAGCAAGTCACAAGTTTGATAAAAGAAAGAGAATGGAACTTTACGGTGCTGTTTGATCAATTCCAATTCCTAGTTAGTATCTTATCAAACATATGATCTGAAGACTAATGAATCCTCTTGTAGCCTTGAGGCAAATTTGAAATAAAATCATGTGCAACACAAGTTACAATTACTAAGACATATTAGTTTAAGGCAATGTGTTAAGATTCTGTTGTTATTTAGGTTATATTTTCTTTCTAATTGTAAGTATTGATATGACTATTATCAAGTGTAGGCGATTTTGAACTATGAGGAAAATTTTGAAAGCTTTACACAAAACATCTACTTATTTGATGTGAGGATGAATTCAAATAGTAATTACAATCAACTACAGATTGGTAACTATCACTCGAAGAAGCAATATTAAGTTTGTTAGTGTGTTCTTCAAACCATGTGGACATGGGTGTTGCATACTAGTCTGCATTTATGTTTTCTGTGGGTTGGAGCAGTTGGTTGTTATGGAAATTGAGCCCAGAACAAGGTTGTAAATACATATAGAATGGAAGACTGCTGTATCTTCAATTCCATATCTCGTGCTAGAAGCTACCTCGATAAACTAATTGCTGCTAGCTAGAACATTCTGCTTGGGATGTGCATCTCTCTTTTCCTTTCTCAAAAAGTATGCTTGGAGATCATCCCGCCAATTTAAACTTTGAACTGGCACATGTAGAAAGAAGAATTTCAGCACACAGCTTATGCCACAAATGCTTATGTGACTGTTGGACCTCTGGCAAAGCAGGTGTTGCAGGGTAAGGATACCTCTTCTTAATTGTGATGGTTATCTAACATATTATGGTTCTAATGGTTCTGGTGTAACTGGTACATCTATTTTAACCGAACTCTTTTTTGTACCAATATCTAGGCTAAACATTACCTGGAACCCTGTTAAGATTTAACTAGATTGGGATATGTATGTTTCTGAGACATGCATCGTTTTCCATTCGGACTTTATTCTCCATGATTTCCGTCTCTCGCCGCATTTGAACATTAGTTTGTCTCTTCAATTGAATAACAGGACAAACATCATTGTATTGTTTTTGCATGTGTCATCTGTCTTTCCAATTTGTTGGGTCAATCAAATGAAAGAGGACATGCTTATTGTATTGTATTTTCTTATTTTCATATACATTAAGTACCATTTCCATTATGATTAGATAACTATTTTGAAATTCCATTTATGCATAATTTGCAAGTGGTACACTTAATAATGGACAACTTTATGACATGATGTTGATTTCTATCATTTTACATTAGGAAAGAAGGTCGTTAAGATTGTGATTTCGAGGAAACAAAAGAATGGGTATGGCAACACAAGATCTGCAAAACGCAACCTCACCCTATCTGGATTGGAATTCAAACTTGACGAGTTAAGGAAGGAACTGTCATCAGTTCAGGGGGGACTGTTCCCACATTCAATCTTGTCTAGTCAACAGATGAGCATGATCAGTAGCCAGAAACCAAATTCAATGGAGGAGGTATGTCTCTAGAACATAATAATGCATTGCTTTTTGATAAATGTTCTTTGGTTGAAGCTTTCAAATGCTCTTCAGAATTCTGTTTGGCCTTCTGAATGATGATATACCTCTTCTTGATTCAACATTGTTACCAGGCAGCTCTAGTACTTGTGTATAACAAGGTCAAGACCAATCTAAGTTGAATGGTTCTGTCCTTTGATTGCATTTGCAAAGTTGGGGGAATTTTCAGCATATGTAAAGCTGATTTTATGTTTTCCTTGACTGTCAGTCGGCACATAATAGCCCTATCACCTAATACTGATCTTTGAACTATTCCATTATGGCTGCAGTTGGAAAAGCTAATTGGAAAGTTGAAGACAGAAATGTATGGTAGTAGAATCCTTGAAGAAGTCAGAAAGTATACAAGCTCTGAACATCCTGAAGATAGCAAGCTGAACGAAGATGAAGGGACTATGAATGATAGAGCTAGCAAGAGACTGAAGACAAAAAAGAATATTGTCCTTATTGGCAGCAGCAGTGATGAATCTTGAACTCGTATGTTGATGCTTCTGGAAGTAAGCGTCCTACCCTGCCTGCATCTGGACATGCAAACTTGCTCTGACATCTGATCCAAGGATTTTTTGTGTCTCCACTAACCAGTAACATCAAATGGTTCCTTCTAGAAGGCAATATGATTCTCGAAAATATAAAGTATTAGGTTTTCTGAAACCAAATACAAAACTTGAATATGAGATTTTAAGGAATTCTGGATATGATCTTTTAGATCTTCACAGGCATTTTGCTTGTAAAATTTTATCCTGATTAGTCTTGAAGGCTAATGGCCAACTCATTTTGTAAAACATGAAACTCATCTGCAACATGTATTGGTTCAAATGTGGGCGTCTTCTTTTTCCATTTTCGGGTTGAAACTTGTATCTGTGAGAAAGGCGGTATCATGCGGTACTGCTCATTGGTAGAAGCCGCTGTTTTTACCTCCTAGATAAAGGCTTCAGGCCTTCGATGATATATCAATGGGGGATTATTGGCAGACCCTTTTACCATACAGCTTCTCTTTCTTTTTTTTTTTGGGGGGGTGAAACGGATTTTATCCAGAGAGGTCTAATGCCTCAAAAAAGCAAGCGACAGAGAGAACATTTAGTAAATACTGACAAATCCCTGACATTAGAGTCTCCCATAGCTGTCGATGATGAGACGAAAAGGACCATATTTTGCTAATAAATCTGCGCATTGATTCCCTGTCCTTGAAGGTGTGAAGAAAAGAACAATCTCAATCTCTATTCAGTATGTATCTGACATCATCAATAATAACCAAGGGTGTGATTGGGAACAGTAGGTAGTTACTAGACGAATAGCTTCGAGAAAGTCTGACTCTACAATAACTCTCTGATAACCCTGATTCCATGCATTTCTAAACTCGAGATACATAAACGTAAACCCTTTAAAGGGCTATGCTTGGCTGGAAAGGAAACATAGAACTAATACTTGAAACCAGGAAAGACAAGTACAGTCACCACCGAAAAAGCTCCTTCATGAATCTAAGTGATCATTGCAAAGAGAGGTTTTCTAGAAATGGTGAAAGCATGTGAATCTTGAAAATGATAAATTTACACCAACATCATATACACTTTAAATAGGAGAGAGTAATACAGAAGGGGATTACACCCAAAGAGGAAAAGGAAGTCGAAATACAAGCCAAATTGAGAAGGGTAGCAGATGAATAACAACCATACCAGTTGACCGGAAATTCCAATCCCGTGTGAACTATAAGTCTTGGCACAACCATGCAAAATCAAGACATCCCATGCAATGCAAGGGCATTCTTGGTGAATTCCCCACATAATGATCCATACAACATAGTTGCGGCGTGTACCTTCCACTCATCACTGAAATCCGCAGAAAGAATAAATGAATGCAAATGAAGACACAAAACTGCCACAATCTCCGAGTTCCTTGATCTATTAACTCATCACATCTCGACACTTCAAAGAAGCAGCAGTCCTGGATGTGAATTCTGGCTTTATTTGCCACCATATAGCTTTCACTCAGCTGGAATCATAGAAATCACTTGGGCATGGTGTCATGACTTCAGATTCAAGTAATTGAACCACCCTGTGCATGGTGGGCCGGTCCTCAGGACTGGAAGAAACACATTGGCTGGCAACTGAAAGCAGAGCATCAAGGCTTTCCAGCTGCACCGCATCACAATTTCGATCAGCAATCTCTCTTTGTCGATCCTCTGTGGCCAAGAAATTTAGCTGCATCAACCAAAAACTTTAACGTAAGTAAGCCTTGCATATTTGACAGACTCGAACATTGCAGATAATGAAAACAAGTTCACTTATACAAAAGGGTGTTTCCTCATAATGGAAGTGAATACCAAATGAACAACGCTGCCATCAGGGATCAGTCCTAACAGGAATATACTGATCGACAAAGAAACCTACTGAAGAGATGGAGTAGATGAAAGATAAGAGAAGGATTTGGACACGTGAAGGGTTCTGTGCCTGGAGTATCTACTTTAGTACTTTTCAGTTTAATTTATACGGAATAAAAGAAGAGAAACATAAGAACAACCAACAAAATCCAATCACACATGTTGTTGTAGTTCTAATTCAGGCATGTCTCACCATTGACATGAATAACACTTCAAGATTTATTAGGTTATCCGAGAAACTACAGAATCCAATCCCTACTAATTTTATTTGAACTCAGTTGCTTAACTTATTACGTAAGATTAAAATTAATAGGTAAGACACCTCTTTCATTAGCAAGCGCATCAGATGAAAGCAGAGGAAAGAACAAGCCAAGCAATACCTTGCACTAAAATTCAAGTTAACTAATAAGGGTAGCATAACTCTAACCTGTTGATAGCAGACCACTAGAAACTAATGCCAGGCATGAGCTAGCCTATGTTAAAGCAACACTTGATATCTCAAACAGAATACTACAAGTATTTGTTTAAGTCTTCACACTGGTTATTGATTGACTTCTCATCTTTTATCATCAAATATACCAAACCCTAACTTTTTAAGCTATATAAATGCGTATGAAGGAGTTAAGACAAATCGAGACTGGAATCGAAAGAGGTTCACAAAAGAGATATACCCAGCCAACAATGTTCAGGCCCTTCTCAATAAATGATGCATCTGTAGGTCGCTTTCCACTTAATACTTCAAGCATCAAGACACCAAAACTATAGACATCAGTTTTCTCAGTTGCTCTACCACTTTGCATGTACTCTGTAAATGGAAAGAAAAAATAATAGGAATAAGCAATAAACAAATTATTTTGTTGGTTATTGCAAATGGGCAAAAAAGAATTCTGGTTAGCCAGCAGATACCCACTACGTATCTCTCCATCAATAGGGAGTGGGTGTGATCTCTAAACGTCTTTTATGGATTCAAAATCCTCTTCTATTCTGTTAATAATTATCTGAGAAGAAATGATACACTGATTGCCTAAATCTAAGCAGCCCAAGCATCAAAAGCATACACTCAAAATGTTCAAGCATATACCATCTCTTACCTGGAGCCAGATAACCAAATGTTCCAGCAACAATGGTTGTGATATGGGATTCTTCATCCTCTAACAATTTGGCAAGCCCGAAATCGGAAACCCGAGCCTCCAAATTTCCATCAAGTAATATATTACTTGATTTTATGTCACGATGTATGATCCTAGGGGAACAATCATGATGCAAGTAAGCCAACCCTTTTGCAGCTCCCATAATGATATTCAAGCGTGTTTCCCAGTCCAGTAGCTCAGATCTTTCTGTTCAGTCATTGCAAAGAAACTATAAAAATCTGAGATCAATAGTTCAGTGTAGGAGAAAGTTTCATTATGAGCCATCATAACTATTTATCATTTTCTCCGAACTTGTTTTCCTTCGTCAAACAACAGTTGTATTTCAAATATCTCAAGATCGTCACATGTGAAAGGTGTTATACTTTTTCGCTGGGCTAATGAAATGACTTGCCATGGGCAAGGACAACTAGAGTTCCACATGATTCAAGAAAACTTTTATCACTAATAGAAATACCAGTAGATACAATGCCTAGTCACATTATGTTAGCAAAAAATTAGTGAGGACTATCACATATCTAGCACTGAGATCAATGGAATCAGCTAAAAAACTTTCAATTTTTCTTAACTGTTTGTGAAGAACAAGAAATCAAAAGTTGGCTTTTTACCATGAAGTGCTTCATCAAGGCTACCTCCAGGGAGAAAATCATATATCAACAATTTTGACATTGGAGAATTGCAGTAACCTCGCAAATTCACCAAGTACCGGTGTTTTATGCTTCCAAGAATTTCGAGTTCTCTCTCAAAGAAACGATCAAAGCCCTCGTTCAATTTTACAATTCTTTTCAGGGCAAATACATTGCCATCGTCCATTGCAAGCTTGTATACCTTTCCAAAGCCTCCACAACCTATGACGTGTTCCTCAGTCAAAGTCTCTAATTTTTTAATGATGTCTTTTGAAGAATATGGTAAATCCCCATGGAACATAACAATTGATGCACCTGAAAAAGAGGATCATTAGCCGTGAGATGCTAAATCTTAGATGTTGAGGCACATATTTGGTTTAGAGGTTTTCTTAAGGTTATTGATAGAAAATTTTAAAAAGCTTTTTCAAGGCACCTCCACTAACATCCATTGCAATGGTGTTACTTTCGTTTTTGCCAAACTTTTTATAAAGAAAGCATCCCCAAAAGCACATAAGTGCCACCAAAAGCAGAGCACCAATGGTTGCTGAGGCACTAATTAGAAGACGGCCAGAGTATTTCTTCTTCCCTCCTTGATTTTGGCCTACCAACAGAGAAGTATGAATCAGTATAAGCAGTCAACAATAAAATTTAACAGATCAAAAAGTGAAAACAACAAGAAGATTTTAAAGTAGACAGTTTTCACTGATCAAGGTGTTGAAGAGTTGTGGCATCCAAAAGCAAGAAGGTAACCTATATTCATAATTTCAAATTACAATGACAATCAAGATCAGAAAATAGTAGGTCAAGGGTGTCAAAGTTGATGTTTGTGGCAGCTCTTACAAAGGCTTGTTTGACCAGTAATTGGGTAACAAATCTAAAAATTTGCGTAAAAGAAACAAGATCACCGTGTATAGAACATACAAAGTGATAAACTTCTGAACATTGAAAATGATTTGATGTACAGTAACTATTGGAAGGAACTTGGGGTAAGAAGCCAACTAAATAATACTTTTTACATGTTTAGTGACATATAAATCTACAACATATCACCACTTAAGGAAAACAAGTTTCAAATGTCATTCAGCATCTTGAAAAGCATTAAAAAAGATTTGGAACACAAAATTAAATATTGCATATAACAAGAAAAGTTACTCAAACATTGATAGCAATCTTGAGAAAAGGAGTAGGTAAAATGTGATAATACAAAATATAAACAATGAATAGTGGACAAAGAATGTCAAGTTGCTAAAAAAAAGTGAACAAGTACAAAGAAAAGCTAGATAAAAGCCATTTAGGCTGTAACGGAAGTTGTTCCTGTGATTTACAAACAAAATATAACACTGCAGGCTCACATGATAGATATCAACTATCTCATGGTGGTTATCAAAATCACGATTATGTGAACAAGTGCAAATTTGCAAGTCAAGTTCCATGAGCACTAGTATACCAGATTGAGAGCTTTGCGAATCAGTTGAAGGCCCACCAGTCACATCTTTGCAAGCCATTTCAATCTGCTTCCCACACAAACCGCGATTTCCAGCAAACCTAGATGGCAAGTGCTTCGATTGGTCAATATGCAACATTCTCTGGTTACTGAAAGTAACTTTAAATAGTAGGATAAATTTAGAAACAAATTAATATTAGAAGCAAATAGCCAAATGTTAAAGTATGCTATCTTCTTTTATTATTGAGGAAAATAAATTGACCAGCCTATAAACAGGAAATTAAGAAAAATAGCAATTTTTTAGATGTTTGTTTAACATGTTCAGATGCACTCTGATTACAAAGAAGAAAGATGAAAGGGCCAACTTACGATTCTTTTGGGAAGTTGCTAAGCATGCCATCAGATGGTATTGGTCCCATAAGAAAGTTGTTCGATAAATTGCTTCAGTACAACAAGATTGAAATAAAAAACATCAAATTCCATGACTATATATGGCCAACTTAATTGAAACCTGATTTTAGAACACAAAATAAATGAAACAGGGTTACTCACAGAGTTATTATTTTGTTTAACTTTCCAAGTGATGGAGGGATAGATCCACTGAGAGAGTTGCTTGATATATCTCTGTGGATTTTGGTGGATAAACCCTAATAAGTTCCACAAAACATACGCTAATAATGCAACAGGCACAATAATGTAGTACATTAATAACCTTTTCCCCCCTTGATGTCTGTGAGTTGTGTGTGTCTGTATAGGGTGCATACGTGTATGCATTACTTTGGTACATAATTAATATTTGACATTGTAGTCTATTAAGTATGCAATAATTTCCAAGATAGTCAATCATACAATTAATACATTATATTCCATGTCACTGACTCACTGGTAATTTCTATTGCTCTTTCAATACCATATATTTCAATGGCTGTTTAGCTATGTTAGCAGCTGATTAAACATTTACGCTACTCTAGGAGCTAAGGGACATTTTTTTTTCAATATGAAGAGGCAGTAATTAGGTGTATGTTGTATGCTTCATGTTTAAGAACCTTTTTAACCTATCTTATCATTTTTTCTTCTTACAAATCATTTTTCTTGGTTATGCAGGTCCAAAAAGTATCAGTGGTAAGAGTTTGAATGAATCAACCTTTTGGTTTACAAATAAATCTCCTCACTTCACTTGAAACAGAGAAATTTCTATCTAAATAGTTGATGCTAGTGTTTAATTAAAACTAACAGTTTGCCCAACCCTATTAGTATGAAGCTCACAGTTTTCTTTCAATTTACTTCATGCTTGCTATTCCCTGCAAAAGATTCACATATATTGCCTATAAGAAGTACACATGAGTGTAAATAGATTAAAAAGGCCATTATGTAATGCCAATAAGTCAAAATGGGTACCTAGGAGAATTCACCCATTATTATAGTAGTCAAACTTTTTCTGTGGACACCCACTCCTTTTCCTTTTTCCTCAAGGAGCATTATCTTTGAAACAAAAAGTCCCTACTCAATTACAATTTTCTTGTTAATGTTTGTGAATTATGACGAGTTTCAGAATTTTCATATGATGAATCATTGTTTGAAACACACAAATATAATGACATCTCTATGGGAAGGATATTGGTTTCATCATGGCATCGGATGACAAATTCCCCCACAAACTTCTACAACTGATTCAATTTAAGAAATTTGAAAATGAAGTACACTGCAAATCATGGAGACTATAAATATAACTCACAAGTTCTGAAGCTCAGATAAATTTCCCAATTCACTTGGAACCAATCCACTTAAGTAGTTACCCTGCAAGTATCTGCAGACAAGAAGATACAAATTACATTTGGACAGGTGACAAATGTTGCCAAAAAAAAAAAATTAATGGAACAAATAATCAGAACTAAATCAAATAGTTGCACTGTGTATGACTTGAATTAAAAAAGTCATGTGAACTCTTGCAAATTAAATGCAAATAATCAATTGATTCGCAAATCTCTCAGCTAAACTTATAAAGTTTAGCGCAGGCTCATTGATGAAACAAGGATGCACCACAGCATCTAAGTTCCACGCTAATTAAGGCGAGACACAATCATTTGCTGTTTTTAATCCTTAAGCCTGTTGTTACAATTTTGAAGGAGATAGCTGCTCCTTAACTATAACTGACACATGGAAAACATAGGAAAGTAAAACATGACAGTATGAAAAAACAAAAACAAAAACAATAAAATATTCATGTCATAATTCTTGAAGATGCACTTCTTAAGAACATGAGAATAACACCATAAGACAATAGTTTGCTGCAAATTCTTCAGCTAAGAATTCAGATTCATAGAAAGTTGAGCAGTAAAAAGCAGAGAAAAGAATATGTTGGATGTATGGATTCCCCACTCCAATAATTTCCAGAGCAATTTGATGAGACATTTCTTTAGTATTTCATCAGATATAGGAAAGCTGCTTTCCATGATAACTTTGGGGAAATAGAGGACTCAAATTGAATCAGAGAGAAAGAATATAAGAAGAACTTCAACTACTTTTGTGTCAGATTGGGGGCAATGACCAAAAAGAATCCGAGGGAGAGAAATCAAATTTATTTGCTATACCATATAGGTCCTAGATAGTCACTATGTTGGTATGCTAAATTCTGCAGTGATGCTCTTTCTGCCTCCGGTTAGGTTGATTTTGTTTTAAATCCCAAAATATATATATATATATATATATAATTACTTTAGAATTGAAACAATTTGAGACGACAAGATGATCGGAAGGAGAAAGATGCACTTGTCATGAAGTCATATGATATTCAAGCATTCTATGTTAAAGCTAGAAATTTTGTCTCCCTAACACCAACTCATGCCCTCTATGTCCTGCAAATCCAAAAGTCTTGAAAAATGGGAATAGTGCAAATCACCATAAACCTAGAAAAAATAACTCTTCCACATGCAAAAGTTCAACTCAAAACTGATATAGAAAGTCATCATACACCCAAACAAGATTTCTGATCAGAGATTTAGATTCCTTTAATAGCGCAGCCTAAGATAATTATCATCATTATATTGTATCATGATGCTACTGATATCACTTATTCTAAACTAACTGAGATGATAGACCTGAAGAATATGGTACAACAAATATAGCAAACTTTAATTCACGAAATTATAAGTATCCCATTCCAGTACTTACACTCCCTGCAACTCGCTGCAATTTCCCAATTCTTTAGGAATTGTGCCATACAGATTATTGTTGTATAGTGCTCTACAAGAAATCACATATATTCATCAAATTAAAAGTAACAGCATATTTCACATGAAATGTATAATACAATCAAAATATAAAATCACGTACAAGACCCGCAAGTTCTCTAGCTTCCCAAGATCTGGCGATAAATATCCACTCAACTTATGGTTCTTCAAACTCCTGGAAGGTTAGATGACATAAAACACTCAAGAAAATACAACAGATTTCCAGTTTAGGAAGAGAGAAAACCATTCATTAAGATGCCTCTATGATGATATTTATGCCTCCAGTTTCATGAAACTTTACAAATGCAGTTCAACTGCATATTATATTTTTACTCCATTTGCAGTAAAGTAACTTTCAAAATCCATAGTCCTTTCATGTGATAACTACTATTTGGAATAGACCACCATGTGAATGGCAACAAGGACTAGAACAGTGCTGGAGTATTAGGTTTTGGTAAAAACCAAATCATCAAGGGTTTGAAGTTCAGGACCAGATAGGAGTAAATAATAGAACTTTTGAAAATAATTAATGAGGGAGACTGTGAAGGTTCTTGGTTCTCATTCTACATGGTTAACACATGCCCTTTGAACAGTATGATTCTAAGAACCACTGGCAATCAATTACACACCATTGACAATGACTTACTATGCTCAAGGCATAAATCTATTTATTCACAAACAAGAAATGAATCGAGCATGTGAGGAAATAAAAATAAACGAATGCAAGCATTATGCTAGGAACTCACAAAAATATTACTCTCTTTGTTTTCCGATCACATGTTACACCCCTCCAATTGCATGGATCAGGATCCTCTGGCCTCCATAAAGGAAGAATACCATCTGAATTAACAATTGCATTCCTGAAGCTTAGGAGCGCCTCACCTGCAAATATCACTTCTAGTTAAATAAAATTATCCACACATGATATGAGCAATGCTATGAGTGCTCGTTTGCTCCCAGATTCACAGATATGCAAGTATAGAAGTTAGTGACAATGTATCTCCAGATATCAATGCATTCAATTGCTAAGCTAATAGGATGCTTGCAACCACTAATATGTAATCACAATAAATATTGATATATGAGACAGCTATTAGCAATCATTTTTTAATAATTGGTTCATACAGGGAGAATAGTATCTAAGACGGGGAGACTAACGAACATCATACCATCAGAATTAATAGCACTACTTTTGTTTATGAGTATGTAAAGCAGCAGAATGCATTGGAGACAAGGCCATCGACACAACATCAGATAAACGGCCATGTTGGTGTTGATCAAGCATACTATGGCTACTACAAATCATTTCATTGACCAAACTCCAGGACGCTTCCTTTGTAACATCCGGCCATCTGGTTGAACATGCCATATTGAAGCCAGAGTAAAGGCAAATGGTTAGCTGAATGCACAATAAGTTAAGAACTAGAGTAAGAGGAAAGTAAAAGATTTTATTATTTTTTTTAAAAAGGCCATTTGAAAATATTTCTTTTTGTTTTTTCCCATTGTGATAACTTCCAAACTTCAAGCGTAATGACTTTTCCCCATCATTGTTGAATATAACCAAAACTAATGCTAGCGCAATAATTCTTGCAGCTGTGATTGTTCAGATATGCATAATGTACATTATGTCAAGCTTAAGACTAGCAACTCTTCCTATTCATCACTGAAGCACTCAGATTCTGATTTTAAGTAATGCACTGGCAAAAGTGATAATAGATGTCCTTATCATTTTCATTTGAAATCGTGCTAATTTAAGAAAATACAATGTTGCTCAACTATTTATAGTCTATTGACATAAAAATTGCAAACAATTGGGACCTCCTTATTGACAAGTCTATCAGGACCATATTACTCAATGGTAAGAATTCATGTTTCACATATAGAAATCAAATCAGAGAAAAGCTTCAAAAATGCCTTGAAAACTGGAATGCAAAATAAAGGAAGAATAACAATAATGATCCGAACAATTATTAGCAACTTTACCCAGCATGAAATCTGCGGTGGAAAGACCAGCTTTTGATAATCAAAGTGCTAACACTGCAACAAACTTATTTCATGAACTGGTAACTGGATCAAGATGAATACAAAAGAAACAAATGAAATCAGAAATACTGCTTTAGCACAGAACCAAAATCTTAAATTCTTTCACAATCTTTTATAAAGGACATGGGTGGTCTCTAAACTCACTGAATTTGACATTAAACTCGTATCCCCAGAAAATTACAACAAAAAAGAGTGAAAAAAAAGCAATTAACAGTAATTTAGTTTCAGAACTCCAAATGCACTAAATGTTCCAAAAAGAACGTTAAGTAAAAGGGTTAGAGGTAGATTTGACTCTTACACTACTACATTTATGCTCGAATTTAACTCGAAAACGAAATAAAAGAGGAAACGTAGTAATTTGAAAGAAAAAAGAAGTAAACTTCAAACAATAGCCAAAAGAACACCGGTCAGTTCACACGCAGCTAAAGAAATGGCTTTTTTTTTTCAAAAAAATGAAGAGAAACTCATAAAGTGAACAGAGAAGAGCTAAAATACAACACTTGACCACCAATGCAAAAAAGAATAAGAAGAGGAATAGAAACAAGTACTTAGAGTCTGTTCTCTGACTAAAGATAAAAGCTTTCCCTGCAGACATTTGCTTATACAATTTCACTTACTTGGGTTTTGGGGTTGAGACAGAAGAGAAGAAAATAAGGAGACAAGGACACCAAAACACAGAGAGAGACCTTAGATTCGATCTGTGAAGGAGAATGGAGGTAGTGAGCTGTAAAGTGATATAAAACAAAAACCCACAAACAAAATCTATGAGAAAAACAAAAATAGTTTTAAAAAAAACTCACTGATAATGGGTTCTTCTTCTTCTTCCAAATTGTTTAACAAATTTTTAAAGCATTACAACAACAAGATAATAAGAGAAACAGAGAGGGCAGGAGAGTGTATGCAAGCAAGTGAGAGAAGAGCACAGAAGGAGTAACATAGAATCTTGATGCTTTGTTTCTTTGGGTTCTGTAATTGAGGAAGGAAAAGAAAATAGCAGCACCACTCCAACGAATAAGAGGATAGTGGTTTCGCACGCTTGACTTAGACCTTTAACACGTGCCAACCGACGTTTCTTTCTCTCTCTCTCTCTCACCCTCTGGGCTAAGAGTAGATACTAGGACCTCAGAGTCAGCTCACCGGTAATGAGCGTCGGTTTGGCATCTTATGTTAGATATTTTTTTTTAACATCTGTTTGACACTTATTTTTTTATATTTTATTTTATTTTAATGACATTAGATAGCAATGTTTTAGAAGAAGCACCAAACACCTCGGTGTTGTTTTCTTTTGTAATAAAATTGCATATACTATCAAACCTCTTCAAATCTTACAAAATTTCGAACGAGGTAGTGATGATGCTGACAAAAATTTTGGCAAGACTTTTTTTTCAAATGAACTGCGCCTTATTGAATAGTAAGACCACCGAAAGTGCAGGAGGTACTTTTACGTGGCTTTGCACATTAAAACTGGGCCAATTCCTCGAATACTTTCCATATGATTTCCTTTTGATCCCAACCCTGATCCCCGTGATAGTCCATAAGAATAAGATGACCATATATACTGTACTGTGTCTGTACCTCACCTCTATTCTACTGTATCTGTAGTTGTATGCTACTAATACCAACCGTCCTTAGAGCATCTTCCTTAATGGGATTAGTACTTGATAGATAAGGACTGCCGCTGGGAATTTATTTTAATAATACGATATCCATTTCAGAAGTAGTACATCCCAATCCCATTAAACTCCTTACCCTCCTAAAGCTGCCATAGACAATTAAAGCTAGCTTTTTATGCATCAGATTATGCATATAGACGTATAACAAATGTAGTCAGGGTAATATGTATTAGGATCTAAATGCATGCTGTACAACATTTAACACTGCTTGCTCAACTCAAGGCCTAACTGAAGCCCAAAACTTTTGTGTTGTTGCCAAAGTATGATGGTGTATCCTAGAAGCAGAAATCTGCATACTAGAAATCAACCATTCATAATCTGACAATGCATCATCAGGCAATGGTTCCAAGAATTCGCACTTGCTCAAAATTTCAGGTGGGGGAACTCCAGCAATCAAATTGCTGTCCAGTTTTGGCTTACCCTGACTGATCTCTTTAGAGATTTCAGGTGAAGGGCCTTCCAGTGCAGATGGAGTTGCTCCAGGAATTACTTCATGTTTGAACGGTAATGCTCTGGCTGTCTGCAAGCAGAACTCGAACCATTGATGGATTAGTGGAGACGGCCCTCTGACTCGGCCACCAAGGAGATTTGGTTCGAGCCTAGAGGCAGCAGGTATTGCCTGAAAAAGGAACAGAATTAATTATCTTTCTCTAGATTAAGCTCAAGCATCATGTATTAACTGATATAAGTTTCATTCACTAAGGTTATATAATCTTAAAACTGTCCGTGAGCAACTTCATCTCTTTATGAAGGAGAGGCTGTTTATTATTCATTTGAAGCCCGAGTAAGCACTGAGAGATAAACTAAATTAATGTCAAAAAACATAATGAATTGAATCAAGACATACCCATAGATCAGCCCATATGCTTGTTCCAGACTTGGGGACTATCACTGCAACATTTGACATGCGCTTGGCAACAGGAAGAACATCAGAACTCCAGCCAACAGCTACCCACACATCTCCCACAGAAAATGCCTTTAGATAATAACTGCTATCAAATAGTCGAACCTATAATAACCAGTAAATGGCATCAATTCCACTACTCTGTTGGATGTAACCCACTGCTTCAGAGGAAGTGTGCATGTTTCTTCACTTTCAAAGTGAAATACAGGTCCTAAAAGAGTTGAAATTCTCGGTCTGACACTAATCGAATGATCTATAGAATGCAAAAAGTGGTGTAAAAACTTAATTGATGATTGTTGTTTGCTTATAGTAAAAGATTGAAATATGAACAGAAGAAAATAAAAAAGAACTCTCAGCTGCACACTTTTGGGAAAAATAATAGAAGATTGTAGTGAAGCATCCCTATGCTGAGCACTGACATGATTAAAACAAATTGAGCATTAACTATTTTATACAGATTGCGTAAAGTAGAAGAGTGAATTTTTCTAAGCATCAAAGTTAACTCTTTTATGTTGCCAAACCTGACTAACATTTGAGCCCAAACTCTTTGAAATGTCCTAACAAAAAGAACAAGAACCCCTAGCAGTTTTATACATCATGTTATGAAACCACTAGCAATAAACACAAAAGTACCTGTTTACTGAGTGATGCTAGATTTTCCTGGACAGCATTTCTCCCGCCAGCAACTTGCAATGTGATGTTGTTAGTGTTGTATGATGCTCCCATATACTTCAAAACAGCACCAACAACCTCTCTAGGAGAATCAACCATTGAAATTTTCCCTGTGAGCTCAGGCCGCCATAAATCTGCCCAATCCTACAATGGTGATTACTTTAATTGCACAAATGCCCAATCCAGATAAACATTAAATGTAAATAGCATGAGAATCAAGCTATCTGAAAAAATGTTACACTAACCCATTCGTGGCAGATGTTAGCCCCTGCACTGATTGTAATAAAGATTAAAAAGCAATAGCTGGACTTAATTGGTTTTCTTATCCTCACTAATTTGCCTAACATTGACATAACAGGTTTATAACAAAGCAAGAAAGAGCTTCTAAAAGTAAACATTTTGATTACAGATGTAAACAATTAACCAAAGTAAACAAACAAAAAAGTGCTAGTGCAATCAGGAACTGAAGGGAGAAAGTTTTCCCCTCTGGCATTCACTAGTTGCCAGTACTCTAGAATAAAATATAATGTATGCTAAGATAGTGAAATATAAAAGGCAAAAGAAAATTCATAGGCAATCACCTCAATCGGAGCCAATTTATTCTTCTGAAATTTATTTTTCTTGTAAGCTATGACCATAGAGCCCCATCGGTATGGAGCAGCCCATACTTCACCTTTAGGATCTATTTCCCCCTCATAATTCCGGCGTAGGTATGCCTGTGACATGGTTAATGGAAATATCACGACATTCCCAATAGGAAAGCAACATGCCAATGGAAAACAATAAATAAGAAATTGAGGCCTAGTAATTAAAAAGACACATCCTTACCTTCCATTTATCACTTAAACCCTTGTACCAATCCTGATCCTCTATGCCTCTTATAGGCTCAATTAGAGAATTCTTTATTGCAAAACTGAGCCACGAGTCACCAAGGGTTAAGACATCAGCAGCGACAGCAGACTTTGGACCAATTTTCTTCCTGTTAAAGCACACTGATAATTCATCAAAGATCTTCTCCAGACTTCCAACAAATGTATTGCGAAACCTTAATCTCTTCCCTTGGGATTGCATAAAATCCTATCCATCATTACAAAATTGAAGTTATAAACAAAAGATACTCTATGTCCTTGTCAATTTTAATGACAATAAGAATAAGAATTAACAATACATTCTTTTAAAAAAAAAAAAGTTGTCCTGCTTCTAGCAGAGAGTTAGATTCAAACAAAAGTTACTTTAAATGGCCAAATAAAAAGTATTAAGGTATTTTAGCCCACATTACCAAGCTTTCAAACCTCCTCTCGTATGCTAAGTTCATACAACTACAACAAGATGAAATCAACAGAATGTTCATTGAAACTCGAAGAATATACACATTGAAACCTTGAATTTGAATGTACACATTGAAACCTTGAATTTGAAAAAATCATCAAATACTGAAATGATAGAAGAGAACAGAAAATTATTTAAGGTCACATAAATTTCTAACCTTGAACCAAGAAGGAGGTACTGAGCCCCGAAGAGTAATTACGTTGAGAGGAACAGATAATGCATAGGTTTTAGACTTCCAAGTTTCAAATGCAGCATTCAATTCCTTACTCTCAAAACTTTTTACAGTCTCAGGATTCCTTTCGCCATTGTCAACTGCAGTAAAGAAGAAAAGCATATACCATTACGCATAACAAACCCAAAAGACATTCACAGTAGCAAAAGCAACGGCCCTAAGCAAAATTCTTCTTTATTTTTAAGGCTTCTGAAAAATTTTCTTTGGTTGAAAGAGATAGGCAATGGAATTTCCATGAAAGATTGGTCTTTGTGATCACCAGGCTGTAATATCTTTCCTCTCAACAAAAAAGCGCATTCACTTCAACAATAATCCCATTGCAATCTACTGCACATAAATGGTAGACTATATCATTTTAAATATTTGAAACAGAAAAATGGTAAACGTAATAATTACCCTGATCAGTATTTTGCTCTTCCAGATTAATCCAAGTCTCAGTAGGACGAAGCAACGGAGTTGGAGCAGCTCGACAAAGACCCACGTTTAAGCCCAAGAAGAATATGGAAGAGGCGGTCAAAGTTACTCGAATCCAGGCGAGGTGATCATCGCCGGAGGTTTTTCCCGACTGCGAGCAAACAGAGAGATTCCGACGATCGGAGGGTTTGACGGGAAATGTGAGATTTGGGTTTGATAGACGGCGACTCAAGTGGGTATGGGAGTGAAGTGTAGATATGCATACTACCATGTTTATCAAACTGCGAATGTGAAAAGAAAGACGCAGGAACCAACTTTGATCTGCATTGCACGGACGATGAATTTATGGTGGGAAATGGGATCATAGCGAAAAGGTATTTTTATTAAAATTAAACTTAAAATGGAGTTAACATACATACCGTATGTACCTTATCAATAGCTGATGTCGTATAAATTTAATTTTGGATTAAAAATAATCTTAAATTAATTTAATTTTTTTAAAAAAATTTATTACATTTACTTTAAATCTTTGGGCCAACTATCCCACTCTGTGAGGTGTCTTCCCATCAACGAGAGAATTAATCACTAAATCTGTCGGTAGATACCCTGGTCAAAGAAAAAAAAAACCATAAATAAAATTAATTTAAATAGCCTTTCTTAATTTTAATTAATTGAAAATTTAATTCCTAAATTACTAATTCTAAATCCCCTAAACAAAATTCACGTCCATCTAAAATTCATCATCTTCCTTGAAGTTGGTAGCTGGTATTTGGTTTAATTGTAAAATCTTAAATTATTTAATTTAGTTTTTAACTTTTCGGTTCGATTTATTTTAATAATTATTGTTATTAAAAATCAATTGATTTGTTAATTGATCAATTAATTTTTATAAATTAATAAATTCTTATATACTAAACTAATTTAATTAATTCTTATTTAACAATCTATTTTTATTAAATTTTAAATTCTTCAATGTGTAAAGACAATATATTTCAATCATATTTTTAATTATTTAATTTTTAATCAATTTTGTGACGGTCTAATATTAATTGAACTTTTTAAATTTTAAGGGAGTACTTGGTTAATAAGTTTGAGAATGAGTTAATGAGTAAGGAATGAAAAGTGAATGATTGGTTGTTGATTATCATTATAGCCTTATAGGAGAAATAGTTTGGTGTCCCACTTTTGGGGAATCTTCCATGTCCTCTATTTGGTCGATGAATGAAACTCATTCCTTAATAGTGGCTCTTTTTTAGAATATTTTTAATACTAATTAATTATAACATAATTAATTAAAATAATAATTTTTAATTAATTATGTTATAATTAATTAATTAATTGCAATATAATTAATTAAAATATAATTCATCCATTAATTAAAATATTGTAATTAATTAATTAATTAATTAATTACATTAAAATTAATTAAAATATAACTAATTAAAATATAATTATTCATTAATTAAAATATTGTAATTAATTAAATAATTAAAATAAAATTAATTACAATAAAATTAATTACAATAAAATTAATTAAGTTATTATTATTAGTTAATTGATTACAATATAATTAATTTAAATATAATTCTTTCATTAATTAAAATATTGTAATTAATTAATTAGCTACAATATAATTAATTAAAATATAATTCATTCATTAATTAAATATTGTAATTCATTAATTGCAATTTTTAATATAATTAATTAATTAAAATATAATAAATAAATAAATTAAAATATAATAATTTTTTTCTTAATATTTTTTACAAACCAATCACTATCAATAATAATGGTATTCATTCTTTCCTCTTATTCAACTATCATAATTATAATGATAATATTCATTTTCATTTCTCACTATATTCATTCCCATTCTTATTGTCATTACCCATGCAAACGAACTGCTCAATAAATCTCTTATCTTGTCGATTTAATTGTTGGTATAATTTTTAAAATATTAAGTTGCATTATGCCTATGTTCCATGTTTAAAGGTGGTATTTAAGAACCAGACTAAAACAATTATTATGATGGTTGCTGCCAAGGACCCCTGACGCATCTACATCCTACCTACACGTAACGGAGCAGTTTGCAAATGCCTAAATGATAGCTCCTCAAATCACTAGTTCAAGTGATGCTCTGAAAGAAACTATTCTCGTCGCAACATTTGTTGGTGCTCCTCCTGTTTCTGTTGTTACTTTTTAGCATTGACAATCATTGCACTAGAAGAGAAGTCTCGGAATGTGTAGTTGTAAAACATTCAGCATTCCTGGATGTTTTGGTAAAAAGTTGGTCTTATTATCGAATGGGCATACATTTGCAAAGTAAAACTTACCCTATTAATTAAATAATAATAAACTCACTTAAGGTTAATATTGACGTGACACATAACATATAAAAAGTTTATCTAATTTTTCATTTATTAAATTTTACTTTGAACTTTTTATCAAAGTTTTAAAAAGCAGATCAGACCGGTCGGTTTGACCAAAAACAGTCTAAACCGGCCTATTATCTGGTTCAGTTATTGAATTTAACAGTTATGATTAAAAGACGGTCGGTTAAATAATAAATCGATTAGTTTTTTTTAAATTGAGAAGAACCGTAAATATACGTTTTTCTTCTTCTTCAAGATGGGTCACCCATAGGTACAAGCATTATTCCTCCCAAAGCTTGAGCTAACTAGTCACTTCTTAATCTGTTTCATGAAATGGGTGAAGAACCAGTGATACGCTAATTATGAAATGATGTCGTTTCACTAATCAGACAATCACCTTTTAATCATGCTAATGTGTCTGATTAGTGGGGGTTTATTGACACGTGGTAGTGTCACGTCAGTGTAGATAACAGTGAAGCTAACGTCAAGCTAGAATTGAAAAAAATTAAAATTTGTACATTTAATTGTTACTTTTTAAAAATTAGATTATAATTGAAAATTAAGGAAATTTTGGGCTTGTTTAGTAATTAACCCATAAGTAAAAAGAGTAAATTGTTTTATTTTTAATTAAATTTTACTAAAGAAATCAAGATAAGTGGAAATAGTTTTTAATTTGAATTTGAAAATTGTTTTTAGATCAAAATAAATTTTTATTGAAATTAGGAATTCAACTTATTTAGGAATCAATAGATCTGATCTAATTTAGTTATCCAAAAAGTTGGAAAATATTATTTTAGATTATGAAAATTATATTAATAACTAGAATTTAACAAAATTGGTATTTTATGCATATAATTTGATTATATTTGTACAAATTACATATCTTTTATATATTTGATAAATTATGTGTACATATTGAATTGCATGTCTAAATGTGCAATATTTTATATTTAATTTATGTTTGATAAGACCATTTGAAATTAAATATGTCATTAATGTACATGTTTAAAACATAATTGTTGCCTTATATTGTTAGAAGAATAAACCAAAAATCTATTTATTGTTAGAATTATTGAGCAAACTCATGGTAGCTTTAACCGAATATGTTTAGTCTTATAACAATAAGTCATGTTTAACTAAATTTATGTAATTTGGAAGAGTAAACTCATGATTGTATAAATCTAGAGGCACGATTAGAAATAACATATGAAATATATTTTGACAAGAGTTATCACATAACAAATCTAGGGGTCACATAAAATATGATTGATAAAGTTATTATCTGCCTATTAAATTTAGTTAGTTTATTGAGCAAACTAAAGATAAATTAAATTTAAATAGGATCCTAACTTACTAAAGAAATTAGAGTAATCTTTCTATAATAATATAGAGGACTATTATTTTGAATAAAATAATGAAAGTAACTAAATATATGATTAGAGCCCTAATCTAATTTTGTTGTCGTAGTATATAAACTATCACTTGCTTTTCTTCAGTCTGTATATTATTTCTGAGAGAAATTACCTTTATTTAGTATACCTGATATTAAGTTTTAATGAACCAAATTTCTTAGATATATCTCAGGTTTAAAAAGAGTTCTCAAAGTTAGAAAGAAAAAAGTGTATATCAATTTTACAATCATGTTGTAATCCATGTTCAGGATTTTTTGAAACAAAGTTTTAGAGATATATAAATGTCATATAGATGACAAAATGTGATAACATTTTAAGTTAACTAATGTCTCACAAACTTTAAAGGTCAACGGATGTCATCACTATAGTAGCAAATTGCAAATAATTGTATAAAGTAGAGCTTAAAGGTATAATATCTTGATAAAATTATTCCATTCAATTTAGCCTACTAAAAGTATAAACATAGAATACAATTGAACACATTGGCTTAGGTATATATAATAATAGTTTTCATTATAAGAAAAATGATTGCATAAATTATTCTTGTCTATACATAAAATGATAAAGTTCATATATATTTCTAGTTTATACTTTTGAGTATTAGATACTAAATATAATTCATTTTCTTTACTTGTATTGCGTGAGGATCCTTGAGGCTATATGAACCTTAAACTAAAATGCACCTTTTACATAGTTCTAATTTCACATAATTGAGTTAATGGTTACTATCTTAGAATATTGCTAGAAAATTATGAACGATTTAGTGTAACAGGATATCTAGAAAAGTGAGTTGAATTGATTCAAAAGATTGAGAAACGAGGAAGATCATTTGAATTACATCAAGATATGTTCAAACGGGTCCATCCTCAATGCAAAAACCTGTATGAATTCAAGGCATTTATATAATGAGATTAAGATGATAATTGATGGAATAGATGATATAAGTTGTAACATAATAAATCCACTAGATATCTGATTCATTAGTTGGGATGTATTTATTGTTTTTCTATCACTTTTTTTTACCATTTGGTAATAATATAATGGTAAATAGAGCATTAATTATGTAGGGAAACATTAAGAATTCAATAAAATCTTCTATTATTATCTAGTAAATTAAATAAAAAAGAATTATTTTGATGGTTGATAATTAACTTAAAACTAGACCTAAGCTTAAATTTAAGTAAAATAAACAATCACTAGAAATAGAACAAAGATGTAACTAAGATTTAAAAAATAGATACATAATTCATATAAACAAGTACTCCTAATACATCTTTATATTCATGATTCAATTAATTTAGAATGGATTTACTCCAACTAGTTAATTTGTATCTTTACCAAGTAACAACTCTTTGAGTGCATTAAGTTACGTGAAATTCTATGAGAGATTTCAACCTAATACTAGAGAGCTCATATAGGTGTATTTTTAGCTCCTATTCAACCTTTAATATCTAAACCATGGTCCACTCACAAATAGGTTCTCTAAATTCATCCACAAGTGAATTAGATCAGATCTAATCACTAGAGCAATTAAATTTGTGTTAAGATTATTCAAAGATAATTCATAAATATCTCATTCATATATTTAATTTAATCACTCCCTATAAATACAATTACTAGGGTTCCCTTATATCTAGACATGTAAAGAAATTATTCATCATGTTTAAATCAATAAATATAACAAAGAAATAAAAATAGTCAAAATAACAAGAGTTTTAGAATTGATCTCAATATTTCAATATGAGCTCTAAATTTTTAGATGTTTTTAATCTTCTTTTCCCTTGAAAATGACTACTATATAATCATATAGGTGTTTCTCTCTCTCCTAGTGGCTAACCCTAAATTTAGAATGGAAGAATACACAAAACCTAAAACTTCTCAAAAACTATGATCTTAGGGCTTTAAAAAAAGGGATTGATGTCATTGCTCTGTATTTTGCTATAAATACCTCCATTACATCCTATCAGTTATGGATCTTCTTATAATATACAAGAAAATATAAGTTAAGACACGACCGTATTTAGATAAAAATTAAGATTTATTCTTTATTTTTTTTACAAAACTCATTCAAATGCAATATCTTCAAAATTATTTAAAATATGATGAATATTAATTAAACTAAGGTCATTTACATATGAAACATTGCAAAACATCTAATAAAATATTAATATATTTTATGCCATAAAATGTCCCTAAACTTAAGTGTTTCCTTGTACTTAAACAAATCAATCTCAAAAGACACCAATTTAGGTAAGTTAGATTCCATAAAATTTTAGTAATTCAATCAAAATGGTCAAAAGTCACCATTATTAGTTTATTATCCCATTCATCAATTTCCTAGATCTTTAGATAGTTATACCAACTTGTAATTCAATTCTAACCTAACTAAACAATCTTTTGAATTTAACTCAATTCATATAATTTCACCTCATATATAAAGTGCACATGAAGAGAGTTAAAAGTCTAAGATAAGAAGTATTTAACAAGCTATAATAAGAACAAACTAATGCAATTTTATTTTAATTTTTCATATACTATTGTGGATGATTAACTTGGCTAAAACATTACCTCAACCCTTCCACATGAGGACAAACACCTCATCATAAACCTCTAGTTACTTAGACAAGTCAAAATTTCAAAATTACCAAACTAGAATTTATTAGTGCTCAAATTTATTCAATTTTTCAAACAATTCATAATCAATTTAGACTAATCTTTAACTTAAAGTCAAAACTTAAAATATTTTAAATTTATACACTCGAATCATCATTTAATCTAAGTATCCTTCTTATGATTATTCAATTAAGTTTTAACTAAATTAATCATAAGTGATCATATCTGTTAACCTAATACAACTAACGCATAAGATGATATCAACTCCAATAGGTCAGCTCAATCACCTCAACCTTGCCTTAAAATTTCACATACCAAGATAAATGCAAATGGATTTAATGCTTATAAATACACTAAAGCTTAAGGCAATCACTCCCTCACACTTCAGTTATATATTGGCTTTTATGTAAACATATATATAAAAGGTGGAGAAAGACGAAGATATTAAGATCGAGAAAGCTTATTTGAGCCTTGTTATTGAAAATTGCTTTTCTTTGGATTGTATTCATAATATCAAAATCAAGGATCTACATAAAAAATAAAAAACACATAATGCAAAAAAGACAAAGAGATAATATAAAATAAACATATATAACTAAATTAAAGTGTAAGCATTTAATAATGAAAGACCCTATTATTTAATGAATATAAAGTTCATACAAGTAAAGAATTAGATTGCCTCCCAATAAATACTTTTTAAGAGTATTTTAGTTGGATACTAATGTTAGGAAGGTAGAATGAAGGGCTGGCAATCCTCCCTTTTCAGAATTTTATAGGTGCCACATAAAGGTCTTCTTTTAATATTTGATACTGTTCCCATCCATATCTTCCTTTGCTTATATGGCACCCCTTTAATTTTGTTTCACAATACCCTAAAAAAATTTATGGAGTGTTTATCACATCAAAATAAAAGTAGAGATTCCAATAAGAGAAAGAACGCTTTATCTCATTAAACATATTAAAATTCTCTTCATTATTATTGTCTTATTTATCCTCAATAACAACCTCCTCTCTCTCCATCTCCACCATTTAGTTCTTTAGAATCATGCACTATGTTACTAGGCGATGAACCTTGATATATCTTAGCAGCTAACTTAGGTAGATGGCCAATCTGATTTTTTATATTGTTGATTAAAACCTCGTGATCTTTAAGTGAAGCTTTAATTGTGGATGTATACACTATCCTTAATTCTTCCAAGCTCAATTCTTTTCTTATTATTGCTGCTTATTGTAATCGAGTGAGATGACTCTTGAATTGTTTGATTATCCTATAGGGGATTCAAATTATTTTTTCACTCTAAATTGTAGATGTTATTATAGGGGTGTGTCTAAGACTACCGGTAGTACTTTTAATAATCAACTTATTTAGTTGTCCAGATAAAGTGATATCCAACTTGACAATATTCCTTAGTATGCATAATTCACATTAAAATGATGGTGCTAGTCTTATTGTTCTACTCAAGCTATCCATTTTCTAGCTAAAGCCTCCAACAGAGCTTTTAAAGTGATGGTAGCATCCATATTGTGCGCATAAGTTGGGTTAATTCTCCTTTCCCTACTTGATTGTCACTGGTAATCATTTCTTGTCATCTCCTCGATCAATTTTAGGATAACTTTTGGATTTTTGTTAAGCAAGGCTCCTTCACTACATTAACCATCTGTTATTATAGCAAAGTTCAAATCATGTGGCAAACACGTAAGTACCCCATGGTCTAAAATTACAACCACGTGGTAACCTATAATCTTCCTTATCATAATGTTAATAAGAAAAAATGCCATTTCAAAATCACGCACATTCTCAAATTTAGAATATAATTTACCTTTATATATAATGTTGCGTGAATCAAGTTTATCTTATAATTTTAGCTTAGAAAGATATCAAACTTGATGTAAAGTATGTAGATAAGTTTTGTAATTATATCAATCAAGTTTATCTTATAATAATTCTAACTAGTATAACAAAATCAAGTAAAATTTAAATTTTAATTTACCTTTATATATAATATTGTGTGAATCAAGTTTATCTAATAATTTTAGCTTAGAAATATATGAAACTTATTATAAAAACTATACGAGCTTGTTAAAATTGTATACGGGTGTGGAAAAGGGTAAAATTTTAAATATAACTTATCTTAATATATAATATTATATCAATCAAGTTTATCTTATAATTTTAGCCTAAAAAGATATGAAACTTATTATAAGAACAATATATAAGCTTATCAAAATGCAATGGGAGGGGTATAAAGAGATTAGCAATAGTATATTATTGATATATTTTATAACAAGAGACTTACACCTTAAATTACAATAATTTTTTAAAAAATAAATCAATTAAATTCAAAATAAAATTAACCTAATACAAAGATTTCATATTGAACTTTAAAAATTTTAAATTTAACATTTAGGAGAAGGTTCGGCCCAAATTTTGGCTCTAAATCTACTCGAACCTAAAAAAGCTTGATCCAATTCATTCTCATCAATTATGAAGATAATAAGAAAAGAAAAGAGAGAAATACAAGAGAGAAGTGAAAGAGCATGAAAAATTGAACCATTCCATCCATATACTTGTTATTTTGTAGGTCTATCTATTTTTTAGTTTTTATCCTCTATTTGCTCTTTCCTGGTGTAATCAGTAAAAAATATGGAGCACTTGACCAGGCCTTGCCCTCCCTGGGCCCACTTTCATGAAAAGCAAAATAGGACTCACTCTTGACCCTCATAAAGAACAACAACAACACCTAGTATGAGTCCCACTGATAAGCAGGGTCTAGGGAGGTATAGTAATATGCATTCTTACCTCTAACTAGTAGAGAGGTTGTTTCCAACTCATATAGAACAAAATAAGGCTTCACTCTGGACCCTCATAAAGAGCAAAATGGGGCAAAATAGGCTCTAATTCACTCTTGATACTCATAAAGAGCAAAATGAGACAAATCATCTTAACTTTTCTTTTTTTTATTACATATTTTTTCATTTGATTTTTTTAGTTGTTCTCCTAATCTTAATGTTAAGAATTAGTGCAATCTATTAGATTCTTCAATTGTGTCTCAATGAAGGGTTTAAAGTAATCTATTTAATAAAACAATGAAAATTTTGAATTACCAAAATAAATAAATAAATAAAATAAAAATATATTTTAAAGTTTACATATTTATTATATTGTTGATTTATTGGAGCTCTTTTTTTACTTTACCTAGAGCTTATAAAATGTTGGATCCCGTTTTCAGAATCTAACTAAGAACAAGAGAGCTGTTGTGGGACTTAGAAAAACAGAAAAGAAAGAAAAGAAAGAAGAGAGAAAGGAGAAGAGAGCAAGTTCGGCGATGGGAGAAAGAAAAGAATTAGGGTTTCGATTTTATGAGACTCCAAGAGGGTTTTTGATGCTTATTCAAGGGGAAAATGTGGAAGAAGATGAAAGCTTCCTATGGAGCTAAGAAAATCCGAAAATGGAGAAGATCCAAGGTAAGGGTGGATTTTGATCTTTGAATTTTTTAAAGAGATTTTGGTTTATATAGCTTGCAAATGGTATGGGAAA
>JANITX010000001.1:26920402-26938594 GCA_027564395.1 Erythroxylum ulei
TATGATTTGGTGAGAGTTGATATTAAGAAGAATTATTAAGGGTATATTAGGTAGTATGTATTTATTAGGTTACGTTCTATCCTAAACCCCCCAAATCGGAGGTTTCTTATTTTCATTGTTTATGATGGAATGGAACGTAACATGAAATCCTCCGCTTCCATCCCATCCCATTCCATTCCATTATAAAACCCTCAAATAAACGATGGAAATATGTTACGTTCCATCCCCTTCCATCCCAAACCATCAAACTAAACAGGGCTAAGGACCTCTAATTAATATTTAAATTTTAAATAAATATTATCTAGAAATAAGAATGTTTTTAAATTGTAATTATTTGATAAATATATCTTATTTTAAAATACCAAACTATCAAGTTTATAAAAATAGTTATTTATGAAATAATTTTAATATTAAATATCTAACTTTAATTTTAAAAAGTACGTATTAATTTTAAAATAAAATTTTAGATTATTTATTTATTATTTTAAAATAAAATAAAAAGGTTTATTGGTTAGCAAATTTTCCCGTTAGAATACTAGGTAATTTTTCATTTTCTAGGTAGCTTTTCCTCGAGACAGGTATCTGAGAATCATTGAAACTACTCTGTAAAAGATAGTGTGTCATTTTCATCATTACATTTCATGAAATTCCTTCTACAGTAAGTTCGGTCAACTCCTAACACAGCTAGAAGTATAATGAAAAAATTAAATTATAGGAATTCAATAATATATATATATATACACTAATATCAATATCAACGTCTCAATAGATATTCTAGACTTAGAGAGGTTCAAAAGTAGACTCTTGACTAATATAGAGACTATTTTTTAATAGACTTATATTGTTTTTTGTAAAATAGTTGGAAGAAAATAATAGTGAAATGTAAATAAAATTTTCAAAAAATATAAATAAAAATAATAAGTAAATAAATAAATAGATAAGAAGGAAAATAAATAAGTAAATAAAATAGATAAGCAAATTTAAAAATAATAAATAAGGAAGAAAATGCTACAAATAAAAATAATTAAGGTAAATAAAAGATATAAAAATCAAATAAAAATGTTAGAAAGGTATATGAAAAGAGAATGACCTCTTTATAAGTGGATTTTCTACTTATATCTTGATTCGTCAAAGTTTCTTATTATAGTTCAAGTCCTTAGTAAGCTTTAGAAGGGTCGTATAGTTTTTGATCACCTTCTCTAATTCTTCTTGATCTTTATCTTCTTTTCTTACGATCTCTAAGTACATATTATTGCATCTTTTTATTGAGGTGTTATAATGTGTCCTCTTAATATGTTTGAACTGCCTAAACTTTGTTTTCTTTAATTTATTATTAATGTTAGTCACTTTCAACTTGTTTCTTACTATTGTGTTCCTAACGTCGTCACTTTTTGTAAGGTTGCACATCCAACAAAATATCTTTATCTTTGCCAGCATTAACTTATGACTATTTATCTATTTGATGAGTTAGCATTCTACTTTATAAAGCATGATCAACCTAAGAGTTAAACGGTAGAATTTAGTTTTTAGCTTGAGAAGTATCATTTTGTCATATAAAACTCTTGAAGCACCCCTCATTTAAGCCACTTTTATTTGATACAATGAATTATATTGTCATCTATCTTATCTTTATTTTAGATGATTAATCCAACGTACTTAAGACAATTTTTGCATAGCATAACTTTTGTACCAATCATGATTCTCACGTCATATACAACTCTGCAGCGTGAAAAGTTACAATCTTAATACTCAGTCTTAGTTATGTCAATTTAAAGCCCTTTAACTCTAGGATATCACTCCAAAGTTTTAATTTGACTTTAACACTCTCTTTTATTTTATTCACTAAAATAAGTCACTAGCAAACATCATATACCAAGATACTTCTCCGCAGATAAACTCGGTGATCTTATCTACACTTATTGCAAATAAGAAGGGACTCAACGAGGATTCTTACTATAATTTGATATTGATAGAGAAATGCTTAGTATTTCCTCCGGTTGTATTTACTTTAGTCTTAATACTTTCATACACATCTTTTATAACTAGTATATAGGCAACAAAAACTTCCTTAACTTCTAAACATCTCTACATGACTTCTTTAAATATCCTGTCATAATTCTTTTTTAAATCAGTGAAAATCATATGCAAGTATTTATGTCTGTCCCTATTATATTTTATTAATTGTCTAAAAAGATGTACAACTTATGTCGTTGACCACTTTGATATGAAAGCATACTGGTTTTTCAAGACAAGTGCACAAATTTTTTTTACTCTCTTCTTAATCACCCTTTCTCATAACTTGATGATGTAACTAAGTAGTTTGATGTATTACAACTTTAAATATCTCCTTTATTGTATGTAGCATTTGCTAAGGGGTTCTAACAAGGAGATAATGACTTAAAATGCAATTGTTATCAATCCCTTACCAAATATTTTTAAAAATAAACATGTAGAAAAAAGTAAAGTAAAGTTATAAATTATATATGAAGAATTACTGTATTACATCTTTTAGCAATTATGTTTACTCCACATCTTGGTTGCCATATTTGGGACTTACTAAACTTTAGATTTATAAAAAGAGAGTGAGCCTTAGAGCAACAGGTAAGAGATTACTCTTTTGTGATTGGAATGTCATGAGTTTTAATTATTGAAACAACCTTTTTGTAAAATATAAAAGAAAGATTGCGTACAATTGTTGACCTCCTCAACTGTCGCAAAGCTGGAACTTTCTACACTGAAATTTACTCTTTTAGATTTACAAAAAGTTGGCCTCTTTTCAATAACCTAATGATATTAATTGATTGTTTTAGCTTCGAATTGATGATTGGTAAAATAATTCACTTATAATTTGTAAGTTATTATTTTTTATTAAGAATTTATTTAATACATATTTGAAAGATAATAGTTATATATATTTTATAATGAAAAATAATAAACAAATGCATTGTCCATAAAATAAGACAAAACATAAATAATCTATTTTTTAAAAGAGTTACGCAACTATTATTTTAGTAGAATTCATAATTATTAAAGTTAATATTACTTAAATTATTTATTGATGTACAAATTTTAATATTTTTATGAACATAAAATGATAATCATTCATATTCAATCCTTATTTTTGCTTTTGAGTTTTGAGGAGGCATGACAAATGCACTTAAAAGTCTTTTTTTTTTTTTGTTTACAATTGGAAAAACTAACTTATTAAGGTAGAGCTATTGAGTTGCTCTGGGGTACATAGCACCTAAAGCATCGCTCCGAACAAGCTCCTGGACTCTAAAAGGGGGCTTATGAAGGAATTGAAGGCCTGGGCCGGGCTGAAAACTCCAGCTAGGCGAGCTAGGTTGTCCGCGCACTGGTTGTCTTCTCTGAAGACGTGTTGGATCTGCACCGTCCACTTCCTGTGCAGCAGCAGCTGAATACCTGTCACCAAAACAGAAACTGCGCACAAGCCCACAGTAGGATCAGAAAGAAAATTAATAATCTCCAGGGAATTAACTTCGACCACAATTTGGCTGATAACCTAAATCTCAGGCTAAAATGAGACCTAAGTGCACTCCCCATAATTCTGTCTCTAAAGGCGAACCCGACCTATAATCTGGTGGAAACCTCCCCTCCACGCTCCCGTCCAATCAACTTAGAAGTCTTTTTTCACTTTGCATAGGTGCGAGCCCAACCTCGACAAAATCCTCCCCACTTTCCCCGACTTTCTAGCATACAAGTCCACCAATCTGAACGGACACCAGTAGAAATGCCCAACTTGCCAAGCAGCAACCCAGGTTTGATCATACGGTCCTCAACAACAAACCCGAAAAGCCACAGCGCCACTCACAATCCAACGTCTGTAACACACTTTTGTTTCGTTTGTTCTGTTCACCATCCCGGCAATGTTCCTCCTCCACACACCCGCCACATCACTCATTCTCCTTTGTAACTGCCTAGAGTTTTGAATAAAAGATATATACTTTTTGCAATCTTTCATCTCAATAAACACCATCAGTCCTGCATATTGTTCATACTGCTGATAATTTCACTATGTATGTTCAAAGTGTAGGCATTGCTCAAACACCTAAATTAACCTCGGCCAATATTTTTATTGTTATTAACCTGTTCTAAAAGGAACAAAATTCCTTGATTTACAATTAGAATCAGATATTCATTTAGATCGAAAGAACATCTCTCCCCAATTGTATGATCCTAATATACAAAGGAAAATTTGTGTATCCAGACAAGTTATGCTTGAGCCTATTGGAGTCATAGCATGCCTAGTACAGTGATGCTCTAACTCGTTTCTTTTCAAACTGATCATAAGCATGTTTAGTCCTTAAGAATAACAGCAGACTAGAAGCTAACCCTACAACTGATAGACAAGCCCACCAGATAAACGTCAAGAAATAGCAGTTCTTCCCCATGCATATGACAGTGTCAGTATTCATGTTCACACCAGAGGTAGCATTGGCATCGTAGACTACAGCTGCAAGAAGGCCATAGACGAGCGATCCTATCGGAATGTTGGTGATAAGAATGTTGTGATTGACGCCAAAGCCATTAGGACCGAACAACTCGGATGTTATTGAAACAGCTGCAGCAAATATGAATCCAGAGCTCAATCCTACCAATGCAGTACCTATATTCAGTGACAATTCACTCGCTGATGCAGCAAGCAAGAAGAACGCAAATGGAGTTGGTACAAGGGCAATGGTTAACCACGCAGTCCTGGCAAAGTAGACCTTCCTGCGGAAGGTATAAATCATTTACATGAAAGCACATGCAGTATTGATAGATGAATCAGGGTTAAATCATATATCTTCAATCATTTTCAAAGCTATTACTGGAAGCATATGAATTAAAATGGAATGACTATGCTAACTTACGTGCGAATATAGTCAGGTACTGCTGAAAGCAACCGGCCAAAAAAGGAGAAGGATGAGTAGAGAGTGAGAAGAGTGGTAGTGTTGGAGCTTTGCCCCAAAGATTGTGCTATTTGGCCCAGATTATTGCTGTACACAAGGCCAATTGTCCCCCCACAGAAATATGCAGTATAGTATAGCCAGAAGTCTAACCGACGCACAACCACTGAAGCTGGATGTTCTTGTCCAAGCATTGCCAACTTATCCTTGCCAACTACTGACTCGCAACAACCCTCCTTGTTAATATTAACTCTTATTCCATCAAGAAGTCCATCTTCATATTCTTCATTACTTGCCTCACGAGTAAGGAGCTCCTTGTGAAGCTCAAGATCATCGACATCCACAAGATTGAAGTGAGAGCCTTCAAGCCGAAAGCTGTTATGTAAGGTCTTGTGAAACCAGTCTCTAGCATAGACAACACCAGGGATACATAACGGGAAAATAAGAAGAAGCATTGCTCCAACTAAGAGTGGACGAGCCCTTACAACATTTGATGGATTCGAGCCAAATAGGAGGAGGTAAATTCCTGTGAGGATGGCAATGATATTGAAGATGATGAATATGACAGAATCCCGACGAACACCATCGGGGGAGAGAGGACCTAGAGACGGTTGGCGAAGAATAGGAAGCAATGATATAATGGAAATGATAAGAGGGATAAGAGCATTTAGAAGAAGATACAGTTCCTTTGATGATGGTTCAATTGCATTGCCAACAAGAGCATAGAGAGCAGCACTCACTCCATTGAAGCTTACTGTCAAGGACAAAGCAAGAGCTCGGTTGGCTGGAAAGTTCTTGATGCAAAGAACAAAGCATACAGTGTTGAACCAACAGATGCTACATCCAGCCAACAAACAAAGAAAAGCCACCTGCAAACATTTTCAGAGCAAGGTAACTTAAACAAGAACATAGATGAGAAAATCACACCATGCATTACTTTAAAACAAATCCGAGGTGGGATGTCGACGAATTTCTAGCCAAGCACTAAAACTAATTTTCACAAAAAGAAAAGAATAAAAAATCTGCATGTTCACATACCTTTCTGTAACTCTGTATGCTATGCCATTCAAGTGCCTTAGCCTCTACCAATCATCTAGAGAACCAAAAAATTATGAAAGTACGTGTATCAGGGGATTGATTTGTCTTCGATTTCATTCCTAACATAATCTGATTATAAACTTTGTTGTAAGTGTCACCATATAAAAACAAAGTAAACAGAAAACTAAGCACAACTTCAAAGTTTCGACCTATCTAATAGACAACCTTCAAAATTCTCTATCAATGGCCCCCTGCCTGACTTTTGGCAGGCTACATCCAACCATACAAGCTCAAGTAAAATGGAAGAATCTTTAGTCCTCTCCAAGTTCAATGAATGTTAAGGTACTGAAGACCAATTTCTGTTGCAATAATCCAATTATAAATCAAGGTAGGAATTCCAGTGGTAAGACGTAATAATGCAGCTAGCCTCCATAGATGAGATGAAGACCTATTTGATCCTTACTGTGAATTAAAAAATATTTTGATAAAATTGAGAGCCAAAATATCCGTCCAAGTGTAAGCAACAGATACATCCGCTTTCTATAATAACATGAATTTAGAAAGCAAAATAATTTTTTGAAAAGGAAAGTAATGGTGAGAAGAGCTTTGCCAAATAATTACAATAACTATACTCCACGAGAGGAAAGTAAATAATTTTATTTATATTTTATATTAAAGTCATGTTCTTGATTCTCAAGTTTGAATTGATAAAATTTTAAGTCAGGTATAAATTTAAATTTAAAATATTTCATATTTAAAATTAAAGAGGTTCAATCTAAAATGACTCAATTCAATTGAAAAATTCAACAAAGTTTGAAGTTTGATTAACCTTTAAATTCCAATTAAGATCTGAATCAATATTTCACTTTTCCAACAATAATCGTTCTTGCCTACTTGGCATGAGGTTAATGATATGGAATTAAATATTATTCTTGTAACATTAACGTGATATTTTTTTAATAATGTCAACATTAAACACACCAATCTGAAATAAGTAGAAAATGACGATTATGAGTAGGAAGAACGAGTGCACTGCATGCAATTATTTTCTTATATACCATTCATATTAACTCAAGAAACTCAAGTGAATTATGATATGCATGGCAAAGCAGTTCATGTATCTCAAGAAAAAGCGTTGAACTAGAGGAGCATAAATTTAATATAACATAATATTGGACAAAAATTAAATTAGTATTAAATCTTAATAAAAATTTGTTAAATATTAAATAAAAATTAAAGAATTAATTTAAATTTTAATTAAAATTATTAAATAAAAATAAATTAGTTTATTAAAATCCACTTAATACCAAAAAAAATCATTTCCCGTTAGTTTATCATCACACGTTCTATATGTTAAAAAGATAAGAAAAAGGGGTACGTAAAATTACCAAAATGTAGGGTAAAGTGATGACGTTCCTGATGACTAGCCACTGAAGAAAGTAACCAAAGAACCCCATGAACGCCGCCATGAACAGCACCACCCATAGTGGAAAATACAGCAGAGCCAATCCCGACGACCACCCAAAAACCTTCCCCAAATCGGACGCCACGGCCAGATAATTCAACTGCACCTGTGAAATCCCCAACACTGTTTTGAACCTCGACGAATAAGCCGAGAAATCAAAGTTCGTCCCCGTGAAGGCCTGAATCCATATCGTGGCGACCAATATCATCCACTTTCGTGACTGTCCTGCCATGCTCACGGAACCCACTTTAATCGCTACCTTTAAAATCGCGGCCAACGATGACGTTAACCTCTCCGGTCGGTGACTGTCTGTGTTTGAAGATTCTGCTTCGTCGTTGTACTTGTTGCTTCTACGCCTATCAGAGTCTCTACGTGGCCTCATAGAATGTGCGTGCATATATATATATATGGTTATGGAATGAGTGTCTGATAATCTTTCCGTTGCTCTTTTTTTTTTTTTTTTTTTCTTGGCTAATAAGTTTCTAATAGGTGTGCGCATGAAAGGGAAGGGCAGATAGGAGAAGTTCACGTGGCAGCATGTCATACAATTGTTGGTAAGAGTGCGGAGTGAGTTGACGGGGTTGTTGTTACCTGACTTTCGGCGTTTTTCTTAAGCTCACAGAACTAAAACCGTCGTCAGGATTCCAACCCATAGGCTTAGGATCCACGTAGGATGAATGAATATCACACGTCGGATATTAGCTGGCAGATTCCACTCTTGTGAGGATCCCTTTTATTTTATATTTCATTAAAAATGGAAAATAAAATAATATTTCATTATTCAAATTGATGCCCTCAATTTTGTTAATAATAATATTAAAATGTTAAATATAAATAAAATTTATCAATAAATAAATTAATCATATTTTCATTAAATATAAATTCATTAAAGGAAATAGAAAGCAATCTATAAAACTTCTCATATGTTAACTAATATTTTACTAAATATTTTTAAATCAACGTTATAGTTTAAAAGATTGCCCGACTGTTATCATCAACTTTTGCTCTTAAGCTTCGCTCATTCATGTAGGCAAAATAATAGAAATTATGCTTGGTTAGCTCATGGTTTTTACCATTTATTTTATGAGCACTCATTTATTCTTTTTTTTAGGTCTCATTTATTAAATAAATAGATGCTCGTAAAATAAGATAGGAATAAAGTAATAGGAACATGTGATTTGTCCCAATTAACTCAATAATTGTGTTAATAATACCCATATGTGAGTGTCCTATATTGAAAAAAGAGGAAAAAGAAGATTAACATATAAGTTTAGTGGGCTACTCCACCTATAGCCAATTAGTTTTAGAATGAAATCCCACTTGAACTTGTGTATGGTCTAACTTTCCTTCTCGTATGGACCCATAGGCTCATTGCAAATTTCACATGATATCATAGTAGGTTTGGTTCGGATTATTAATTTTTCGGTTGTTCATTTAAATGTTCAGTGTCACTGTATTTATTTCAAGTGACAACTGAATGTTCAGTTTTAGTTGTACTTGAGAGGGAGTGTTGATAATACCCACATGTGAGTGTCCCATATTAAAAAAAAAGGAGAAAAAGAAGACTAACAGGTAAATCTAGTAGATTACTCCACCTATAGCCAATTAGTTTTAGAATAAAATTTCACTTGAATTTATGTGCGGTTTAACTTTTCTTCTCATGTGGCCCATAGGTTCATTGCAAATTTGACAAGTTGCACTTGATTGTCTTTTCTTGATCTGAAAACAAGTAGCTTGTTATCGAATTTTTATTGTTTGTGAAAACAAAATGATTGGTAGTGGTTACTCATAATCTAATAGGGACAAAGAATGGAAGTTGCAAATTATAAAAGAACAAAAGAGCAATATAGATAGAAATCATGTCATACCATCATTCGTCGTTCTTTGTTAATTAGAAGGTTGGTCGTTTTCCTTTGGTGCATAAACCCATGTGTTTACATCAAAACAACGATCAATCTTTATGAATTCATGTGCTTGGCAATAAACCCATGTGCTTTGCAAACCTTGCGAACATACTAACGTTTCTCTCTTTTGTACGTCGAGATTGTATGATTCTATTGATAATAGAAGACAAATAACGAAAGAAAGTAAAAAGAGAAATAAAGAGCTTCATTAATTAAGACTTAAAACCATGGGTCACGTACACCGACAGCCAGTTACAAACTAGGTTCCCTATAGCCTGCTTAAATTGTCCGTAGTGAAGGCCACTACATATTCTGCCTAGATCTATGAACAGGTATACTCTTCCCTTACACGACACCGTAGGAGAACAAACTAATTCACATGTAGCGACAATTGTAGGGGAACAGGTCGAAGTCGCCTTTTGCGATATTTCCCAGAAGCTTCCAGGATATGACTTGAGATGAAGGGGCTTTAGGGCTACGGTATGACTTGATGTTATGTAAGCTGTTGTAATTTTGTAAAACGAGCAGTTAGTTCATTTGAAAACACACCAGGTGATGGGCTAGATCCAAGTAAATCTCTTCTCACTTGACTTGCAAGTCCTTCAACTCCAGTATACAAGCATAAAGCTATAGTCGTTAGTTAATTATAATTTTCTTTTTTAAATATTACAGAGGTTTCTAGTTTTACTTTTTGTTTTAATAATACAGGATGCCAACTTGACAGAGATATAGCATTCCAAGTGGCTTCGTACAAAGCAAGAGAAATGCGACGCATTGGAGAGCTTGGACAATAAGAAGAAACACTTAAGTGGATCTATATGCAAGAGACGTGTGTGACAAATTTTATAACGATGATTCAACGCTTGAAGCAATGTGTTGAACTTATCGAAGAAGGTTAATTATGTTATACAACTAGAAACAACTTGTTTGTTAAAATTAGACTATTTGAAGCATCTTTCAAGCTATATGGTGTAATCTAATTGGGCCAACTTACATTATGCTTTGGATATTTTAATTAAGTTATTTAGGACTTAATTAAGTGCGATCCAATGGGCCTAAACAATTCGTTTTAAGCTTGTTTGTTATGAGTTTGTATTTGGACAAAATCAACCGTGGGTTTTGACCTAAGACATAAGTTTTAGCATATAAACACTTTAAAGCTTATTTGTAATCAAATTTGATTGATTCCATATTTAACAAATAAATTGAGTGTTCTTTACATTCTTTTGGAGAAATCCTTTTTGGTGTTCTTTAAAGACTTTCATTTAAGCCAAGGCTTGTGAAGATTGAAACTCATTCTTTTCATCCCCAATACCTTTCTAATTATGTGGGTATAACGGAAACACCTTCATAAGTTGTTAGTTCAATCTTGATTCATATAAAACAATCCATGGATCCTGTGTCCATAATTTGTGCTTCATTCGATTTGAGGTGAAGAGCATATTAGTTTTTGGTATTAGAGCCTTCTTTCATTATCAACATTTGTCTTATCTTATTTCTTTACCCTTTATTCAAGTCATGTTCAATGTGTTTGTAGGTTCTTAAGTCTTCTTGAATCTTTTCCTGGAATCTTGAATATGGTTTCTTTGATTCTTAAACGTTTCTTAAATTTGTTTTGAGTTCATTCACTTTGCTCATTGTTTTCTACCAAATTCTTTAAATTTTTATGATGGATATAAATAATCTTGACCATCTTTATCTTGGTTGATTCCCATCTGTGTGTGTTTAAAGAATTGAGTCTGGCTTGATCTTTTGATTTCTTGTTGAATCCTTGAATTCGACCAAATGATTGAATTGAATCTTGCAATTCTTACTTTGAGTCTTGTTTCTTGATTTTGTTTTCTTGAGTTTCTTGTTAAAAATAATAAGAAGAAAAATCTTAAAAAGAAAATCAAATTCGGTTGGAGTCTTTTCTTAATTAATTATCCTTGTGTTATCTATTCCTAAAGTTGAAAAGACTAGAAAACTCAAACTTTGGTGGTTAGGGAGAAACTAACACCAAATTTGTCTAAAACTAATCTAAATCTTTGTTTAGCCTACTTGCACACCTGAATTTTTAGTTCCTTTTCTCAATTATAGTCCTAACTAAATAGAAAGTTTAGAACTCAAGATTGCAATTCCTAGTTTCTAAAAATAAGGATGAGGCTAAAACAGGAAAAGTTAAGGTTCTTGTTATGTTTTCCAAAAAAATGATTCTTTGCATTCAAACATATTACAAGAGCTTGAAAATCTTAATTCTTGAATAATTTTATTATGATTTTTTAAGGTAAATCGGTAGGTTCCTAGAGTCTCCAAAAATCTAGCTTGTAAGTTTCATATTCTTTGGCATCTTATTTCATTTTTCTTGCTTTCCTTATATCAAATTACTTCTTAAGAGGTGAGTTGTGAGTGATTTAGAAAACACAATATATGAGGAGAGATTGTTCTCTTACTAACGTTTTCTTGCAGGTTTTACATCATGTCTAATATTAGAAATTCATCTTCGTCTAATAAAGACATAGAAGTTGTCAAAGATGGAAGGATGGAAAGCAATCCTTTAATGATGAAATCAATACAAATGATGTTTGAAAGGATGTTTAAGGAGACGGAGAAGATAGATGAGATGTCATTAAGATTAAATTCTCAATCCAACCTAAGGGAGAGGATAACCAAACCTAGAAACACACATGATGAGTTTGATGATGACAACGACGACGACGATCAGTTTAACACCTTTGAAGATGTGGATAACTTTAGAGAGACAGAGGTGGTTGTAGCAGAGGAAGAATAAGTAGGAATGGTGGGGGTAGAATTAGATATGGGAATGAGAAGGGCCTTGAGTTTATATTAGACAATACAGTTAGCATTAATATGAAAATTCCTGCCTTTTTCGAAAAGATGGACTCAAATGTGTATCTAAAGTGGGAATAAAAAGTGGAGTTAGTTTTTGAGTGCCATAACTTGTTTAAAGATAAAAAATTAAAATTAGTAGACTTTAAATTTAGTGATTACGAGGTTACGTATAAATAATTCTAATTAAATATTAATTATACAAAATAAGATCTAGTATCTTATATTGATCCTTATCTATTAAATATCTCATATTTAATTATAAAGCTTTTCAAACTTTACAATCAATTCTAATTTGATTAAAATATTTTTGCTCTTTTAAGTCTGTTCTGTACGTGAGACCCATTAGGTTCTCAAATATGTTGACAATGATTATATAATTATAATTAGATAAATTAAAATATTATTTAATTTATCTTTAATTCTCCAATTAAACAATTTATAATCATAGATCAAAATTGACGACTAGCAATACATCATGAGCACCCAAATATTTAGAAATGTCAAAGTGGTTTTGATCAACCTTTTCGTGCATAATTTTTCTGGTAAAATTTAACCATTTCATCATACAATGTTTCGATTAGATATAAAACATGAAATTAATAGCTACTCTATTTTGAGTTCAATCATATCAATTCTCCATCATTAGCTATCGATTGAATTAATGATATTTGTAAACTATTTAGAAAATATCATTTCACTTTGGTCAAAGATTTTTCGAATCAATACTAATTGAGAACAACAGAACATTCTCCCTATTACTTGAGGTGATGAATCATATCTTGATCACTAATCTATTTCTATATATTTCAGGCTACATCAATTGACTACCGAATGAATGACCTATGATCATAATAGGTCATAAGTAGTATCAAAATATAACAATCCCTATACAAGATAACTTTGAAATCTTAAATTAAAGGATCACTTATACAATCATCGCAACGAGAATTTTCTTAAACATATAAGTAATGTTCCAAATGAATTTATCATATTATGTCAGTTTAGTGAAATTGTTCTCTAACAACTACTCATATGTTTGTTTAAGTATCTCTATACTCTAGCCTATGAAATTAACTCCTTCATTCATAAAGAAAAACAAAACATATGCTAATCTTTTTACATTCTAATAATGTCCAGTCTTAATAGAGTAATAACTAGGAACAATTTAGGAATAATATATAAGTATAAATCTTGTAATTATAATCTCATTATAATTTCATTTGCAATGTATAATTATCTCATAGATTTTATTATATACATCTAAATATGTACAAAATAAATAATGCATTTAAATTATTTTGTTATTAAACTGAGACCAATCGATTAGCTGTAAGATATAAACTAACAAGGATTTGTTCCCAAATGTGGCCTGCTACCCTGTAGTTATCAGTGTATATTGTTGTAAACTAGGCAGGATGATGCAATCGGTAGTATCTTGCAAGGAATGTCCTCCCAAAGCATATATCCAAATAAAAACTTCCACACTTTTATTAGAGAGGGATATTGCAAAATAGGAAATTTGAGGATGAGCCTCGGAGCAATTAGCAAAGTTAATCCTTTGTGACCATAAAGTTACGTGTTTAAGTCATGGAAATAACTTTTTTGTAAAAATACAAAAGAAAAGTTACTTAAATTATGACCCTCCTTAGAGTCTTGTGCACTTGTTATGCTGACTTGGAAATTTGAAGATGGCAGAGAACGAAATTCTTCCGGGTACTGTCACTTGCAGTGTGTTTACAAATGTGTTTTGCAAGGAAGGAAAACTAGAGTAAGCTTTTAAAGTGTGTGATAATATGTCTACAATAGGAGTACTGTGGGTAAAATTACCTGCATCCCTTTGATTGATAGGTGGCACCTATCAAAATCCACAAGTCAATTATGATTCGGAATTCAGGCAAATCTTTAGTTCTTAATTTGATATTGCTTGTATTGTCTTGGAATTTATCGGTGCTAGATTATTTCAAAGAAATTTATGATATGAGATTCCATGTGATTCTAACTTTTTATACCTGACCTGTGGGTTTCAGTGCTCTTCTTATTAATGGGTTGCCTTGATTGTCTTAGTTGATAATTGAGTTTGCACTAACCTTATTTTAGCTTTCATTTCTTCCATCTTATCCTTGCTCTCTCTCCCTCAATTGCATACTTCTTATTATCTCTTTCTGCTGTGATGTATATAATGTTGGAACCAATATTGACATTCATGCTGACTACAGGAGATGCTGCTCAGTCAATCAAATATGCTGCTCTTATTAAAAATCGAACATCTTGAGACTTGGGTTTTCAAGGTTTAGAAGCCCTTACTCAAGCAGACTGTCGAGCTGACTTGGGGGTAATAATATTCGGACCAACATAAGCTGTTCTTTAGAGTTCTTTCCTACAGAATTGGCCTACAAGTCTCGACTCTTACAAGGTCTCATTTTCTTCTGTTTAATACAGTGGGTATGACTCTTGAGTAATGACATTCCCTTAAGAGTTAAAATTGTCCTTTACAATTTTTTAAGTGTATCAAATCCCACTAAAGTGTTTGGTTTCCGATAATTGGAATAGGTTTTCAATATGCATGGTGATGGTATGCAAATGACACTTCTGAACTCTTGTGAACTCCTTAATTGCAAAAGATACTATTTAATATTGGTGATAGTAATATACAATGTAGACTGAGTCAGGGTGGTGTCCTGAGCTATATAGACGTTATCTTAACGACTGACTATTTAGAAAACCAGGTTAAAATTGAAAAGAAAATATTATATCGGCAAACAGTACTAGAGCTGAAGATGTGTGACCGACATAGGCTCAAAAATTGAGTCAGATTCCAAGGCAGTGGCTAGTTCTGGCCACAAAATAGCGGAGACTGTCCATGACCCATCATTCCTACCACTTGGCCTTTGGTTCATGTATGCAACCCCTATTTTCTGTATAGTCGAATATACCGTCCCTAGCACAGGACTTCCAAATCCGAAATCCAATTCAGCAACTGGAAACCTTCTTCCCGATGACAGAACCAGCGTTGGACCTCCTCGACCAAGTACAGCGTTTGACATCATCAAACCAGGCCTGTGACATTCTATCCAATCAATCAAGTCCAAGAAATGTGACTCATTGGTGACCTTGGATATGGCTTCATGAACTTTGCTGGCAACATCTGGCATAGAACATTGTTTCAACTCTGTAACATCTCCCTCTGCCGTAGCTATAGACAACACGTTTCCTACGTAATTTGACATAGAACTCTGAGATGCATATAATCTACCTCGTCCGTCAACTAACCATCCCATCTTGCACTTTTCATGCTTTTCATTGATAACATTAGCCATAATCTTCCATAAATAGGCTGAAAAAGCTTCAATTTTAGTTCTTTTGCAACCATTGGTAGAAGCATGCCTTTGCAACCTGTTGATGTTTGAGATATCAATATGGTACAGTCGTTTCAGCAGGATTTTGGTTGTTGGTATGTTTATTATCTCTTCTATAGTACACTTGACGAAAATCTGATCCAAAGAAGGGTGATAAGTAGGAGGGTTACGTGGGTGGAAACTCCTCCTGTGATCTGGCATGCAAGATATCGGCTTGTTTTGAGCAATCTCAGACCATGAAACCAGGAATTTACCAAAAGAACTTGCATCCCCAAGAGCATGATCAAAGGTGAATGTTACTGAGATCCCTCCACAAGTGTAATTTGTTATCTGGGCTTGAAAAGGAAAATCCGGATTGAGAGAGATTAGTTTATCTTGCAAGGTCTCGTTCAGATTATAGAAGTCTAGTTCCCTCAAGGAAATGTTCGCATGGCCTTGTACAACCAAGGCACCAGTATTATCACAGATGATCTCCGGCTCATTGCTACTTGGATTTTGAACAATACGACCTGCGAATGGATAATAGTAACGCAGAGTTTTTGCAAGTGAGCTCTTTAGAGACCTCAAGATGGATGGAACAGCAACATTTTCTGGATTATGGTATACATAAAAGTATGTGATAGGAAAACGGCCGCAGAGCAAGTCGAGGTTTGATAGAGTGAGTATGTGTGGTGTGGACAGGGTATCAACAGATCTAACAATACTTCGTTCAGTCAAGTGTACTTCAAAGCTTCCATGCAGTTTATCCTCAGCTTCCATTAGACACTCAACTTACAAATGGGAAAATCTCTCCCAGCTGGATTTGTATTCACTTGAATGCAGTTTCGGAGCAGAATGAAGCATGCACATATTATATAGAGGGAGAAAGGATGCTTATTAGTCCATTGAAAGTCCAACTGATTTTGTCATTTAATCAATTTGCATTTGTAACTCGCTGACGGTCGAGTTTGGCAGGCAACATCATTGTTTGTTGAATGTGGAATGTCCATTTGGAAAGCCAAAATAATTGAAGAGCGAATGGCATGTTGAGAAATTGAGCCTAGTGAAGAAAAATGGTGAAAAGTACAATAATAGAGAGACTTCTGTCTATCAACATTCTATTTAAGGAAAAACAAGATATCATAATTAGGATACATTCAGGAATCTTAGGCAACGGGCCATTTAACATGAATCATAGCCTCCTTGACAAGCCATTAAGCAATATGGAACCTCTTGTCATGACCACCTCCTCATTGCTCGGGAAACATGAAGGCGATATACGCCGTTGGAAGTGTTTGAAATAATGAGTTTTGGCCATAACCAATCACTTTCTCCTAGTATCAATGATGGGAACAGCTATGGTAACCACTGCCATGTAAGAACAAAAAAAGTAGTGTGATTAATATTGTGGTTAAAAGAGTAATTTAAATAGTTCTATGGTGAGAAACAAACTGGATCAGAGAGGTGAGAAATCAAGCAATTAAAGAGAAATACTAGTGAAAAATAAATCAAATAATAGAGAAAAAAAGAATAAAAGTTACGGTGGGAGAGTTTAGATGACCAAGTCCTGCCACTGTTTAAACGTCTAAGGGGGTGTTTGGTAGACAGCGTTTAAGTTATATTTTAGTTGATTAAAGAGCATTAGTTGTTTGACTATATCAAACAGCTAATATACTTGTTTAGTTAGGAGCTGGTTGTGTTGGCTGATTAAACCCAACCAGTTATTTTTTGAAAAGCTACTCCAAGTAGATTTTCAACTTATCAATTAATAAAAATCTTACTCAACGACAATTGTGCCCTCAAACTTATTTATCATCTTAAGCATTTGTAGTTCATAGGTTTTTCACTTTAAAAAGAGAAAGTTATGATTCGTGTGTAGATCTTCCAATTTGTTAATTATTTTTTTGAGAAATATTATTATTATTGTTGTTTATTATTACATATCCTATATTTTTATTAGAGTTATAAACTTAATTTCTGTAAAATTAAATATATAAAATTTAAATTCTTATAAAAATATTGAACGAAATAATATTTATGTTCTTATAATTTTTTTAAGTTATGTCCTCATTAGTTATTTTACACATAAACAACTAATCCTAAATAACTAATTTTACTGAATATCTTTAATAAACAGCTGATGTTATCCACTAGTTAAATCAGTTGATATAATCAACTATCAGTTAACAGCTGATAGAATCAACTAACAGCTAATACAATCAGCTGATTGCCAAACAGGGTCAAAGTTTTTTTTCCCCAGTTTATATGTTTATTTGTTTCCTTGTTTAAGTGTGTTCTTAGTTTTTGATACCATGTTTGGAACAACCTATTTCTGCACACATTAGGAAACTTTTGTAGGTTTTTAAGGTGTTTTAGTAACTTGGCTTTGACTTTGAAATTGTTAAACTAAGGTGGGAATAATACTTAATTCTGTTTATTTATCAAAAAAAAAAATACTTAATTCTGTTTTAGAAAGAACAAATTTCTAATTTTAACCTCACCTGTATTGATCAATGTTATGAATACCGTACCGAGGTCGGTACCGGATTGAGCTCTGGAACGGAACGGTACTAGTACCGTTTCGTACCGGGTACCGTTTCGGGGAATTTTTTAAATTTATAAAATAGTCCCTAAAATTTTTAAAAATTGCAAAATAGTCCATATTGATATATTATACAGTTGTACTGTATACTTTACTAGTTTACTGT
>JANITX010000001.1:26964636-26975061 GCA_027564395.1 Erythroxylum ulei
TGGTATGAGACCTTGAGCTTCAGGATTTCATTAAATCACGCTCAAGTATGATGGTATCTTTTTAAGAGGTTGGATTCTAGAAACGGGATCCAACACCAAGCTACTTACTAAAAGATTGTGGAGGCTAATGGATGATAAACAATCTTTATGGTGTAGATGGATTTACCATTACTTCATCAAAACTCAAAGCCTATGGTCTATAAAGTGTTCCTATATGCAATTTACCTCACTTAAGGCCATTTTAAAACTGGGAGGCCAACACCAAACGGACTTCATTGCACTTATAGGTGATGGAAACTCCACCAATTTTTGGTATGACAACTAACTTTTGGTAGGACCTTTGATCAATCACAATAGCTGAAGCTCTGCAACATAAAGGAATTATCGAGAGAGCTACTATCTCCACATCTCTATCTGCTGAAATTTGTGGCGTAAACTACAACACTGAACCAAACAATCACATTTGGAAGCACAAGGCTAATGGTAGGTTCTCCAACAACTCTTGATGGAATTATTCTTAAACATCTTCCCAGGTTGGCATGGACTAAAGACACATGGGCTAACTACCTTCAACCTTGTGCATCATTCACTTTATGGCTTGCAATGAAAGGAAAATTAAAAATAATGGACAAACTGGCCAAATACACCCATCTTCCAAATTGGTGCTATTTATGCTGAAAAGAAGAAGAAACAGGTGAACACTTATTCTTTGATTGTGATTTTATTAGCAACATATGGTTAGAGATCTGCTACAGGTGCCTGGCAAGTGGAGTAATTGCCAAACTGGAAAATCTACACATACTACGACCAAAATACAAAAATAGCATAATGTATAAGTGTTTTTGGATTGCCTTATCTTCGATAATCACTGCGATATAGGATGAGAGAAATCTAAGAATATTTCAAGACCAAATCACCTCCCAATAACAACTCTACATTCAAATACTATATCATATTCGGCTACAAATATGCACACAAAAACAGACATTATCACATGGTTCTTATCTATTCCAACAATCGCGTCTGCCAATAAGAGAGATGCGTAATGTGACACATTAGCCACAGTCTCCAATGCACAAGTTAGGGACGATCCAGGTACACAGCTCCAGCCTCCTAGTCGATCCTACAGCAAATCAAGTACACAACTTGCCTTCAAACTTGGATTGCCAAATTAAACAAAGATGAAGGGATCTCACATATGTAGAGTTTTAAGCTCTTTTGCAATTGACTGTATTGTAGTTAAATACTTTGGCTGACTTATCCTTAGTATTGTAAGACTTCTTGATTTGCGTTTAAGGCTTAATTCATTCAAAATTTTCAAAAAAAATATAGTGCACCCAATGTAAATTGAAAAGTTCATGCCTTTTGATTGTGTATTAAAAAAATTGTATCATTGGGTTGTTAGTTTTTGAACTACATTAATTATCTTGATTAAATAACGGTCAAAATAAAGTAATTGATATTTCATTCTTTAGATATATAAACATATTGTAATTAGCGCTGTTGTTTTAGAATAATTAATAAACTTATTGTTTCCTTCTATAAGAAGGTGATGATTAGGAGTGTATAAGGAGGTACTTCGTGGAGGATTTTAGAGTGCCCAAATATATTATTCTTATTTTTATTTTGGTTGATACACTTATATTCCATATAGACTAAAGGAAGATAATATGGATGCATATTTTTGTTAATATTTTTTTTGATCTTGTATTTTGGATATGTTAAAGGTTGAATTTCACAAGTCCATATGAACTATATATTAACATATATAAATATAGTTTTTTAGTCATTTATTTTAGACAATATATATTTTACGATATATATTAACGTATATATGACTTTTAATACTATGTATTGTTGTGTTAATGAAGGTGATTGGTTATTCTTGATTATTTATTTCTTTTTCCTTTCAATATAATTTTATTTCTCTATACAAATTTAAATTTGTAGCTTAATAAATAAAAGGCATTGCCTTTATACCATAATTCTCTTTTTGCTTTTAGATGAAATTTTGTTGCTTTAGTTTAACGCATTTGTTGTTTTTGGTAATTCCATTTGCAATAATTTTCATTAAAGTTTGTTCCTTTACAAGTAATTTGTTACCTACCCAATGACAAGAGTTTCTTTTGCATTAACCTAATGTTGTTAATGAAAGGTTAAGCTGTTGCTTTTGTTGTTAGATATTGTTGCTTAAAAAATCAATTCATTGTCTTATAAAGACTCAAATTGTTACTATATCCATTGAACGTTGTTGCTGTATTTTAAATTTGTTTTATTGCCTTAATTAAAACTTCAAACAATATTATTCATTTTGTTTCCTAATTAAGAAATTTTGTTACTTCATACCTATAGCATTGTCATTTTATTTGACAGCATGGATTCTATAGCCTTAATACAAAGGCAATAATAATTACCCTTCCAATTATGCTTTTACATGTTGCCTAATGCATCTTAATGCATCTTTGTTGTGGTGGACCAATTGAGAATTTAAGAACCAGGTAGCATGAAAAACTCCCTCCATGTAATGGATTGTCTATCTCTGAACGTTTAAGCCACTTTGGGTTACATTGAGTCTATTACTTTGGAAATTAAACTCTGATTGTTTGTCCTTTGAAGTTCAAAAGAATTTGTACAATTTAATAGATGATCAGTCTTTTTTTATTTTTTAAGGATCACTGATCCACTTGGTTGATAATTGTGAATTGAATTCAGACTTTTTCTGAATATACATGGGGATCTTTTATCTTGATGGGGACCAAGTTTTGAATGGTTCAAACCCTTACGGATATTTGATTTATTCGGTTTTTTATCAAAATTTTTATTGATGTAAGCACGTCTCAATTTTTTTTATTAAAATTAAAAGTTTGGTAATAAGGAAATGTTCTTAGCTCCTTAGGGCGAATTTATGTTTAAATCTAATGGCCTGCCATGAATAAAAAGCAAAGAGTAGTGAGACTACAAGAACGTTCAGTGAGACAAATGTAGGCATCGATCTTCATATTGATCACAAGTCACAACTACAAAGACAAAACCATTATCTTCAAGCATCATTTAACAAACAGGGAGTAACAAAACTCTTAAAAGTGATAAATGACAAAAATAATAGCAGTGACATAGCCAAGATGCTGAAAAGGCATGCTGGGAAATACATTAGCTACTTAATAGCAGTTGAACATAGTTTCTATATATAGATAGATAATGATCTTGTTCAAGAGATAAATAGGGGTGCAACTAGCTAGCTGCTAAGAGTAGTGGTTCATAATCAAAATCTAGCATTTGGCAGGACGAGGAAGCTTGCACTTATCAGGAAGCTGCATGGCCAGGTTTGGATCGATACCAAGTGAAGGCAGCAACTTGGAGTTCCTGTAGGAGCAAAGGCAGCGCATGTCACCGTGTGAAAGCGCTGAGCAACACTCGGTAGTGGGTGGGGTTGGGTTCGGCGGTGTCACCGAACCCTTGCATGACATTAGTCCAGAGGCTGGTATGTTACATATGGTTTGTGCATTGGAAACCTCAAATATTCCGTTGCTGCCTATGGCGACCAGCACCACCACACCAATAATAAACATCTTTTGGAATGTTTTCATCATGTTTCTGGGATCAACGCCAACGTCTTTAATTTTGTTTCCTCTTATTCTTGGGATTCTGTGGAGTTTGTAAGAGTATTTATATAGAGGGAAAGAAAGAATAGGGTTAGAATATGGAGTTAGCCCGTGAATGAATAGTGGCAGGTTTTGCAAGTAGGTAGTCACTCTGTAGTGTCACGGGCTTTGCACTTGTGGTGAAGAGTAGTCGTAGTGTTTTTTTTCATCCTTTAGTTTTTGTTGTTTGTACTTCGATCCACTAATAAGTTTAGTTTCCACCAATAGATTTGGAATTATTTCACTTTCGACAAAGTTACACAGTCCAATGTGGATAGAATCTTTTGAAGTGTACGGGTGAATCATCATCTTTCATATATAAAGAACATTAAGATAAAAACATCAGCTTTGGTTTTACACCAAAAATATATCTTTAATATTTTGTTAGCATATCGAAATGAAAACCTTTACAAGAGAAAATTAAGATCTGACATAAAAAGCAAATAGATGAGCAATGAATATCAGCAACACCAAGGTTTTAGACCCATCTTTGTATGTAAAGTGAACAGAACTTGCATGCTGCACTTGGACATACCAACAACATGCATGCTAGAAGTAATTCAATATTCAATTACTTTGTGAATCTGACTTCAATTCTTCTAAACACCTTCAGGAGTTTTTCTGAATTCATTAATTAATTCAAGGATATTCTTGGACTAAACTGTTGTGCACTATTAAGTTTTTTAATTCATAATATAATGATCATATGTAGAAAAGCCGAGTGAGAAGTAGCCTTCAGATCAGTGAGTGCTACAGTTAGCAAAGAGAAGAGTCTGGAGCATCTTGAAGTGCTGGATGAGGTGGTAAGGCCTTAATGGTCCAGGTGGAAGATGAAATTGGGAAAAAGCTATTATTCCATTCATGTAATGAAACAGAGGCTGACACGCAATTCAGGCATGACCAATAAGTCAACCCTTCCAACTTGTGTTTCCACTCAACTAGTATATATGACCTCACTTACCTCAATGCGCAGTAATGGAGCTGATCAAACTACAACAAAGTAGCCTTTTGGCTGCTTTTTTTCCCCTATGATTTAAAATTCATAACTAAAATCACCCTTTAGTTACGAAATTCTAAAATCATAATCAATTGTAATAAAATTGCTAGTGTGAAATGGTTCGCGAGTTTTTTATAATTATTAGTGACGTTTAGCATAGGCTACATGCTATACGATTTGGCAACATTTTTTAAGAGTGGAGTTTTAGTTTCGTAGCTAAAATACAGATTCCATAACTATAGGCTACGAAAATAGATTTCGTAGTTAAAAACTTTTCACTGAGAAAATTTGTTCGTAGCTAAAAATGGAAAAACAAAAGACAATAAAAAGGACGTCATTACGTCCCTGGTTTTCTCAATCTTGATAATCTCAAGACTGCTTCTCTCTATTTTCTCTTCATCTTCGTCTTCGTCTTCCAACAGCTGCAATGTGCTCGTCCAGTGTCTTCGTTTAGTGTCTTTGTGTATCTTCTCTCTAGTGTCGTCGTGTTTTCTCTAGCAATTGGCAACGTCTGTTTTGCTTATTCAGATGGGTTCTTCTTCTCCAGGTAATTGGGGTTTTAGTTCATTCATGGTTAAGTTAGGGCTGAGTCAATTGGTTACACGTACTTAAATTACCACAATTCTAATTACATTTGTATGGATAACATACTACTATTATGCAAAAGACGTGTTAACCTAGATTAATCAACATATATATTGTGTTTCATTCACACGTAATTTTTGTCTTTCCTTTTGTTTTCAATCATTGGCTGTTGCTTCAACAACTGCAAATCTAAGTTAGTTAATGGCTATAGTGTTTTTCCATTCAGAGCATATTCCATATAAAACTTAACAAATGCTTTTCTTTCCAGAGTTACCAGTGGGAATGATAATGAGCTGATCTGTGGCCTGGTTCGACCATGAGTTAATTGGCCCATAATTACTGTGGCCAGACGTGCCCAAGACAAGTAAAGCTAGCCCGATCTAATTTATATTTTTTAAAAAATTTAAAAAAAGAAGGGTCGTTTTGTCACTTTTGGTTCCGCCATAGGTTAGGTCGGACCAAGGTGGCCCTAGCCAATGGCCTGGTTGGGCCAAGAAATACTAGCTTGCGGCTAGACCTATGGTAACTTGGGTTTATTATAAGACCGATAACCTGACCAAACATCCTCTTAGCATCAATGACCTTTAGTTACTTAGTCAAGGACTAGTTGGACTTGGTTCTCATAAATTCACTTGTTACATCTATTCTACCATTTTTATCTTGTTTAATTAATTATTGACTAATTCATTTGTGATTAGTACTAGACTATTATGTTATTATGAATCATCTTTTTTCTTTTCCTTTTTCACTCTGTAATATTGTATTATTTTCTAAAGTGGGTATCATGAACATGTTGACAAAAGTTGCTTCAGCTTTATGATAATGAAGAATTTAAGAGTCCAGATGTTGTTCCTTTCTAAGCTTTCTCCTTTCAATTTGTCAATTGATACAACTTTGAAGATGGTCCCTAGGTTAGAATTAGTTCTATTTTTGACATTTTCATATCATCATGTTAAAATGAAAATTTAACTCTTTAATATATAGTAGTTTATAAAATACTTTAAAATTTTTTTGAAACTTACCAATATTATCTCTTGCAAATTTGTAACTTTTTCCATATAGTAACCTTGTCAAGCAATAATCTTTTGCATTTAATAAGTGTAATGTACACTCTTATGATGTTCTTTTGAGCAACAATAGGTGGATGCACGTAAACATGAACGAGTTAATTTACCTATTCATTTTGACACTCAAATAAAAGTTAAGATTTTCCTATTCAACCTTTATTCGTATCTTATATAGATAAAGTAAACAACGTCTAATCCAATCCTTTGAATTTAGCCCTCCATCCTTTAGATGATTCATAATTAGGTACAAAGAAAAGAATAAAAAGAGAGATGATAGAGAGTTGCAACATTGGTACATACGTGATTACTAAGCTAAGGAATGACTTATTTTATAGTAGTTTATCTAATTATTCATCTTATAATTACTTTTTTAGTGATCTTAGCTATAATTATATGAAAAGATTTTCAAATGGATTGTTAGGTTGTACAATGTTATGGATTTGATGAAGAATAGAAGCAAGTATGCATGTTAGGTATGGTAATAAGCAATCAAGTTATGGAAGATAGCAAGAAATGTATAAATGAATTGATTTCATGGAAAGGTATGCATATAGAGTGTTGATCAATTTATGTCGTATGTATCTTCTTCTTTTGATGCAAGTTAAAGGGATGTTGTTTTGCTTATGGTAATTAAGATACCTAATTTCATCAAATTATAAACTAGTAATGGAAGTTGTGATGTTGATCACTTGATGATTGGAAATAAAAAGTCTAAAACCCAACTGTGATATATCTTTTACGCCATCACTAGTAATTAAGTCTTTAAATCTTGATGCATAATGTTTCAGTGTCTATTTAACATATCCATATCTAGTTACCTTAGTATGAATGGAAGTGCTTTTTAAGTTCTTTCAAACTTTACTCTCAAATGATTCAGAAGCAAGATGATTTTTCACACTGCAGATAATGAGTCTTTACTGTATTTAAATATTTGTTTGACCTGAAAAGAGGTGAGATCATTAATTTCTTAAATAATTTTCTATTCTGACAAAAGAGAAGATATTTGGGATTTTCTTTTATTTAAGTTGGATGTTAGCATATTAGAGCTTGGATGTTTGCATATTTTGTTCAATGATTTTGAGTTTCAATAATACATGTTACACACCCATTGCAAGTCTTAAAAAATTGGGGCTATCTATTTTGTCTTGGTAATTCTATAGTCGAACATTAACTCTATAATTGGCAAAGTTATAAGTACAATTATCTTGAGGTCATCATATGATATGAGGTCTTATGATTGATTGTTTCTCGAGAGTTCTATTGTGCTTATTAACAATGATGATATTAATACTCTAATTACAAATGTAGTCTACAGGAGGTGTTAAAGCTCATAATAGCGAAAGCATACGTTGAGTCAAATCTTACAGTTCTTGCTTCTGAATTTGGAGGTTTGTTTAAAACTTACTGCTTGAATCCTTGTGAAAGTTTAAGTAAAATATTAGATACATTGATACCACCTAAATGTAACACCCCTAGCCAATTTACTATTTTACCCTTCCCGTCGGAGTGGGATGTTACATGGTTAAACACTTTATTAACCTCATTTCAAACTAGTTTTAGATCACTATTAAAAGTATATGCAGATAATTTCACTAAGTTTATTAATCATCAAATGGCTGAAATTTTTATCAAGTGTTATAGGAATTTTACATCAAGTAGTATTCCTTATTACCTCAACAGAAAGGAGTGGTTGAAATAAAACATAGGCAATATTTGGATGTTGATAGAGCCTTGAGATTTTACATAATAAGAAACTTACTTTATGTTAGAAATAAGTTTAAAACTTCTTCAATTTAATATTTAAGTAACGTAACCCAACATATTACATATACAACCTGCTTTAGATATGTGTATAATCATAATGACATTTTAGCACATATTTTGAAGTGGCTTTCACATTCTTGCTCTATGAAAATGAATATACCTATAAGTATTGGAGATGGGTCATGCTTCCTATTCTAAGCTAGCTTATATTTTTAACTACAAAACCTTATGTTTTCATATATCTTATTACAGGGTTTGTCATAGTCTACTAACCAATTGCATTCTTTGGTAGAATTCAAACTTGGTATGTTAATTTTGGTTTACAATTATGTTATTTACAATGTAAATTGCATTTAGTAATTTAGTAACTTACTTGTAATTGTATAGCTATATAAACAAAAGTTGGACGATGTAGATGATGGAATTGGAGAAATGTTAGAGGATGTGGGGAATTATATGGAGATTATGAATCATAATAACTTTCTTAATACAATTGGTAGAATTACAGAAGATAATTTTTGGAAGTTATTGAAAGTAGCTCAAAAAGAATTATATTAGGGATGCTCTACTTTCTCACAGTTATCTTTTATTGTCAAGTTGTTGCATTTGAATGTATATAATAGTTAGAGCAACAAATATTTTGACATGTTGGTTAAGTTGCTTAATGATGCATTACTGGTTGGCCATAAATTGTTGAAATCTTATTATGAAGCAAAAAAATGTTAAGAGATTGGATTAGGATATATATCAATGCATGTTTTTAAGTATAAATTTGCTATCTTTTAGAAGGACATTATGTTAGCTCAAGGTTTATGTTTAATGATTTTGATTGTAACTTCATAATATTTCAAAATTGAAATTGGATTTATTTCCTTTTAATGTTAACGGGTTAATTCTCAAAAGGAAATAAAATAATAAGAAATGTGTTTCCTTTCTTGTAGGAACCTTCTTTATGAACTTACCTTATTATAAATGGTTTATTCGAAAGGATCATACTAATTATGAAGGTCGTATATTAGCCCCGTGATTACTGAAAGATTTTTAGCAAAGATAACATCGAAGTTATTAAATTTAAATTCCATCCAGTTAACTAAAGATGCAAGTGAAGCAACGGTTAGTTGAAGAAATTGGCTATTTAAAATGTCACGACCCGGTACCACATCGGACCTATGACAACCGCTGCATACCCGAGCTAAGGATACTCACAGTATTCTTAATCCGACTATTCAAGGCTAACTGAGTAACTCTCTTCCTTTTTTTTTTGAAAAATTTGGGCAACACAACGACTGTATTTTAAAAATCCCAAATCCTGCAAACAATTTCAAACACACTTATATATTCACATCCAATCACAACTTCAGGACTTTACAGTCCACTTAAGGCAATTTCAACAATAGTATCAAAAGATCCATACATAAAGTCATTTATAAAACACAAGGAAATCAAAAGTTAACTTATAAAATCATAAAGCATATCTACATAAACACAGTTTATGAGCTACTAGATAATAAAAGTACAAAATTGGAAATTACCCACAAGCGGTAATATCTCGAAAATGTCAAAAGACCACACGATCTATGTAACATCCCACCCCCGACAGGAAGGATAAAATAGTAATTTAGCAAAGGATGAGAGTGATTGGGATGAATTAGAATTGTTCATGCATACTGGTATTTATAAACAGTGAATTTGTGCACATGAAATAACTGTACATGCATTCATGATTATTTCCCAGTGTTTGGTCCTAACTGGAATGTTATTGTGAATAATGTGGTAAATGTGTTTGAAAAATTTATTGGACTGAGTTTTTGTGTGTTTTATATTTTATGGGAATTATAGGAATTTTTCTAGAATTTTTCGGAGAAAATTTCCGGACCGAAAAAATCGCCAAGTGGCAAACCGGTTGATTTTTGGTAGCGAAAATTGCTATCCAATGGCACTACAATATTGGGTATATTATTTTGGATTTGAAATTAGGGTCATTGGAATTGAATGGGTCAAATGTCATTAGGGTTTCTTAAGAAATCCTATTACATATTTTGTCTTATCCTTCTTTTGTCTTTTTCTTCTATATGGCCAAGTGTCCTCCTACCATTTATGAGCTTTGTTTTATTCTCACCCTTTGACCTATTGAATTCGGCAACTTCATGGTGAAGGAATGGAAAAAAATCAAGTTTATAGCTTAAGTTCTTCATCATATCCGAAACTCCCTCTCTTCTTTCTTCTTCTTTGGTCTCTCCATCGATTTTTGCCATTTTCCTCCAACTTTGAGTGATTTCCTTACATGCTTGCAAACTTAAACCTTCTACCTTCTCACCTTGATGATAACCATGCATGGGATGGAGAAGAAGAAAGGTAGTTGGAGAATTTA
>JANITX010000001.1:27020341-27042988 GCA_027564395.1 Erythroxylum ulei
GAAAATTTGAAAAAATTTAGCCCTAATTAAACCTACCTGGCCCCCATGACCCATCTCCCTACCCTACCCCACCCCATCCCACCTACCGCCTGCGCTGTACCCCTCTCACTTCTCTCACTCTTAGCCCTCTGGTCTTACCATCTCAAACGTCAGTCACCATCTTAGCCATCACTCGTTAGCCTGTCGCACCTGCTCATCGCACCTGTAATCCTACTCTCACACTACAACTGCACCGCACTTCCGCCTAGACTCTCAACTACACTTACTAACCCGCACCATTACACCATAGTCCATATGCCAAACCACTAGCCTAACCTACACCAATCCAGGGATTCACTAAATGTTACAAAAATTGTGTATTTGTGTTATGTAGAAGGCTGCAAAAAATTGTGTATTTTTGTTCAATCCTTAATTGAGACATGGATTTAGTGAAGGTTGAAAAAAATTGCAACAAATTTTGTGGAATTGTAGATTATGAAATTATGGAATATGGATATTGAAACATTGAAATATTAAATTTTGTTGATTGTTAATTTAAATATTGAATTGTGTGTTTGTGTTTTGTAGAATACTTAATATAGATAAAATATTGAATTGCAAATTTATAATGAATTATGTATTTGTGTCTTGTGACTTTGTGTTGTGTATTAATTGTGTATGTTGAATTGTTGGTTCCTTGTAAATTGTGTTGGATGAAATTGAATTGTGTAGTATATCATGTATGTTGACTCTTGAATATGGAGTTAATTTAAGTAAGAAAATAAGAATGTTGATTAAAATTGGTGAATGAAAGATTGCTAAATTAAAGTTGGGAATTAGGATTTTAGTATCAATGTTGATTAAAATTAGTTGAAAAAACAAAATAATGATAAACATTACAAATTGAATTGTATCAGCAAACAAAATAGATTATTTTATAGTTGAATTACGTTATTACATAAAATAGGTCGTAAACTTATAATTATAAGTTATGTTTGAAATTGAATAGGTTATAGTTGTGAATTTATTTCTTTGTGGTTGAATTATATAATCATACAAAATGAGTAATATAAGATTTATGTGCTTTTGTGTTAGTTATGAGTCAAACAATACATACTTTGTAATAGTAGTTGATAAAGTATTATTTATTTTGATATGAAATTATATATTTAATTTGACATATGTCTTTATTTGTTTTACAAATAAATGAAGGGAAATTCAAGTGCTCCTAATAATTCAGTCGCTTTAGGTATAACAAGATTCAACGATTTAGCTTAGGCTCATACTAGATTAGTTCCTGGATAACGAACCATACTATTTGTTTGTATTGTAACAAACATTTGAAAGGAGTGTGAATCAATAGATTAAAGAAACATTTAGCTGGAGTCAAAGGTAATGTAGAGCCTTATAAGAAAGTGAGTCCTAATGTGAAACAGAAAATGAAGACTTTACTTGAAGAGTATCAGCATGAGAAAGATAAAAGGCAAAGATTGAACCATGAAATTGGTACTGGAAGTTCTTTTGTTAATGGTTAGGATACTGGTGGGGATGTTGAAGGTGTAAGCATTCCTATCCAATAAGAGAGAAATATTACACTTGATGTTAGGAAAAGAAAAGGACATGTATGTAAGCGACTCATAATGTGGACATGATAATGGCTAGATAGTGTTATGATTTAGGTATAGCATTCAATGTTGCCTAATCTTATTATTATCAACCTATGATATATGTTACTGCCTCCTACATTCTAGGATACAAAGCTCCTTCAATTGATGACTATATAGGTAAACTTTTTAGTAGCTCTATTTATGAAATAAAAAGTTATTTGGATGAAAGAATAATGATTTGTTCTACTTATAAGTTTTCAATAATGTGTAATGGTTGGACAAATAGATTATATGAGCTTATTATTAATTTTTTGGTTTATTCTGTAAAGGGAACAATGTTTTTGAAGTCTATTGATCATCTCACCTTGTTAGGAATGTTGATACTCTATTTCAAATATTTGATAAAGTTGTGAATGAATTTGAGCTAGAAAATATTGTTCAGTTCATTAATGATAATGATTCTACTTATAAAGTAGCTAGAAGAAGATTGCAAAGCAAATATAATTCTTTTTATTAAACTCCTTATGCTGCACATTATATTAACATGATATTGAAAAATATAGGAGATGTAAGGTATTTTTCTATTATTTATGAGATTGTGTAGAAAATAAAAAAGGTGACCAAGTTCATCTACAATCATGCATGGGTCTTGAATTTAAAGACAAAGGATTTCACTAATGATAGGAATTTGTATCATCTTGCTATTACAAGACTTACAACTAATTCTTATCATTTTAGTGTTTTATCCTGATGAAGGAGTTTAGGCAAATGTTTACAAGTCATAAGTGATTTGTATCTCAACATGTTATGTCTAATGTTGGATTGGAAGTTTCTAAAATTATACTTGAAGATAATGAATTTTGGTCATAACGTCAATTTATCATCTGAGTTTCTGAGCCTTAGGTAAAGGTGCTTTGTCTGGCTGACAGTGATGAGAAGGCAATAATAGGTTATTTTTATGATGCTATGGAGAGGGTAAAGGAAGCAATCAATGTCAATTTGAAAAATAGGTCTTCTTTGTATACACCTCATCTTACAGTCATTAATGAGAGATGGGAAGGACAACGTTGCTCTCTATTGTTTGTAGATGAGACATTTTTAAATCCTACTATTTATTTCAAGCCAAGTTTTACAAAAAAAGCTAAAGTTCACAAGGGAATGCTATTAACTATTGCAACAATTATTGCCCATGAAATGATACAAGATCTCTTAAGCTCACAAATGGAGATTTATAAGGATGCTTTTGGTGATTTTGGGATGCCAAATGTTATTCATCAAAGAGATAAACTTAATCCAGGTATATATTTTTTTCACTTTTTTTATTAAAAATTAATCATCACTTTATTTTGTTTATAATGCTACCTTTGTTGTTTTATGATTACTTAACGGAACCAATTTGAAAGTGGTCTTTCCAAAATTATAAAGGTTTACAATTTGAATTTTGAGTCAATGTGTGAGTGCAACAAGGTGTGAAAAAAGTGGAGCACATTTAAATTTATACATTCCAAGAGAAGGAATAGATTAGAGCACAAAATATTGAAGGACATGGTCTTTGTTCAATATGATTTAAGAGCTTCAAGAAATGTATGCTATTATCATTATTAAGGTGGATATAATTTATTGTATTTTCTTAATAATTTAATTTTATTTGTTTATTAGGACTTTTAGTAGAACAAGTAGTTCTTTAGATCCAATATGTCTTAATCATATCGATCTTTTAGCATAATGTGTTTTTAAGGAACCTGGTTTGATAAAGAATAGTTACTTGGAAGATAATCTTGGATGAGAAAATATTGACATGTTATTTGGTGTAATGAATTTAAATGATAGTGATGATGAGACTCATCTCAATGATGATGATTTTGTATCAAATGAGAGTTAGGGTCACTATGATTTGATCGGGTATTCGATTGAATAAAATCCAAGTTGTTATTTATCTTCTTCTTTTAATTTCACTTATATTTGATATATATATTAAATTCTATGCCTGCCATATAAATATAATTGTAAATTTTTTCTGGTTTCACTTCTAGTTAAGTATTTCCTTAGCACGAAATGTTGTTGTAAATTGTAATAGTTAGAAAGTCATGGGTACTTATTATTCCTTTTATTTGATATTTTGATATAATTATTATTTATTATATGATGAAATTGTAATATTTTAAATACTTAGTATTATCCTTAACTTTATATTTGTGCAATGATTAAATGAACTTTTTTCATACTAATTGTGGTTATTATTTATATTTGAAATAAGTGAAAACTAATATCAATAAAAATAAATAGATTGTTATTATTTTAATTTTCTATTATTATAATTTTTAAAGAGAGGGTTGATGTAAAATTATAAATTATACAGTACAATATATTGAGTGAATATTCTATAATTTAAAAAAAATTAAGGACTATTTTGTATATTTAAAATATTACAAGAAACGGTACCGGTGTTGATCAATACTGATACAGTATCATACTAAAACTAAATTTGGTATTGGTACCGATACAGTATCGCATTCATAACTTTGGTCTCCTCCCCAACTTTTGAGAAATAATATTATTCCTGTGCACTAAAAAGGATAACATATTCTCCTTGCGACAATATACTTATCTCAACCTAATGGCTATGCAACTTAAGCCTCGCTGGACTTGTAGAATGCACAATCCAAAACTATTCTTGCAAGTCATCACCAGGGGAAATAGTTGATAACTCTCTTCATTTTTAGGGACCCTCAATGTTCAAGCTATCCTCGAAAAGCATGCTGCGTGAATTTTAAAGTGGCTTAGGACAGAGAAAAAGATCAAGGGGCCCTGGCCTGAGCTGAATCATAATACAAAGAGAAGCCATAAATGGGGACAAGGGCTTCCCAACTTGGTAGGGTTGTAGTCTATGTCATCTTTCATAAGCTATGTCCTGAGGAAGGCGAGAGATTTTTACAATGAGTTATACCGTGATTAATTCAATAACAAAATGTGAAGTAACGTTGGTTGATTCTTATTTGCGATTCCATTCATTCTTGTTGTGAGTCCAGTCCTATTTTAAAGATGTTTGCTAGATTAATTCCACTAAATTTGGACTTTGAATGTGCTATCTGTCTTTATATATTAAAAGGAACGAAGATCAAGCATATTTGAGGTAAAAACCATTGAACTGAAACTGTTTCTAGAGCCCATATCCACATATGCATTGCACGTGTCCATATCAATGATGGACATGACCGTATGGATGAATGTGTAAGCTTCTGTAATTATATATAAGTTGAAAAATGACGTTTAAGGACAAACATGTTTATGCGGAGTCAAACACAGTCATGTAAGTGGAGGACACGACTGGACACGACTGGGTCTATTGATCGTGTAAACCACTAGGACCATGTATCTCCATAATGTCGCGGTGTTAAGTGACATATTCAACACATATGGTTGTATAAACAATTGTATATGATTTAAAAATCTTACATTCTCAAATATTAAAGATTGGATAAGAAACAAAAGTTGCATTAGACATAAACACATGATGATAGAAGAGTTTGAGTCTAAATAACATTGTTCAACTATATTTTTATTGAATTTTGATTTCTAGGATTAGTTAGGGGTTATATATATATATAAGAATTAGAGAGGCTAGAGGTCAAAGAAAGCTAGCTAAAGAGATAAAATGTAGTTGTCTTATGAGATGTTCTTGAGTGAGATAACTCGAAACTTCAAAACATTTATATCCTACTATTTTGGGTTTAGCGGAGTTTATTGACAATTTTTCCCATATTTTATACACACACACACACACACACACACACACACAATTATAGAAGTTTTTGAGAGTTAAAGGGGCTAGAGGTCAAAGAGAGCTAGCTAAAGAGATAAAATGTAGTTACCCTATGAGGTGTTCTTGAGTGAGATAACTCGAAACTTCAAAACATTTATATCCTACTATTTTGATTTAGTGGAGTTTATTTACAGCTTTTCCCATAGTTTTTACCCTTGCATTAGAGGATTTTTCACGTTAAAATCATGTGTTCAATTTATCTTTCAATCATCTTAATCGTTTGAGTAGTTTGTATTAGATGACTGATCTTATCGATATTGTGGGTGTTATTGTTTGAAGTCCTAACAACTATTATCAGAGCCTTAGGTATGGAGAGTGATAATAGCTCTATGGTGAATTTGATATCGGTCGACTACTCTATACGGAGACATATGATGGAAAATCTCTTGTATTGCAAGGATCTCTATAATCCAATCAATATGGACAAAAGTATAAAAGACAATGTCTCGTTCTAAGCCAAAAATAATTATTGATAAAGGGTGGGAAAAGATGAAGCAAAATTTTTTAGAAACTATTAGTGAGTGAATTAATATAAGCATATTCAACCATGTATCCTAATAAACAAATCCTTTATAGTTGTAGAAGAAATAAGAGGGTCTTTATAAGAGGAAGGCTGCTTACAACAAGGTCTCCTTAATTAAAAGGCTTGTGAACTTGAAGTTGAAGGCTAGGAAGTCGGTGTCGAAACATCTCAAAGATTTTTAGGATATCATCAACAAGCTGAATAAAATGAAGATCATTCTTGATGATGAGTGACAAGTCATGTTCCTATTGAATATATAGCTCTACCTAATTGGGAAATTTTTTGGCTGTGACTATCAACAACTCTACTATGCTTCATTTAAATGTGATTGAAAAGAGTATGTTTAATAAAGAGATTAGTAGGAGGGAGATCGGTGTGATAACATACAAGCTTTTATAACATAAAATAAAGGAAGAAGCAAGACTAAAGGCTCCAAAGGGCAAGATAAGTCTAAAAATAGGAACAAATCTATGGTAAGCAGATCATAACTTGTTACTATTGCACTAAACCTAGTCATATAAAGAAATTCTACTAGAAGTAGAAGAGCGATTAGAAGAAACATGACAAATAGAAAGATAAAGATTATAATAACACTACAGCAACAATCTCAAGCACAAATGATAAGGTATTGTTGATTTATGCAACCAATGAGTGTCTACATAGTCACTCAGATTCTAAGTGATACAGGGGCTTCCTATAATTGTGTTCTAAAGAGGGAATACTTCACCAATCATAGGAGTGGTGATTTTGGAAGTGTGAAGATAGAAAATCATAGCTCTATTATCATCTTTGGGATGAGTGAGATTCGAGCTCAGACCAATGTTAGGTTCATGTTGACCTTAAGAGGTGTATGACACCATTTTACTTATACCTCAATTTATTGTCTACAAATGTGTTTAACCAAGAAGGATATTGACATACATTTAAGGATGTTAAGTGAAAGCTGTCTAAAGGAGTATTAATTGTTTCTCGTGGTGGATTATGTTGCACCCTATAATAACACACTTTAACACACTTAAAGGTATGTGCTAGAGAACTACATACTGTTGAAGGGAATAATTCTCCAAATTTGTGGTACTAGAGGTTGCGACATGTTGCTACCAAATCATTTATCCCTACAAAAATTATTGTTCCTCTCAACCCTTATGATCATTGCATAGCTAGAAAGCAATACCGAGTTTCATTTCATAAAAGATTTACTAGAAGGCTCTGATGTGTGTGGTTCCATGTAGGTGAAGTCCTTAAGTGGTAATAAATACTTTATTATTTTCATCGATGATACTACATGCAAGAATTGGGTCTTTATGTTGAAAATTAAAAAAAAGGTGTTTGAGACCTTTAGGAGATTTCATTCTGTAGTGAAAAGAAGATGGAGAGAAAGCTCAAGTGTCTCTAAACTGACAATGGAGGTGAGTGCAACTTTAACAAGTTTAAGGAGTATTATGTAAGACATGACATAAGACATAAGAAAGCAGAAACTAGTACCCCACAGCACAATGGTGCTACCATAAGGATGAACAGAACTATTATAGAGAAAGTTCAGTGAATGCTCCAGATGTCTAACCTACTAAAGTCCTTTTAAGGTGAGGCAGTCTGAACTACAGTTTATGTGATCAACAGAACTCCTTCAGTATCATTAGATCTTGATATTCTTGAGAGAGAGTGAAAAGGGAAATATCCGACTAAGCGTTTAAGCATTGCCAAAGAAATAAAGATTAAAGTTATATTCGAAGACTATTCCTTATATATTTGTTATATATAGAGACAAGAAGTTTGCATATAGACTCTACGACCCAAAAAAAGCATAAAGTTATCAGGAGTAGGGACATAATCTTCTATAAGTGAGATGGGTGCATATATCATAAAAAAAGACAAGACTACATCCAACAGTTTATCTTTCGATACTACATACATTTCTCCCACTTCTACCTCCATTGATTATCCTACAAGTGAAGAAGGTGACAGAAGTAAGCTAGCATAAGATGATAATCAAAGGCAATCTAATGGAATGAGTCGTATGAGCCACATCCTGTGGATGATGTAGAAGATGTTCAGAAGCATCATGAACAAGGGGAGTAACTTGCTCAAGTGTTGGAAGATGTCCAACCTTAAAGGTCAACTAGAGTGAAGAAGCCTTCGACTAGATACCCAAGTTTAGAATATCTCGTAGTCACTGTTAAGGGGAAGCTAGAGATTTTCCAAGAAGTGCAATCACTCAAAGGCAAAGAATTTTAGCTCAAGTTAATACAAGATGAGATGGATTCTTTGGACAAAAATGGTGCCAACATGTTGACAAGGGTGGTTCTTGGAAGCAAACTTGAGCTTTGTAGTAAGCTCGTCGAGATGGCAAGTGATGGATGAGGTAGTAGATTTTTCTTCCGAAATGGGCTAAAAAGGGAGATTGTTATGGGTTTAACCCCATTTTAAAGATATTCGCTAGATTAGTTTTTCTAAATTTGGGCTCTAGAAGTGTTAGTTGTCTTCATGGATCAAAAGGAACGAACATAGGGAAATTCAAGGTAGAAACTGATGAGTTAAAGTTGTATCTAGACAACATATATATTCGTGCAAATGTTGGAAAGGCATGTGAATGAATATGTAAGCTTTTGTAACCGTGTACAAGTTGAAAGATGATGTTTAAGGATAGACACGCCTGTGTAGAGTCAAACAAAATTATGTTGGTAGAGGACACGACCATGCCTCCTAACCGTGCAAGTCACTAGGACCGTTTTATTCTTGATTTGTAGGTTTAGTTGTGAATGTGTGTGTGTGTGTTTGTGTCAATTTATACTTAATCCTTAAAGTTTTTGGAGTTGAAGAGGCAAGAGGTCAAAGAGAACTAGCTAAAGAGAGAGCTAGAGAGATGAGTTGTAGTGATCTTATGAAGTATTCTTGCGCGAGATACCTCAAAAACTTAAATGCTTGCATCTTGCTATTTTGATTTGGTGAAATTTATTGTCGATTTATTTCGTGATTTTTACCTTTACATTGGAATGTTTTCCACGTTAAAATCATGTGTCAAATTTATGTTTCACTCATCTTTATTGTTTGAAAGTTTGTTATTAGTTTGAGTGATCTTATCAATCTTATGAATGTTATTGCTTAGAGTCCCAACAATTCTAACCCTAACAACTCTTGTATTTCTACAAATGGTTGGAAGGAACTAGAGCAAGAAATAATAGTAAGTAATCTTGAACAGGGACTGATTATATGATTATTATTAAATATGAAATTTTTTATTTTATAAAAAATAATATTTTTATTATTTATAATATTGACCACAAAAATTTGTATTTTTGGCAAAAGTTCGTGTCCAAAAATTCATTGTTGTTATTTGTTACGAACTCTTCTAATTCTACTCTTCTAGTACTCTGTGCTTGATTATGGCATGTAATATATATCTTAATTAATTAATATGGATCCTTAAGGTGGTATCTTAAACTTTGCAAATTGGATAATTTACGTATTAGTTTCTACAGTTTCATTACTACGAGTTTAATATAAAATTTTTCGAACTCTACATAATTCACCCAAAAAAAATGATTATTATTGGTTTAAAATGCCAGGTATTTCTCTGAGAATATGATGAAGTCGATGTGTTGTCATTGTAGATGGTGTTTGCTCGATAAATAATGGCCCAGTAGTGGCTGTTTGTAAAACTTAAACTTCTACTGTTAGCTGGCTTGATCTCAAGTTTACTGCAAGGACTTGCAACTCTGAACCCATTATTGAACCACATTGACCCACACAACAGTAATTAGTCATCCCTTTCTCTCCAAATTCTATACGAACTTCAAGTGTTTAACTACTTGGGCCATAATTGCATTGAACACAATCATATCATTTTTCAGTCTATAAACCGGTTTTGTGTAATGTATAGTGTAGTGTCATATTTATTGAGCAAAATTGCCCCTTTCGGCGTATGCAACAGACACACCAAGCTAGGAATAAATTTCTCAGTAAAGAATAAGGAATTCAAGAATTGGTATCTAATTCCTAGGATTTCAATAGCTTCTCTAACAACAAAAGATGCCAGGAAAGAATAGCGTTGAAAAGAATTGCAGGTGCAGATTACCATAGCAGACACTAATCTGAAGTGACCTCAAACTCCGCACCAATTGGTAGATGGTCACTCGGATGGTAGTAGTTTGGTAATCCACCAAGAACATCAGGTGAATTTTCTTCAGGAAGTTGAAGGATGCTCACTGGTTTTATTCGATCAGTGGGGGAAAAGAATATATAATCTAGTGTATTTGTGAAGTCGGGAGTGCAGTTTGTGAAAGGTGGCTCGTTGCCTCTTACATAAGCATATACGCTGGATAAGGGAATGGAAAGCTCATCCAGGCAGTCCACTAGTGCAACTGAATTGTTCCCTGAAACAAGGTACTGGTAAACCTGAAACAATGAATCGAGGAATGTAAGAACTAAGGCTGTAGTAGTATCCAAGTGTTCCCTATAGCTAGAGATAGAAATGTAACTATATTTTCTCAACTATTATAAGATTAGGAATTCATGTGGTAACAAAGAAAAGAGAAGGCAAAGGTATAATCACAGACCTTGTCCCCTGGAACTGAATTGAAGTCTCCGGCTAAAATTACTGAAGGTGCACATTTATACTGGTCGGATACTACTTTCCTGAATTGATCTAAGCGTGATAAAAGATATTTAGCTTGGGCAAGCTTGACATCAGCCCATTCAGGATCCCTGGAACACATGGGACCCAATATGGTCACCTAAGATTGTCAAGCATTGATGTTTCTATAAAAGCACTACTAAATTCTTCCAACAAAATCAGGAAGATTGGCTGTTCCAAGACGACTGGTTGCATGACAATAAAATTCCAGAGTGCATCTTTCAATTTGAACAGATTAACAATATTCACTTACCAGTAAAGGTGTGTGTTTGCAACTATAATGACATGACAAAAAGGTTCATTGATTTTAAAGGCCGCCATAATTCCAACACAGTCACGTTTTAATCGTACACGAGGATCATCAGGATCTCCACGATCCTCAGAAGTACCTTTTACTATTGAATCTGAAGGCAGATCATTGAAGAAGTAAGTTAACAACTTGGTAATCAATGTTTAGTATGCACTATGTCAATTGTCTTTGCAAGAAACATATTGTCAAAAGTTTCCTCACCAATATAATGGAACAAGTACAATGTTGCATGCCACTTGATGAAAAATTCAAATAATTATATGGAAAATATAGATACATAACTATAACCTTGCATCTAAAAATTCGTCAACATTAACAAGAGTAACCAAGAAAAAGAAGGCATGCAAATGAAAACAAAAATCATATAGCAAAGGTGAGCATAACCAAGAAAAAGAAGGCATGCAAATGAAAACAAAAAACATACAGCAAAGGTGAGCACTATTTCTTGGTTTACCTTTTTTATATTCCTTGTCCAGTGTGTAATTATCTTTCTCAACACATGAAACAGGATCATCTTGTATTGTGTTCACAAGATCATTGTATTCTATCCTTTCCTCTACAAGTAACTCTGCACTAAAACCATGTCATATGAAAGTTTTACATAATTAGAAAGTAGAAACACGTAGGATAGTTTAATTCTAATGCTTTACTCATCATGGAGAGCATGAAGAAAACTATTTGAAGAACCAAAGGCATTCATGTTAGAAATAGCATAACCTACAGCCATGAAGTCATAAGCAAATGCTCTTTGGAATGATAAAATTAGGCCTAACTCCAATCCAAATGGTACCTCAAGGAGAAGAGGATTGCTCTTACTCCCAGTCGATATAAGATATTTATCATACCTAACACACACCCCTTATGCATTGATGTGAATATCTGATGGCAAAATTTAGAATACTGAACCTCTGTGGGCAGCTCATAGGACTGGACATTTGTGAAAGACCTATCATCAAACTAAGATTGGCTCTAATGCCATGATAAAACTAGCCTAGCTCCATTGCAAAAGGCAATTTAAGGGGAGGATTGGCCAAGCATTTTAAGGCTTCTTAGGCTCTTACTCCTAGTCGATGTGAGATATTTATCATACTTAGTAAGTAGTGTCCCTTTTGACATCTTCAATGCCTTTATATCTGCAAGAAATATTGTTATCCTGGAGTTCAAGGAAAAGACAACCTCAAAAGTATTTACTTGTTACGCTAATCATCATTTTATTTGTAAGCCATTTCAGTCTTATCAACATTCAGAAGAAACTAAATTTCCAACTTCTGAAACCAGACAAGTTTCAGAAATATGTAGGCAAAAATTTTTGGCATATCAGCCTATTTCCTCAACATGATTTGGAGTAGATAAATGGTGAAAAGATGCAGAAATCTAGTTTACATGACATTATTTGCCATTTCTGTTCACTGACAATTACTTGCTGATACAGCGTACTTTTTGAATGGTGCTACATGAAAACTAATGTGGTCAACTAAGTTTCACGGGTTGAAATGGTGTTAAATTTTATAAATTAGAACACAATAGTCAATGCGTGAGTGAATATGAAAACAAAGATGTAGCTTGAGAAGCAAAGCTGCTTTACCTAATTGATTCCTATTGTATTCTCCATCCAAATTTACCCAAACCATTTGTAATTTAATGTAAAAAAACTAAAAGAAATAGGTAAAGCATACCTGTCTTGTCTATAAAATATTCCACAGCCGTCACGCTTCTGTCCACTTCTCTGAATATATATGCTCGAGTAGCCATGACTCTCAATATTTGGCTTGTAAAAGCTATCATACTCATCCACTTCCTGGTGTTTACAACATGAAATTCCAAATGAAATCAAAAAATAAACATAAACTTGTTGATGCAAGAAAATATACATCATAATTTGAGAAGAAATTCAAATTACAATAAAAAGCAACAATATGAGCCGGCCTTATAGATTACAGATGGTGAGATTCAAATGATTGTAGTTATTAGTACAGGAAAGTCATATATCACCTGCAGACAAAGAAAGTCAGCACCAAGGTCCTTAAGAACAGTTAGAATTGATTGTGATCGAGCCTTCCACCTATGTTGACCACAAGTAACAAATAAAAAAAAGTGTAATCAGTTCATTAGAATCTAACAAAGTAGACAATTCTAACAGTGGACAATTAGTGATATTCATGTCTTAAATATTTTTATGGTACTCGTCATATTAATCTTAGATGACTTATTCGGGGATTAACAATCATTCTCTTAAACATGGTATTTCACATTCTAAATTCTATTAGAATAAAATAGATAAAAGAGTGCACACATAACTAAAACCTACCAACCAACATCATTGAATGATATGTCATCTCAGAATTTGCATGATTTTATTGGCAACAAAAGATAATAAAACACAACCAATCATAACGTTTAGAATTGTGAAGCAATAATGCAATTGGAATGATAATGACAAAGATGATGGGGGTTGTGTACTGTATACTAAATAATGATACAAATTTTAGATAGTGGACCTACTTTAGGGAAGGAGATGGCGAGTGGGGGAAGAACGAACTCTTCACATAAGCCTACAAACAAAAGAACCTTTAAGCACATAACTAGGAGGAGCATCTTTACATAATGTGTACAATTTGACCCAATGGACGAGAACCAAAGAAATAAACATTTCTCTTCTCAGTGGAAGAACAAGGGTACTACTCCCACTGTGCTTAAAAGTCAGAAAAAACCAACTTGCGATATGCGTACTTTTTCATAACCTACATTAGTGGCGCAAAAACTACACTTATAAACAAAATAGAATTTTATCATGTATGCCAATTGTATATCTATTCATGCATGTGGTAGTAAAAATATCATTTGTTTTACAACTTAGACCTACCGTTATAACTTAAGAACGGGTGAATAAGTGAATGAAATAGGAATCCAATGAAAGTTTGGGGGAGCTAAGTTGTTTAACAACTCAAATAATAGAAGTTTTTCATACCTGAGCCAAAATGTTAAAGGACACTAGTCGGAATCTGATACCTGCAACACCACGAAATACTTTGCTTCATAACAATGGAACAGCAAAGCTGTTAGCATTGTAATTTCTCAATTGTTCCAGCAAGTTCTAGGGTTACTTGAAATATGTCTAAATAATTTTAGAAGAATAAAAAATAGTGGTTTTCTTGGGGTACCAAATATATTCTCATTTAAACACATCAAGAATACAGTTAGCAGAGTATTTGAGATTATTATTTATGTTTTCAATGATCATACCTTTGCTAGATTAATCTGTGTAGAATGCCAGGTTATGGTCACATCAGATTGGCAGTAAAAGCCTTGCTTGTACTTTACAACAGGTAATGTAATTTAAACCAATCGATAACATGCAAGTGTGAAATGTAGCAATAACATAAATCATACAGTCTAAGTTCAACGTAAAACTAACTACAAAATGGCATCAAGAAAGTGACATAAGCGAAAGAAAAGGTGTTGGTAGATGCATAGAAAGATGTAATGACATACTTCCAATTTTTCCATATGGAAGAACAACTAGCAATAGGTACACAAAACGTATTAAACGAAGGAAAAGAAGTGAACAGTGCATACCATCGGGTTTACTTCTTGAATGAATGTCACCTCCTTCAACGGAAACAAACTTTGGGCATATTGGTGATGGCGTTGTGCTCATTTTGCTCAAGCAAGTTCTGTACGATAAAAAAAGAAATCAACGTAACAGTTCTATAAGATTTCCATGCCCAATCCAAATATGGTAGCAAACAGTATACGCTTTGGTCCCATAGAAAAGAGAGTAAGGGAAGCTACTTTGTCTATGCAGGTAAATTGGTTGCTAAATACAAATTTTGCGCAACAACAATATTTTTGTTAGAATATTGAAATTAATTAAAATCAAATAAGAACTTATGTTAGATACACAAGAGATTCAGAACTCTAAGCGACAAAAGATTCGAAGTTTATACACCTGCTATATTATTCATGAGGTGAAAATTATGAAGTTATGACAAATTTCCCTTCAACGATTGGTTTTCAACTTTCTTTCTTTGCGAACTACGGAAACTGAATAAAGGGTAATCAAGAATTACTCAAGCACCTAGAAGCGGATACTTTTTTTTAGCAATCTTAAATTTCTAATACACTATGGAAGTAAGTAGTTATGCCCAAAAAAGACATTTTCTTTAATTATATCTTACTCGGTTCATTATGTTGTCTGGGAAAAAAGCGACTCCATGTTCCTTTTTTCTCTACTGAAGACCAAAGATGTAATAAAAAAGAAGGGAGGAGAAACGAGGGGGGGCAAAGTAGAAAGCTCAAAACTTTTCCATGAATTTTCTGGCACCAGCAACAGCAACGACAAAATTAAGAAATTGGGTGTTAAAAAATGTGATACAAAGCTGAAAGACAAGCAGAACTAGAAAACTATAGTTGAGAAGAACCCTGCAGGACACAGGTGAAGGCAAGAAACACAAGTACAGATTCTGAACATTCTCATCTAGCAACCAGGGTTGACGTTGGGAACCTCAGTGACAAAGTAAACGAGAGCTATGTACCTGTAAATGGAGGGAACGGGTCGGCGGACGAATGAAGAGAACGTGATGACGAGCATTATAAGTTACACATTCGGAGCCATACACAAGATTCCACCCCCGAGTTCGAGTGTACAAGGCATTTATATTAAAAAACCAGAAAAAACGTTGTGTGTTTTCAAGTCAACCTGACTCGAGTGTATAGTATATACAGGCCAAATTAGGTTCTAAACAAAAAAAAAAGAAAGAAAGCTTGGCCTCTTGGATTCAAAGGTATGCTAATTTTTTTTAAAGGAAAATTAAACCGAAATTACACGACAAGTCGGAAAAAATAGGTTCCCGACAAATCCTCTAAAAGGATCATGTGGCACCTGATAGGTATTATGTCAAAATAAGTGACTCCGACGTCAAAATGACCCGTATAATTAGCAAGCCAGTCGGCGCATCTGCTGCTCTTTCGGTAGATGTGTCGATGAATAACAATCCAGTTCCTATTTAACAGTTCATTAATGCTTCGAACTAAAGAGTTGAGAGATCTGACTTGGTGATCCGGGAAAGATAGAATATCGATCACCGTTGTGGAGTCCACTTCAAGCTCGATCCGTCAGTATTCCAAATGCCACGCGAGGGTCAACCCTGTATAGACTTCCCAGAGTTTCACGGTGATTGGAGTGCACCATCCAAGATTTTGAATAAATCCTCCCCGCCAGTTGCCTTTGCTATCCCGGAGAAGGCCACCTGTGATAGCTACGGATGAGATCCGTTTGCACGCACCATCAGTGTTTAAATTGAGCCAACCCGTGAGAGGTTTGCTCCATCTGATGAGTTGTTCTGATCGAGGTTGAGGATCGGCAGACGTCGCTCTACCGTGCCACACTGCTGAATGGTGGAGCAGACTTGCATAAGACAAAATATGAAAAATAGGTGAGGATGGCCAAGAGAACTAATCATTGAAGAGGGACATAATCCTCCATTGTCATAGAAACCAGCAGGTAATGCCAAATAGGATGGACCAGTCATGCCCCAACACATTGTGGTGATATTGGAGGTTGTGAGTAAGCCACTCCCTCGTTGACATAGTGTAGAAGACATGTGAAACGATATGAGAAGGGAAGATGTTCCACACTTGTCAGGCTTTTATGCAATTGCGCACTACATGCAACGAGGATTCCTCCTATTGACAATGAGACCAATTGTTGTCCGTAGTGAAATGTCGTCGCACTCTTTCCTAGTTAGTAATATGGTGCAAGAGAAGCCGACATACAAAGGGGTTAAACCGGGCTAAAAGTCCAAATTGGGGCTTAACTTTTTTTAGTTTGATCAGTTTGGGACTTAAACTTAAAACCTGCTTGGCTAAAATTTCACGAGTCTACTCAATTAAAAACTTTTTTGAATGAAAATTAGGACATGTTTACATGCGTCATTACAATATACAGCGGGGCACCATTATTATTGTTTAAATGCCACGTTTAAAAGAGTACAAACTTGCGTGGTGTTTTAACCTTAGATGTTAGTAAATTTGGTAAAGTAAAAAGAGAAACTCATTTTATAAAAGTTACAGCAAACCCTAAATTTTTCACTGTCTTCCTTCTTAGACACATCTTCACCGTCGGCCAATCTACGCTCTAGTCTTCTTGAAAGGGTTGTCAAACATCAAAATTGTCACCCAATTCGCGCTTCTTCCCTCGTTGAACTAATGTCTTGCCTAGTTGACGCATCTTCAACATCACTCGATCCACCCTCCAGTCTTCATTAAAGGGGTTGGCTTGCCTGGGTTGACTCATCATCTCTTAAAACTAAGGTAAGTCCTAGAATTAAGTATTAGCCATTAGACTTAAGAGCGGTAAAATATTTGATTATGAGAAGTCTGAAGTTAAAGAGGTAAAAAGAAGAAAGTGCAAAGGTTAGAGTAGTCTTAAGAAGATAGTATGAATGAGATGGGCAGAAGCAAAATGGTATTAGTTTCATCTTCTACCGAAAATGGTCAGGAGCATTCACCATAAACCACTGTCAAATCCTAGTTGCTACCCATTTTGTAACCTCAGATGCTAAAGAAAATAATAGGAAACTTTAAGTACAAAATATTTTAAAGAAGTTGCATATTAATATACCCATCATATATATTGAGTAAGTTTGAAGAAGATTATCCCTAAAATAATAAACTTGAGGATTGAGTAACTTGCATGACCAATTACCTGTAAAGATAAAGGATCTTGGAAGTTTTATGATTCCATGCCATTTGAGTGCTTCTAATGTTATTAATTGTTTATGTTTGCTAGTGTTAATCTAATAACTTTATCTCTTTTTAAGTAGCTTAGAATAAGTGAACTGAAGCCTACTATAGTGTCACTCTAACTTGTATTGGTTTATAAAGTACCTAACTAGGGTAATGGAAGATGTACTTGCTAAAGTAGAAAATTTCATCTTTCCTACCAATCAGAGCATAATAGAAAAGCAGTTGATTCTACAAAATCTTAATTTGATGCTTTTAATTCCGTTGCCCTCCTATATCCTTTTTTCTTTAAATGTTAAGTTGTTGTTCTATTAAAGGAAAAGTTAACATGTGAAACTTGCAACTGTGGTTTGATTACTAAAAATTAAAAATATAATATTCATTTTAAAGAAACAAAATGTTAACTTTTTAGGGTATGACTTATTGATTAATTTCCAGCATTATTGGTGCATAAGTCTAACTTGTAGTCCTTTATTTAAATTAAGGGTTTTATTAAGGGGAGAAACATTGTTATGGAAAAAGAAAAAAAACAAAACATCGAGTAAGAAGGAAATGAAATGTGATCATATAGAGAAATAATCCTTTTTGGAGTTACTCTTACATCCTTGTGTATATATACAAACCATATGGATGTACAGTCATTGCCTGTGATCCAAATAGAATTAAAGTCTAAAACATTTTGTACATGGATTAAATTATTCATCTCTTAATAAACTTGCTTCAAGAGAGGACTATGTTTTTTCCTACTTCTTTTATAAGTCCAATTAAAAATAAAATTGGAGGAATTAAAAAAATTGGAAATTGGAACATAAGAAAAAATATATATGGGTTTTGGCCACTGATAATTGATCAGATGAATTTCTACAAAGCAAAACAATCCTTAGTAGCCATCTCTTCTTAGACTATTCTCCAAATATCATTCAGAACTTAACCACAAGTTAGTATAGGAAAGCTCCCCTTCACTTGATTTAATATCTTAGATCATTTGTTTGTTTTGTTTGCAGGTTGTGTTTTGTGTTGAAGAGCATCCATAATAGTCCGACGTCCTCCTTCTTTGTAGATTGTAGTTATCCGTCCATCAAGGTAAGTCGTCTAACTATTGTCTCTAATATGTTTTGCTTTACTAGTGGGATTATTTATGGTAAGAGGGTGTATTTTTTTAATTGCAAATGATTTATTGTTTTTATGTTGTTGTTTGCAATACCCTGACTATCATTGATGATAACATAAAATTCTGATTTAACATTCTAGTAGTAACTTAAATCTGAAAGACTCTAATTACTAGTAACTTCAAGTTGATGTAACAATTGAATTGAATAAAGATTGCATTTAATATGGGTATTTTTAAAACATTGAGGCACAATAAACCATTAGGTAGGTATATAGGCTAGAAACCAGTGACGCAGCTCGTATGAGGCTTATAGGTGAAAAATTTCATAAGCCTAGGAGCCACAGTGAGAACATGTTTCTCAATTCATAAGTGTGAATAATGCCACGTACTTTAGACTTTTTTACTTTCGAACTTTGTCAACAAACTTCAATCATATAGACTCTAATTACTAGTAACTTAAAGTTGATGTAACAATTGAATTGAATAAGGACTGCATTTAATATGGATATTTTTGAAACATTGAGGCATAATAAACCATTTGGTAGGTATATAGGCTGGAAACCAGTTATGCAACTCTCATTAGGCTTATAGGTGAAAATTTTCACAAGCTTAGAAGCCAAAGCGAGAACATGTTTCTCGATTCACAGGTGTAAACAACGCCATGTTCCTTAGACTTTCTTACTTTCGAACTTTGTCAACAAAATTCAATTCTATAGACTCTAATTACTAGTAACTTAAAGTTGATGTAACAATTGAATTGAATAAGGATTGCATTTAATATGGATATTTTTGAAACATTGAGGCATAATAAACCATTAGGTAGGTATATAGGCTGGAAACCATTGATTTAGCTCCCATAAGGCTTATAGGTGAAAAATTCCACAAGCCTAGGAGCCACAGCGAGAGCATGTTTCTCGATTCACAAGCGTACCTTAAACTTTCTTACTTTCGAACTTTGTCAACAAACTTCAATCCTATAGACTGTAATTACTAGTAACTTTAAGTTGATGTAACAATTTAATTGAATAAGGATTGCATTTAGTATGGATATTTTTTAACATTGAGGCATAATAAACCTTTAGGTAGGTATATAGGCTGGAAACTAGTGATGCGGCTCCCATGAGGCTTATAAGTGAAAATTCCACAAGTCTAGGAGCTACAAAGAGAACATGTTTCTCGATTCACAGGTGTGAACAATGCCACGTACCTTATTAGAACTATATATATATATATATATACATGAAAGTATACGTGTGTGTGTGACGTTAGTAAAAAATGCCACTAACTTTCATGTGTTTCTTGTCACCTTTCACCATTCTAAATTAGTTGGTTGATAGAATTGTTATGAATATGTTAAGCATCATGTGTTGTGCTAGCCTTGAATTTCTCACTTTCACTTCAATGTTTCCTTTCAACATTCTGACTGAATCTCTTCCTTTTCCTGGGGTTGGTTTTTTTTGGTTTAGCATAATGACATTTGACGAAGTAACTCTGAAATTTCAACATGCGGGATGTTTTGTTAATGTGGGTGATAATGTTATGTATGAAGGTGGTTTTATGGATGAAATTGAATTTGATCCTGACTTATTGAGCTATTTTGAACTGGTTGATGTATGTAAGAGAAGTGGGTATAACAATGTGAAATAGATATTTTATCTATTTTGAACTGTTTGATGTATGTAAGAGAAGTGGGTATAACAATGTGAAAAAGATATTTTATCTTATGTTTGGTTTTGAACTATGTAATAGTTTGAGGGTTGTATAAGATGATGTTAGTATGTTAGATATGGTTAGTCAGGTGATGGGTACGGGTGGTATTGATATTTATATTGAACATGGGGTGGATACCCCTGTTGAAGTGATTGAGGATGAATGTAATGAGGTTAATTACGATTAATGTAGTTGAAGATAATGGTGAGGATGTTAATAATGAAGACTTTGGAGGTACAGTAGGTAATTTAGACAATGTGTCAAATTTGGAGGATGAAAATGATGTAGATATAGAGAATGAAGATGATACAAATATAGAGGTTAAAGAGGATGAAGACAATTTAGAGCAAGGAGATTAAGGTAATGGTTCGGATGAAGACGTTGAGGAGAATTTAGAGCAAGGAGATGAAGGTAATGGTCCGGATGAAGATGTTGAGGAGAATTTAGAGCAAGGAGATGAAGGTAATGGTCTGGATGAAGATGTTGAAGAAGATTTAGAGCAAGGAGATGAAGGTAATGGTCCTGATGAAGATGTTGAAGAGGATTTAGAGCAAGGAGATGAAGGCAATGGTCCTGATGAAGATAATGGACCATATGAAGCTGCTGCAGGTGATGCTGATGATGAAGATGAGGTAGTTTTGTCTTAATATTATGAAAGTGATGAATATGGAGAACTTATTAGTGATGTAGATGATATGGTAGATGATGGTACTAGGAGGAAAATGAAATACATTGTTTATGATGAAAATGCAGCTGAGCCTTACATTAAAGTAAAGATGATTTTTCCTAATCATTTATAATTTAGGAGTACAGTGAGTTTGTTATCCATCAAAACAAAGAGAGCTGTCATATTTACTAAAAATAAGCCCAACTTTGTCCAAGGTAAATGTAGGACAGAGAACTGCCCTTGTTATATATATGGAGCATTTGATAGGAAGTTATAGTCATTTCAAGTTAGGAAATTCAAGAACAATCATGACTGTAATAGGGTATATATAAATCCTAGGATGAACACCAGCATCTTATCTGACTTATTGAAGGATAAGTTTAAAAAGGAGTCATTTTTTAAGAATGATGATATCAAATTTTACGTTAAGGATTGTTTAGGTGTTGAATGTCCATGAGTATGGTGAGAAAAGCAAAGAAAAAAAAAATAAACAGTGTTGTGATCAACATTGAAGAGGAGTTTGGGAAGCTTGGGTCTTATATTGAAGTTATTAGGCAGACCAACCCAGGAAGCACTGTTACATTAATAGTGTCTCGGCCAATTCCAACATCTCCACCTATATTTAAAAGAATGTACATATGCTTAGAAGTTATTAAACATGGGTTTAGGCATGGATGCAGGCATTTTCTTGGCCTAGATGGATGTTGGCTGAGAACCAAAAGTAAGGGTGAACTTCTATATGCTGTGGGAAGAGATGGAAACAATCAAATGTTTCCTGTTGCTTGGGCTATAGTTGAAGTTGAGTCGACAGCCATATGGAAGTGGTTCATTGAAAGGCTGACAGAAGATTTACCTCACTCGAGCTCCAGAATTGGTTAGACTATAATGACTAACCAACAAAAGGTAAAAGTTTCACATCAATCTTGTTTTTACTTTCATTGAGAGTGTAATTGTTATGAAATATGTAGAGTTGCATCCATACTCCTATTTAAATGGTTATGTTTTCCTTTGAAGGGACTTGATAGAGCCATTGTTGATTTGTGTCCAAATGCTGAGCTTAGGCTTTATGCTAGACATGTTTATATGAATTGGCATGGAAGAGGACATAAAGGGGAAGAGATAAAGGAGCATTTTTGGAAAATTGCAAAATCCTTCACAGTAAGGGAATATGAAGAAAATTTGGATAAGCTTAGAGTTAAGAAGCAAAGGGCAGCGGAAGATATTGAGAATTATGCACCAGTTCAATAATGGTGTTGGGCTTTCTAGAGGGAAGATTCTATGATTGAGTTGGTTGACAATAACTTATGTGAGGCCTTTAATAAGACTCTGGTTGATACAAGAAAAATGTCAATTTTAGGGTTGTTTGAGCTTTTAGAAGAGAATTGACGAAAGGAATTGTTGGACCCCGAACTTTTCGTAGAAGATTAGAACTATTGAATGAGAAATTTTGGTGATTAGTCACAAGTTAAGAGCAAATGAATGAAAGTTCTTGAACCAAGAAATGATAGACAAGAGTAAAGTAGGGAATGATAAAAGTGGA
>JANITX010000001.1:27047336-27074923 GCA_027564395.1 Erythroxylum ulei
CTCTATAAGATCATTGCAAAAATTTTGGCCAATAGGATGAAGGAAGTTCTTAAATTCCTAATCAGTGAGAATCAAGGCGCTTTTCTGGCCAATAGAGACATTGGTGATAACATCTTATTAGTGCAGGAGCTTCTTAAAGGCTACAATCAGCAGAGGAGTCCCCCAAATTGCACTATTAAAATTGATCTAAAGAAAGCCTTTGATAGTGTCAATTGGTGCTTCCTTCTTTAAACTTTGGAGGTTATGAACTTTCCCCTAAAGTTCATACAATGGATACAAGAATGTATTTCCACTGCTTCTTATGGGATTTTGATTAATGGGTGCCCTACGGAGATGTTCAAAGGGAAAAAAGGTCTTAGGCAAGGGGATCCTCTATCCCCTTACCTATTTCTTATTTGTATGGAGATTCTCACCCAAATTTTCAAGTACAAAACCTCTTTGGATCCAAAATTCAAATTCCATTCAAAATGTAAGAAAATTTCTCTTACTAGCTTATGTTTTGCAGATGATCTTATTCTATTAAGCAGAGCAAATGTCCATTCAGTATCCTTGTTAATGAATTCCCTCAAACTCTTTAAGGAGATGTCGGGACTTTGTATGAATCCTAGTAAGAGCTTCATCATCCTCTCAAAAAGTGCCTCCCAACTCTCAAATCTTCTGTCTCAACTTACTAGTATGGAAGTAAAGGATCCTCCCTTGCTATACTTGGGGATCCCTATATCTTCAAGGCGATTAAGGTTTTATGAGTGCATTCCTTTGATTGATAAGATCCAAAAAAGATTGGGGGCTTGGGCAAATAGAGCATTATCCTATGGAGGGAAAATTCAACTTCTGAAATCAGTGATTTTATCTATGAATTCCTACTGGTGCTCCTACATCTTTCTCTCAAAAGGGCTTATCAAAGCAATTGAAAAATTGATGAAACAATTCTTATGCGGTAAAAGGAATGGAGAAAAAGGATTAGCTAAGGTGAGTTGGAGGACATTCTGCACACCAAGAGATGAAGGGGGGTTAGGCTTGGACTCTCTATTCAGCAAAAACAAGCTTCTCACCTCCAAGCGAATTTGGAAATTACTCAGTGATAAACAGACCATGTGGACTATTTGTATCCATTCCTATATAATAAAGGGAGGTAGTTTATGGGCCCTTAAGCCCAAAAATGGCTACACTTGGTTCTTTAATCAGTTGCTCAGTTTGTGAGAGGCTATGTTTCCCCATATTCAATGTAGGATTGGAACAGGAGATAGAATTTCTCTATGATATGACAATTGGACAGGGAATGGACCACTAATCCTCAATCCTCTGGCCAGATCTCTTCTGGGTAGATTTCCTAAGGATTCTAAGCTTCAAGCAATTATTACTAATGGGAATTGGTCCCGTCACCCAGCTGAGGTGAGCATGCTTTCCCTACCTTAATTTAGACATCAGGGGGAATGGGATATTTACTTGTGGAAAGGAATTCTTATCTCAGAAATCACTACATCTGATGTTAGAAGATTAAGGGAGAGGTCCACCGATCTGGTCGGATGGGATAAGCTGATTTGGAATAAGTTGCTAAGGCCTAATGTGAGCTTTCTGCTTTGGCTTATTATGCTCAACAGACTCAGCACTTTGGACAGGTTGACTTTCCTAACCATCCCTAAGACCTGTATTCTTTGCAAGCAGGAGGACGAAACTAGAGACCATTTATTCTTTGCTTGTTTGTTCTCAAAGGAAATTTGGGCAAAGATATAAAATCTAAGCTTTCCTGATTACGCCAATGGTAGTATTATTGATATACTATTGGATATCCCTCACTTGCAAATGACTAAACATGAGAAAGAGATCTTGTTACTGTCAGCTGCTACTTGTGTTCAGGTTATATGGAATGAAAGGAACAGTACAAAATTCCGGGACTAGGCTAACTCTCTGAGTTCTGTCATTGAACTCGCCACTACAAGCATCAGGAAACAATTGATCATCCACCAGTTGCACCGATACTGTAGTGGTAGACTCTCTACTATATGGAGACTTTAGCCTAACTAAATACCTACTCATTGGAAGCCACAGCTTACACCCCTCTATTCGCAGAACCCAGAATACAGTAATAAGGATATATGCATACCTGGATCCTCTCCCTTCTGTCGTGAACTGCCACATTCCTCAATGCAAATATCCCAGATCTCCTCCTCCCTTCCTGTCACAGGATCTGAGTAGATTAGCTTATCAGATCTCTAAGATGAGAGTTATCAGAAGAAGAAATGTAGGGTTAAAATTCAAAGACCTACCTTGTTCGACCTTCCAACCGGGGTTCACTGATTGTAAACGCCTTTTGAGTTCCGTCTCTCCGCTGATATATGACGAACTTGAGTCATACTATGGAATGTTTCTGAACTTGATCGATGTTTTAAGACAATTACCTGCCTTGGACTACTGCTGCACATCGACACCCGACCGTTTCCTCGCCTTCGTCGCTTTCCTTCGCCAACCCTAATTGCGAAATGTTGGGTGTAATCGAGTAAAGACCCTAACTGCTTTACTATTTTGGTTTATTCTTGTGTAATGGGCTCGTTGGCTTTTGGCTATGTTGAGTTATTGGACCAAGCGATGCTCAATTTTATCTATCTCTTATAACATACCACCCATCAATGAGAATTTTTTAATTTCTTAAATTTTTTTTTTGCTTTTTCTGGAACATGCCCTTTCCAAACTTTTTAAATTGTGATATTATTTATAAAATGGTTCGTAAGTCCCAAATCACTTATAGAACAACTTATTAATCTATTTAAAGCTTGCCTTTATTTTCTGATTATAATTTTTCTCCTTTTCGCCTTAGTGTTTTTGTCTCAACCCTATTTATTTTTCGGCTTAACATTCTTGATCCAATTTGGACAAGATGATCATAAGGGTTAACTAAAGGCCAATATTGGGCTCATGCATATATTAAAAGATAATTTGAACAGAAAGTTGAGTGCATTCGCAACGAAAATGGCATGAAATATTCCATGACAGACTTTTACAACGAGAAGGGGATTTTATATGAAATTATATGTGAAGAAACATCACAACAAAATGAAAGAGCTGAAAGACATGTTAAAACCTCAAACTCCCAAAATTATGAAGTTCCAAGCCTAAGGCTGGTTCTACTGTCCACTACCCTCCTGTCCACACTCACCCTACCTTCCCCCAACTAAGTAGCCCCCTCTTTAGTAACAACCTCCTCATGCATAACAGAATCCCTCCCCTCATTAATGCCATGTGTCCCCCTCTTTCTCCTGGTATACACCTACCACACTTTTGGATCCCTATTGGATTGGTCCAACAGCTGACCTACTTGGTTTTGGGCTCCATCACTACCTTCTCCTTCAAGAGCAGTCCTATCCTCAAGACTGAACGAAGAAAATTGGCTTCTGATATAGAATTCGTCATTCTAAGTGGCTTCATCGATGGATTTTCCCTGCCATTTAAGTAACAGTTGATGATTATTTTCCCCATGTTTCTTGACAATGCGGGCGGCCAACACCTTTTCAGGTTCAAGGGATTCTTCTAATTCTCCAGCCATGTTTTATGGTAATTAGGATGTAACATATTTATTGCCCACAACTCTTTTTAATTGAGAATCATGAAACACTAGATGAACCTTAGAGGATTCGGGAAGCTGTAATTTATAAGAAACTGGCCCCGTTTTAGCAGTAACTTGAAAAGGTCTATAGAACCATGGAGCAAGCTTCTGATTTATCCTTCTTGCCACTAATTGCTGCTTGTGTGGCCTAACGCTGCGTTTGGTTAGCGTCTTCAACATGCAGAGACGGAGCGAGACGAAAATTTGGAGATGGAACAGAACAAAAATTGGAGATAGTGAGTTGTTCGGTTGCAGTAGACAGAACAGAAAAATTGTTTCTGTCCCGAGGACAGAAATGTGTTTGGTTGCAATGGACAGAACAAAAATCAATGTTAATGACGAAAATGCCCCTGTAGTATAATATATTGAAAAATTGTAATTCATTGATTATTTTATAATTGTATCAATATTTATTTGAGGTGTATTTGTAATTTGTTAATTACAATGAAATAAAATGAGAAATTAGGCATATTTATTGAAATACGAAACCTAAAAATTAACTATTATGAGTTATGGAATTAAAAAAAAATCCTACAAGTTAGATATTCTAGTACATAATAATTTAATAAAACATATGAGCATTCATGGAAAGAATACATAATAGGTTTGAAAAAATCCTACAAGTTAGAAATATTAGGACATAATAATTTAATAAACATAATTTTTTTATGTGCAATTTAGAGAACTTTAATAATATGCATATTTACCCTTAACTATTAGAGAGGTTGTTTCTAGAACATCTACTAATATGTATATTATTTTTTTATATAAAAGTGAGATTGTTTAAGAAAAGAAGAGCATTTTTTTGAATGATAGAGTAGGCCGAACCCAATAAGTAAAATATTAAAAATGAAACCGAAACGGTAGATTCTCTGACTACATTCCAATATCTCGCTCCAAGCGACTCTGGCTGAATATTTTATATACCATGAATGACACACTTTATTCATTTATGATGATCTTTCTAAACTAGCACAGGCTTATCGACAAATGTCTCTTTTATTACGAAGATCGCCGAACTCTTATTACGCTTATTTAGGAGATGTTTTTATTTGCATTCATGGACTTAATATATAATAGGTTCAAATAAATCCTACAAATAACAAAGTTTTGTTTCTTTTGGTAAATCAAGCAAGAAATTTTAGGACATAATAATTTAATAAAACATCTAAGCATTCATGGAATTAATTACATAATAGATTCAAATAACTCCTATAACCAAGAAATTCTAATACATAATAATTTAATAAAACATCTAAGCATTCATGGATTTAATTACATAATAGGTTAAAGATACATGCAAGCCTTATATTTTATTAAGAATGTCCTTAACAATAATGCCCAAAATGACTCCAATGGAAATGAGTAAAAATCCTTGACTCTATGCCATTTTATGCTTTAAAGTTGCAACTTCATTTGGTTCTTCATTTGTTGGCAGTGAAAATTGAGTTGGTATTGATGAGGGTTCATTGGCGATAGGAACAATTTCTTCATTTAGATGACTGCGTCTATTTCGATCCATGACATAAGCACTTTCTGCTTCAACCAAGGTCCGAAACCCCTTGAATCTAACATTAAGAAAGCCCTTAGTTACCAATTTAACTTCATCCCAATTTGTGAAAATTCCTACTTGACGTCCAATGAATACAACATAGAAGTTGTATCTGCCCATAGTGATGTACCTATAAATGAATCAGATCCTAATCAATCTTACACGTACATAAATTGAAAACATTAAATAGTTAATAAACCAACTATTCATCATTGATACACATGTGTACAAACAAAGTCAAAAGTATATCATATCATCATTCAACGTCACATGGTTGGAGCACAAATAAGTTAAGTTAGACACATTGTTACCATCATACATGACCATATAATAGTTGAGGTTAACATACAAATCAAGGAATCAAACATAAAGTCAGAGTTCATCATCTAAGAGGTTGCGGACATAAGCCTATTTTTGAGTTGCATTTAAACCCCATAAAGATTCCCAGCATGAGGATTCTTTGAAAAGATCCTTGCAGTCCTAACAACGTCTTCTGTGGAGAAACCCAAAGTCCTAAGCTCGTCACCTAGCTGGGGAATTTGGTGTCCCCTCCCAATAGCATCTGCAATGATCTGTGCACTCCTAATACTTGAGTCAACTGCACGGGTAAATGTGACAGCAAGGCTTTCTAACACTTCACTATCCCTCATCTTCCTTTTCCCTTTACTTTGTTAGTTCCTGTCTGTGTTGGAAGCAGAGGCAACAGAACTAGTGATATGGACGGAAGCAGTTGCAGCAGGAGTGGCCACTAGGCCTGGTTCAGACAATGGGGCAGCATGAGGTTGTAACATCCCGTTCCCATACTAAGGGTTAGAATCTTAAAATTTGGTACATGTGAGATTAAGAGAGATTAAGGAAAATGCATTTCATGCTCATGCATAATGTTAGCATACACGCATGTGAATTTGAATTTTTACACACATTAAAATAATTGTTCATACACTCAATTGACATTTTTCGGGTATGAATGGGTGGTTTAATGTGATTAAGATGCGAATTATGGTTTTGTGTCTTAAAAATTGGGTGGGAATGTATAAGTAGTGAATTAGAATTTTTGGTGAAAATTTGGAAATTTTCTAAAAATTTAGGGTATTTTTGGACTAGGAAAAAATGCTAAGTGACAGAATAATTGATGAATAGTAGTAAAAATAAGGGTCAAATGGTAATGGAAATTTTTATAAAGTACTTGGGGATTTAATTACACGTGCCATTGAAAATTGAGAGACAATTGGATTAGAAATTGGAGGCAAATGGACTAGTTTATTAAAAGATCAAGAAGGGACCATGAGAGAGTGACCTGTGGCAAGTGACAAGTGCACTTGCCATACCACATGTTAAGCCACGAAATTGATAAAAAGAAAGACCAAATTGTGGTCTTTCTCTTGTCACCCATGACAATAGCTCCATTTCTTCATTTTCTTCATTTGTTTTTCTTCATCTTTCTCTCCATTTTCACTCACAACACTCTCCTTCTCCAAGCCACAAGTTGAACCTTGCTTTCTTCAATCACCAGCCATTCTATTTTCTTATTTTCTCACTAAAGACCTAACCCTAACACCCTTGAATGATGATGCACATATGAGGGAAGGAAGCTATGGTTGAGAGAGATCTTGAAGAGTTGAAGAATCTTGGAAATAAATCTAGTAAGTTATGCTTTAATCATTATGGGTATTGTAAAGGAAATTAATATGAAGAGTAATTTGAGATCAGTGAATTGATTATGAAATTTATATGTGTGAGCCTTGAGTGATGAAATGTTTATGTTAAAGTCTTGCTTTTGTATATGTGGTGATTAGTGATTCATAAATTGATATAGAAATGCTTTAGAGTTAGAATGAAGTGCAGAAAAATTTGAATGTTGAATGGATATTGTTATGTTCTGTTTTTGATGGATAAAAACGTAGCTAATTGGTTGTTTGAGGAATGGATTAGATAGGGTATGGAAGTTAAAGAAAAGGCAAGTATAGTGTCTTGAAAAGAGAAGAATTAGGATGAAAATTTAGAGACAATTTGAAAATGTTTAAAGTGGTTGGAATATGCTAGCTGTAACAATTCCACTGGATATGCCTCTGTAATTTAGCCACAACTTGTTATGTAGTTATCCAAATGAGATGGTTTTTGATTTGGGTTAAATCAGAGACATAATGCTACATTTTCTATGAAGACATAGAATTCAAATTCTGTCTTTAAGAGTTTCTAATTTTGACTTGAATTAAGTATTGAGTTCAGAAAGTTGATGATGAATGTGTATATATATATATGTTCTGTTATTAGTGTTTATGAGCAATCATGGGCTATAATTTGATTATGGATGATATTAAGTTGAAAGGAAGTTAGAATAATGGATAAATTATGATCATTGAACTAGAAGTGATAGACTAAGCATGAGAAATTGAATGTTGAAAGTGAAGAGTTAGAAATCTGGAAATCATAAAAAGCAATTTAACATACTATAGTGCAAAAGGCATAACTTTTTTTGTAGAACTCGGACTGATATGATTTAGGTATGGTTTTAAAAAGGACTTCGAGATCTACAACGTCTTTGAAGACCATGAAAAGAGATTTTGACGTATAGAAGGTCAAATTTTCACGTCTCTGTAAGTGACCCGTAAAGGTCCGTTTAACGGACATGGATGTCCGTTTAATGAACATTCGCAGGTCAAATGTCCCAAATTAAGCCTTAAATGGGTCTTAAAGTAAACCTAGAATGATCCTTGGTTTATGGGACTAATTTATGATAGATTTGAAGTGAAAATGAAGGTTAAAACTTAGTAAACGAATGGATGAAATCAAAGTATCAAATGCATGAGTATAATGGGAATGAAGATGTTTATATGGTTGTACTTATGTTCAAGGAAGTTGAGTAATATGTATTAAGTGCTTAATTGTGAATGAGAATTGGATATTATGAGATCTTATGAGACTAGGAAAGAGATGGCGAGAAATTGAGTTATGATATAAAGTGACCAAGTGTTCTTTAGGTGTAAGCTTATGAATAAGCTAGACACATAAAAACGTAAAGATTGAATGGAGAATTTAGAAGGATCATGTGCAAATGAAGTGTAAATATAAGTTCAATTAGATAAATATGAATCGTGAAATGAGAATGAGTATAAGATGTGAAATTGGATAATATACCCGAGAATTGTCATTGAGCATGCATTATACATTACACATGTACATGTGTGAAAAACTTAATGCTTATATGATTGTGAAATTAATAATGTGTGTGCAAAATGTGTTTTGCCTAATGGTGATACAGGATAGAACGTCCACATCCAGATGTTTCCAGATCATGGAAGCTAATGCTAATCTGGAGCGTACTGTGAGTAGACCTAGATGGTCTCATCCATTGTTTGTTTTGTTTTGAATTTTGTGTTGAATGACTATATGAATGTGATTGACTGTGTGGAATTCCGGACAGAAGGTCCCATGATTGTGATATTTTCTTGGGATATTGAAGTGCTACTTGTATGTGAATGAGACGAAATAAGTGTACATATTTTGATTGTTAAATATCGGGCTATGGTCCGATGATAAAAGTGTTCTGCATGGGTAATTGCATATGAATGAAAATGTGATTCTCAACTTAATATGGAATGCTAGTCTAAGGTTCGACGATATGTGAATGTGATTGCATAAGTATATGCAAATGGGGTTGAGGCATTCCATTTCATAAATGTATGAAACATAGCAAGAGTTGTGACCAGAGTAGCCATCGATCAGAGCTTAAAGCTCGAAGTGTGAAAAGAGCCTGGAGCTTAGATAATGATTTAGAGCCTAAGGATCAACGTTTAATGAGCCCTGTATCCCCCAAGTTGATAAGGGACAGTTATCAATGAGCCTTATATGGGACAATTTAGGCACTCAGTCACAACAAAGTAACAAATGGAAAGTGGGTCTCATGTGTATTGCATATGCATAATATGAATGATTAAATTGTATTGAATGTGAAGTGTGAAATTGAATGTGAAATGTTGTGAATGTGAATTATGTGTTATGTGACTGGGTGAGCAAACGATGATGGTCCCTCATTGAGTTGGTAAAACTCGCACAAAATTTGCAAATATTTTTCAGGACTCAGAAGAATACGCTGTTAGACAAACGGGAGTATCCCTACTGCACGTGAGTGAAAGAAGAGGTCGGGATCAGTTTGCATCTGCAATAGTGTTTTCCTATTTTTGTATCAATTTGAGTCTTCTGTAATTATTGTAATATGTATAATTGAAGATTGTTGTTTGTTATAACTTTCCAAAGTGGAATGGTTTGTAATTGAATATGAAGTGTACTAATATTACGATTATAAGTCTTTGTCTCAGTAATAGGCCCAACTGGAGAGTGAAATTTTAATGAATTGTGTACTGGTTGTTACGCGTAACTGAAAATGTTTATGAATGAAATTGTGCCCCAATTGGCTATTGAAATTCTATTGAGTGTATTTTGTTGATAAAAGAAATTATACCGACTTTTGAATGAATGAGTGCTTTAACATGCCACCCTCCAGGGAACGAACTCGGATATCACTCAGGATGTCGGGTACGTGTCTTGCAGGAGTGGGGTGCTACAACCATAATGTTACCACATATAACATATCATGTAATTCATCCATCGCAATATAACACTCAATTATGCATCATGCTTAACCAATCAATGATGAAATGCACATCAAATGGTTCGAGAGTTCCGTGGAACAAAACAAAGGGCCCAAACACAATCAAAGTTTAATACTTAAATCATTTCATATACATTCATACTTTTCATGCTCATCATGCTTTCTCATCCTTTCATTCATACAAAATGCCATGACATTCTTCAAGGCAGTACATGATCACAATCACAATGCATTTTCAACCATTTCCATAATTCAATACAAGCAATTTAACAAACAACATATAAGCAAGCGAGACATTTTGCCCGTATCACACAACAACTATAAACATATTACCTACCTAATTTCGCTTGACCATCTAAGTTCAATGGGTCCCTTCCTCTTGCTCTTGGGTAGGTTGCCCTTGATTTCCTAACATAACCAAACTTCTCATTCAAATTCCAATTCAAATGGAAATCCCCAAATTTTCATAATCATGACAAAATGGAATTAACACAAATCAAGCTCAAACTTAACCTATCCATAACCCATCTAGGTTAGAAAATCCAAAAGCTAGCTTAGAAACCCTAAAAATTAAATGGGTCTCTCCATGATCTTCTTCCTACATTCATTCCCAACACAAAAACCCATCTTTTCTACTTCCTTCTTCAAACCAACAAGAAGAAAATAGCATGCAGCTTACCTTAACAAGATGATTCCTCTACTTTCTTCTTCTTTCTTCCCTGATTTTTCTCTTCTCTTCTCTCTTTTCACGTTTTCTCTCCCTCTCTATGGCTTTTCACGATTCTCTCTTCCTCCCTTCTTCTAATTTTAAGACACCATTTAGCTTATTGTTCCAATTATACCCCTCACTTACTTAGACTTTCCTATTTTACCCTTATTTGTCTTTTACGGCTCTACTAACTACTTAAGCTAACTTAATCTCTAACACTTCCTTCTAATTTTAAATTTCTAATCCTTCCCTCACATTTCTAATTAATGGCCCAATAAAATAATAATAATTAAACCAACAAAAAAACATGAATAAATAAATACATAAAAGAATAAGTAAAATTTAAAACGAATCAGGATCCAACACTCTCCTCTCTTTTCTCCAATTTTTGTTTTTAGCTTCTTCCAAATGCAAAACACCAATTTTTCTCCCCTTTTATACCCTTAATGATTGCACAATGTCTATTTTACCCTTCCTTCAAAGCCTTAAGACTTTACAACTTAAGTGATCTTCCCACAATGCCCCTTATGGAATCTTACCACCTTAACACCTTAATTCAATTAACCTATGTCACATAATCTACTTACATTAACAAGCTAATTAATTCCAACATACATTGATCTAGCTAGACCTAAAAATAAATTTAAATCATGCTTAATCAAATAAAAAAATTCGGTGGCCAACATTTCTCCCCTCTTAAAGAATTTCATCCTTAAAATTCTTACCTGATTCATTGAAAAGGTGTGGATACTTCTCCTTCATGACTTCCAAAGGCTCCCACGTGGACTCTTCCACAGAATGGTTTCTCCATAGAACTTTTACTAGTTGAACTGTCTTGTTTCGGAGGACCTTTTCCTTAGTGTCCAAAATCTCCACTGGAATCTCCTCAACATGGACACATGAAAAGCGTCATGTACCTGAGGCAATTCTGGGGGTAATGCCAACCTATAGGCTAGCAGTCCAATCCTCTGAACGATTTCATAGAGACCCATATATCTTGGACTCAACAGGTCTTTCTTGCCAAACCTTATAACTCCTTTCCAAGGAGATGTCTTAAGAAAGACTTTCTCACCGACTTCATACTCCATCTCCTGTCAGTGTGCCTCAGTATAACTTTTCATTCTATCCTAAGCTGCCATAAGTCGCTGCTTAACTAAGTTGACCTTGTCCACTGTCATTTGAAGTAGCTCTGGCCCTATCAGTTTCGTCTCTCCATCTTCATCCCAAAATATTGGAGTTCTACATCTGCTTCCATATAGTGTTTCATAAGGAGCCATCTGAATGCTTGAGTGGTACGAATTATTGTAAGTAAGTTTGACCAATGTAAATGCTCATCCCAAGCTCCTTTGAAATCCATCACACATTCCCTGAGCATTTCCTCAAGGGTCCGAATGGTCCTCTCAGATTGACCATCCGTCTGGGGATGAAAAGCTATGCTAAAATTCAACTTTGTTCCTAGAGCCTCTTGTAAGCTTCCCCAGAATCTCAAAGTAAATCGAGGATCCCTGTCAGAAACTATGAAATCTAAAACCCCATGTAGTCTTACTATCTCATCAATATACTTCTTTGCTAGCACATGTAGAGAATCAGTCTGTTTGATCGTTAGAAAATGGGGTAACTTCGTCAACTGATCAACAATGACCTATATGGCATCATGCTTCTTACTAGTCTTAGGAAAACCCATAAGAAAATCCATAGTTACCCGTTGCCACTTCCACTCAAGAATGGACAATGGCCTTAACTTGTCAGAAGGTGCTTGGTGTTCAGCCTTGACTTGTTGACACACTAGACACTTGCTCATATATTATATACTACATCTCTCTTTATTCCTTTCCACCAGAAATGCTCTTTCAGATCTCTATACATCCTGGTGCTACCTGGGTGCATGGCATAAGGTGCATTGTGTGCCTCATCTAGTATCTCATCCTTCACCTCCTTAACATCTTGAATAAAAAGTATGTTCACTACAACCATGAGTCCACCATCCCTCACTATATATTTCTTGCTATTCTTAATTTCTTCTCAGAGCTTGCTCAAATCTGTATCTTATGCCTATAACTCCTTTACTTTCTTCCTGAGTACTGGCCTTACTCTGAAATTTGCAATAACACAATCTGGTTCCTCCTGTTTCAAGCTTATCCTAAGCTTAGCCATATCTTCTAATAACGGCAGATAAATTGTCTAAAAATGTGCTATTGATGATTTCCAACTCAAGGCATCCGCCACTACATTTGCCTTTCCTGGATGATACTCAGTTAACAAATCATAATCCTTAATTAGCTCCAACCACCTTCTCTATCTCAAATTCAGGTCCTTTTGACTGAACAAACACTTGAGACTTTTGTGATCTGTAAAAATCCTCGTCTACATCCCATACAAATAATGTCTCTAAATATTTAGGGCAAAAATTACTGCTGCCAATTCTAGATCATGGGTCCGGTAATTTTGTTCATAAGGCTTTAGCTGTCGTGAGGCATAAGCTATTACCTTGTCTCCTTGCATCAATACACAACCCAAACCTCTCCTTAAAGCATCACTATAAACTGTATAACCCTCCTCTCCTATGGTCATAGTCAGAATTGGAGAACTTGTCAATCTATGCTTAAGCTCCTTAAAGCTCTTCTGACATTCATCACTCCAGATAAACTTCTGATTCTTCCTCAATAACTTGGTCATCAGAGCAGCTACCGTTGAGAATCCTTCAACAAATCTCCTATAATACCCTGCCAGACCCAGAAAACTTCTTACTTCTGCCATTGTCGTCAGTGCAAGCCAATTCACCACTACTTTAATTTTTCTTGGATCAACATGTACCCCATCTTTAGAAATCACATGTCCAAGGAAGATCACTTCGTAAAGCTAAAACTCACACTTGCTAAATTTGGCATAAAGTTCCTCCTCCCTCAAAGTTTGCAACACTATATTGAGGTGTTCCTCATATTCCCCTTCACTCGTGGAATAAACCAAAATGTCATCGAAAAACACTATGAAAAACTGATCCAGATACTTCTTAAAGACCCTATTCGTAAGATCCATGAATGCAGCCGGAGCATTGGTCAATCTGAAAGGCATGACCAGAAACTCATAATACCCGTAACGTGTCCTGAAGGCTGTCATGTTTACATCAGACTCCTTAATTCTGAGCTAATGATAGCCTGACCTGAGATCAATCTTTGAAAAGACCCTTGCTCCCTGCAACTGGTCAAACAGATCATCAATCTGGGGCAGAGGATACTTGTTCTTAACAGTAACTTTGTTGAGTCTCCGGTAATTGATGCACATATGTCATGTCCCATCCTTCTTCCTAACGAATAGAACCGATGCTCCAAATGGTGACAAACTCAGCCTTATCTACCCCTTTTCTAATAGGTCCTCCAACTGTTCCTTAAGCTCCTTCAGTTCTGTTGGAGCCATTCTATAAGGTGGTATAGAAATGGGTGCGGTTTCGGGAATCAAGTCAATGGCAAACTTGTTTTCCCTCACTGGTGGCAAACCAGGTAAGTCCTCTAGGAACACATCTGGAAACTCTCTCACTACTAGAAAATCCTCTAACGTCCTTTCATTCACCTCAGTGTCCACAATATGTGCCAAGAAAGCTTCACACCCCTTTCCTATCATTATGTCAGCTAGCAAAACCGTCAAAATAATTCTTGGCGATGGTATTCTCCTATCTCCTCGGAAAATCACCGTCTCTCCATTTTCTAGATCAAATTCTACCACCTTGAGGCTACAATCCAACTTCGCATGATACTTCTCCATGGCATCCATTCAAAGTATGATATCTAAACCTCTTAGGTCTAGAGGTAGTAAGTCTACTACTAGCCTAGCACCGTCAATGAAGAGTTCACAACCCCTATACACTTGACTGATTACCACATTCCTACCTAGAGGTGTACTAACAAACAAAGGAATATTCAAAGGCACTAAATTCACATCATGTAAAGTCATACTTGTAGAAAAAAATGAATGCATAGAGCTAATATCAATCAACACATATAATACAGAATTTAATAACTGGGCTATACCTGTGATAACTTTAGGAGTGGCTGCAGCTTCCTCTCTAGTCATGGAAAACTTCCTTGCCTGAACCTAAGTTTGACCCCTTGGCCTTCCTGGAGGAACAACCATCCTTGTAGCTCCAGAACTTCCCACCCCAGCTAGTGGTCTGGTCCCCACTATTTCTGCTCTCCTTGGGGCTTGCGACTGTGACCCCTCTTGCTTGATTGCTTAGAGACAGTCCTTGATCATGTGTCCCTTCTCTCTGCATTGGAAACATGCTCCAAGTAACTTGAAGCACTCTCCGCTATGAAATTTCCCACAATGCTCACATTGGGGGTTCGTATTCATGTGACTACTCCTCTCTACCCTTTTATTGCTTCCCATAGTTGAGGCTTGCACTGAAACTGCCTTAACTTGCTTATTCTTGGTAGAGCCACTACTTTCCACTTCACTTTGGGAGCGGAAGCTCCTCTTTGGCATAGGAGCACTCATTCCCTTCTTAGCAGACTATTCTAGACTCTTCCTCTTCTTATTCGCTTTGTATCTTATGTTCTCCAGTTCCTCAGTCTGGAGTGCAGCATCTATCAACTGCTGGTAATCACAGAAATTATAGATCAGGACTTTCTCCTTGATCCCTAAATGAATACTGCCCTCAAACTTGCGGCACTTGTCCTCCTAATTTGCCACCATATTGGCTGCATATCGGGAAAGCTGAGTGAAATTGTCCTCCTCATACTCACTCACACTCATATCCCTCTGTGTGAGATTCAGAAATTCTGTGGCCTTCTCTTGGATATAGACCCTCGAGAAGTACTTCCTCTTGAAAGCTTCCAAAAAGTTCCTCCATATCAACACCGGAGGCATAACCTGACTGTGGGGCATTAATTCATACCAATGAAGTGCATCCCCTTGCAGCAAGCTAACTGCATAATCCAGCTTCTCTTCGTCGGAGCACTTCATCTGAATCAGGACTCTCTCGGTCCTCTTCAACCATGCTTCTGCCTCTTCAAGGTTGGTAGTTCCATTGAAGTCAACAGCCCCATACTTGTAGAGCTTATCATACTGCCCACTCCTCTCCACTAGAGCTGGCACCGACACTCGTGACCTTTGGCCCATGGCATATGTGAAAGCCTGGGCAAAGGCTTTAAAGAACTGCAGGTCCATAGTAGGCATAGGAGGAGGAGGCGGTGGCACTTCATGTTGCACACTATGTGCCTCAGGAGCAGGGTGTGTCCCAGCATCTTGCAAGACGTAGGATTTATCCGTGCTCCCTTAGCGAGAGCTAGATCGAGTCACAGCTCCTCGAGTTCTCTTTCAAGGTGACATTCTCACTCCTTCAATATAAAACCATTAAAAATCTTTAGTTCATGCAAGACAATTACAAATCATGTAAAACAATTCAAAACAATGCAAGCTATTCATTTAAAATAATGCATGTTCATTTCGTAATTGAAGATTACCTATTCCATGCCTAAGATGCTCCTAAACCTAGTCCCAAACTTGGACCTAAACCTATTTGCTTTGATACCATAACATGTTGGACCCCGTTTCCAGAGCCCAATATCTAGAGTCATAAACCTTAAGCTTATTACTCTGTAGGGTCATTAGCCATCATCCCACAAGAGTGGTGTGTCCACACCTGTCAATCACCCAAAATTACAAGTCAACTTCTTTAAAACAATTGTAGCTTTAAGTCTCTAATTTATTTTGAGGAAAGAATCGTCTCAATCGGAGATCTACAGATCAAGATATGCTTAAAAAGCCAAAGTGTATTCATACCCCAATCATGCTCTCCCAACCGACCTCTCAATTTCTCTCCATCAAACTTTCTCAAATTAACTCTAAAAGATACCAATTTTTATGGAGAGATAGAAGCATATGTTAGGAATCTATTGGTTCAAGAATCAATATATTTGGAGGTCGGATGAGGAAGTTATTGCTGAAAGAATTGAACATGTTTATACCCTCAATCATATTTTACCTATCTTGGAGTAATTGCTATAACTTTTAATATAGATGTTTGCTTGAGTTCAGTCTTAGACGTTGCGAAAGAAGACGTCTAGATCTACAACTTTTGTGAAGACCGAAAAGTGAGATTTGGCCATTTAAAGGATAAAAATCGTAATTTACTGTAGCTGTCATGTGAATGTTTGTTAAACAGACATGTTCGCCTAACGGACATAGATGGGCTTGGGAGCCATTTTTAGGTCCGTTAAACGGACATTGGCGAGTCCTTTTGCACTCAAGAAGGTCCGTTAAAAGGCCTAATGTCTATCTAACAGACACAGGAGATCCCCAAACCCCTCCAAAGCCTCTCCATTGCTTCCAACATCCATTCTAACATCATATTCACTCATAATCTTCCAAAATTCAACCCTTCTAGTGCAAAACCACTCCATATCAATTGAAGCACCAAATTTATCTCATAAAACTCTCAATTATCAACCCACTTGATTCATCAAAACCACAATTTCCCATCATTTACCAAATCTGTCCTATACACACATCCTATGCAGCATCACCACTTGTAAAGACCTTATCTTTCCACTCCGATATCCAAAAATTACAAACTTTATATTGTTGGAAAGCTAGAAAGATCATCTGCAACTTCCAATATGCTTCTTCAATTGAGTGGTTCCTCTAAAGGTCTTTCACCAATGGAATGACCTTGTTCCTTAACTACTTGATCTGCGATCCCACAATTTTGATCGGCTCCTCAGCATAGCTTAAGTTACTAGTAACCTCATTCTCCTGAGCTAGTATTACATGTGTTGGATCCGATCGATATCTTTGGAGCTTACTCACATGAAGCACATTATGCAACTGAGACATTTCATTCAGTAAAGCCAACTTATAGGCTAAAGTTCATATCCTATCAATAATCTCATAAGGACCAATGTACCTAAAGCTCAATTTGCCCTTTTTACCGAATCTCAAAACTCCCCTCTAAGGTGACACTCTAAGGAACACTTTGTCTCCAACACTGTACTCCATATCACATCGATGTTGATCTACATAACTATTCTGCCTATCCTGAGCTGCTTTAATTCATCTTCGAATCAACTTTACCTATCCACTATATCCTGTATCAACTCTGGGCCTTCAACCATTCTCAAGCCCTCTTCATCCCGATACGATGGTGACCGACATTTTCTACCATATAGTGCCTCATACAATGTCATTCCAATACTACTGTGATAATGGTTGTTATAGGCAAACCCTATTAATGCCATATATTGATCCCAAGATCCTCTAAACTCCAATACACAAGCTCTGAGCATATCCTCAATTGTCTTGATTGTCCTCTCACTCTGTTCATCTGTCTAAGGACGGAATGCTATACTGAAATTCAACCTAGTCCCCATAGCAGACTGTAAGCTCCTCCAAAACCTTGAAGTAAATCTAGGATCCCTGTCCGATACTATGGACACTGGAACTCCATGCATTCTTACCACCTCATTCACGTATCTCCGAGCCAACTAATCAAGTGAGTTATTCTCTCACTGGTAAGAAGTGGGTTGATTTAGTTAACTGGTCCACTATGACCCATATAGCATCATGCTGCCTCGGAGTCTTAGGTAATCCCATGATAAAGTCCAGAGTAATTTGTTCCCATTTCCACTTCGGAATGGCCAACAAATGGAGCTTCTCTACTTGAGCCTAGTGCTCAGATTTCACCTGCTGACATGCCATATATCTAGAAATATACTCTACCACTTGCTTCTTCATTCCCAGCCACTAGAAATGTTTTTTCAGTGTGTTATACATCTGGGTAGTACCAGGATGCATAGCATAGGCGACCATATGAGCCTCCTCGAGAATCTCCTTCCTCAAATTATCAACATTAGGCACACACAACCTCTGTCTCAACCATAATTTCTCATCTCTCAACTCGAACTCAGAATCTAGATTCACCTTCACTTTCTCCATGAGCTTAACCATATCAGGATCTTTGCCCTGGACTTTCCTGATTCTGTAGCATTGGTATCAACTTCAAAGTAGCAATCAGCACATCATCCTGGTCTAGATTCATTTCCACATTCAGAGCTCTCAACTGTATTAAATTATGTAGCCTCGATAACTGAATCTAAGCTGCACTGATATTAGACATCCTGTTCAAAGCATCTGCCACCACATTAGCTTTCCCTAGTTGGTACTCAATAGCGTAATCATAATCTTTCAATAGCTCAATCCATCTCCTCTATCTCAGGTTCAACTCTCTTTGACTTAGCAGATATCTCAAACTCTTATTATCCGTGTATATCTAGAAAGTTTCTTTATACAAATAATGTCTCCAAATCTTTAGAGCAAAGACAACTACAACTAGCTCTAAATTATGTGCAGGATAATTGATTTCGTGAGACCTTAAATGTCTCGATACATAGGTGATCACTTTGCCATGCTGCATCAATACACATCCCAATCCATGATGCGAAGCATCACTATATACCACATATCCTACGGTTCCCGATGGAATAGTCAACATCGGTGCAGTAGTCAACCGATGTTTCAGCTCCTCAAAGCTCTTCTGACACTCCTCATTCCATCTGAGCACTGCATTCTTTTTCAGAAGTTTTGTCAGAGGGGCTGAGTTCAGAGAGAACCCCTTGACAAACCTCCGGACAAAACTTAACCTTTCAATTCTCAGAGAATAGTAACCTACTTCTAGCAAAAGTACAACAAGCAACTTGAAACTTGTCACTTTCCTACGGTATAAGCTCTAACCAAGTTCCTTTTAAACTAAACTCTTTAACTCCTATCTTTACAATCCAATTATCTCCAAATATCTTTTGATTTCTTGTTCCCTATTTTTCACAATACTCCGTAAATTTCAAAAGTAACTCCTAAATTCACCAACATTCCCAAATACAATATTTCCACTAATCACTAATATTTTCGATATAGATAAATTCAAAAACCACTAAATTTTCAAAAATCACAGTTCAATTTAATTATACCCAGAATTATTCATGAATGCATGTACACTTTTTTCGTGTGCAACAATTTCACTATTCACGTGTATATGTATGACATATTATGCATGATCATAGAAAAATGCATTTCTAACTCCCATTAATCACTCATATTTTCCATTTTAACCTTCCCACAAGTAATGGGATGTTACATGAGGAACATCTTATGATAGTGTTGCAAACGCTAAAGGAGAAGGAGCTTTATGCCAAATTCAACAAATGTGAATTTTGGCTTCATAAGTTGATATTCCTTAGATAGGTAATTTCGAAGGATGGGGTACATGTCGATCTGAAGAAAGTTGAAGCAGTGGTAAAGTGGCATGCACCAAAACCAGTGGCCAAAGTGAGAATTTTTCTAGGTCTGTCAGGATATTATATGAGGTATGTTGAAGATTCTCCATAATAGCTACTCCAATGACCAGGTTATTAAGGAAAAATCAGAAGTTTATTCGGAGTGATGAATGTCAACAGAGCTTTGAGGAACTTAAGCACAGATTGACAAGTGCTCCAGTTCTGACTTTGCCTATGGGAGATGAGGGTTATACAGTTTACGATGATGCTTCAAGAAAGGGTTTGGGTTGTGCGTTGATGCAAGGAGACAAGGTAATAGCTTATGCCTTGCGACAATTAAAGCCTTATGAATTGAATTACCTAACCCATGATCTGGAATTAACAGCAGTAATTTATGCCTTGAAAATTTAGAGACATTATCTATATGAAGTTCAGACGAGGATTTTTACAGATCATAAAAGTCTTTAGTACTTATTGAGCCAGAAGGAGTTGAATTTGAGACAAAGAAGGTGGTTAGAGTTACTTAAGAATTATGAATTATTGATTGAGTACCATTCAGAAAAGGCAACTGTAGTGGCTAATGCCTTGATTAGGAAATTCTCCATAGCTTATGCTCAGACAATTTATCTGTCGTTGTTGGAAAAGATGGCTAAGCTTAGAATAAGCTTGAAATAGGAGGAACCTGATTGCATTATTGCTAATTTCATAGTGAGACCAACACTTAGGGATAAAGTTAAGGAGTTACAAGCATAAGATGCATATCTAAACAAGCTCTGAGAAGAAATTAATAACGACAAGAAATCTGAAGTGGTAGTTAGGGATGATGGACTGATGGTGGTAGGAAATAGACTCTATATTCCGAATATCATGGAAGTGAAGGATGAGATACTCGATGAGGCACATAATGTTCCTTATGCTATGCACCCAGGTAGCACCAAGTTGTACAGAGATTTGAAAGAGCATTTCTAGTGAAAAGGCATGAAGAAGGATATAGTAGACTATGCAAGCAAGTGCCTGGTATTTCAGCAAGTCAAAGCTAAACACCAGGCACCTTCTGGCAAGTTAAAGCCATTTTCCATTCTTGAGTGGAAGTGGTAAAAGGGTAATCGTAGATTTTCTGATAGGTTTGCCTAAAACCAGTAGGAAACATGATGCTATATTGGTTATTGTTGATCGTTTAATAAAGTTAACCCATTTTATAGCAATTAAATAGACTGATTCTTTGCATATGCTAGCAAAGAAGTGTATTGATGAGATAGTGAGACTACATGGGATTCTAGATCCTATAGTTTCTGAAAAAGTTCTCCAGTGTACTTCAAGATTTTGGGAAAGTGTGCAAGAAGCTCTAGGGACCAAGTAAAATTTTAGCACTACTTATCATCCCCAAATAGATGGCCAATTTGAGAAGACCATTCGAACCCTTGAATGAATGCTCAGGACATGTGTGATGGATTTCAAAGGTGTTTGGGATGAGCATTTGCCATTGGTCGAATTTGCTTACAATAATTCGTACCACTCGTGCATTCAAATGTCTCCTTATGAAGCACTGTATGGAAGAAGATGCAGAACTCCTATATGCTAGGAGGAAGAAGGTGAAAGGAAATTAATAGGGCTAGAGTTACTTCAAATGACAGTCGACAAGGTCAATTTAGTTAAACAAAAGCTTAAACTAGCTCAAGATAGAATGAAGAGCTATACTGTTGTACACTGAAAGGAAATGGAGTATGAAGTTGGTGAGAAAGTTCTTAAGACATCTCCTTGGAAAGGAGTCATGAGGTTTGGCAAGAAGGGCAAGTTGAGCCCAAGATACGTGGGTCATTACGAGATTATTGAGAGGATTAGACCGCTAGCTTATAGGTTGACGCTGCCACTAGAATTGTCACAGATACATGATGCCTTTCATGTTTCCATGCTGAGGAGGTATAGATCGGATCCCTCCCACATCATTGAAACCACGGAGGTTCAGTTGAGAGATGATCTGACTTATAAGGAGACTCTAGTGGAGATCTTGGACACTAAGGAAAAGGTCTTCAAGAACAAGACAGTTCAACTAGTTAAAGTCCTGTTGAAAAAACCATTCTATGGAAGAGGCCACGTAGGAGCCCTTGGAGGCTGTGAAAGAGAAGTATCCACACCTTTTCAACGACTCAGGTAAGGATTTTGAGGACGAAATTTTTTAAATGGGGAGAATTGTTGGACCCCAAAATTTATCTTATCTTATCTTTTATTTATTTATTTATTTTTCTTAGAATTTAGTCATTAATTTAGTTAGCAGAAGTGGCAATTAGAAATTTAGAATAGAAATGTTAGAATTAAAGTAGTAAGAGTATGAAGGGAAATTTTGGTATGTCACTTAAGTTTAAAGGCCACAAGGCATTAACGAAAGGGCAAAGTGGACTTTTTACACTCATTAAGGGTAGAATAGGAAGAAGAGAAAGTGATCTTGCTCTTAGATAAGGAAGAATCGTGAATGAAAGAAGAGAAAAGGAGAGAGAGTCATAGGGGAGAGAGAAAGGACAGAAAAGAAAAATCAATTAGGGTTTCATCTTTTCTTAGTTTTTAAGAGTGAATTTGAGGTTGTTCAAGAAGAGAAAAAGGAAGAGGACTAGAAGAACTTCTATTTGAGCCAATAATCTAATTATTTGGTGAAGATTTAAAGTAAGTCTCATTTTAATCCTTTGGATTTTTGGAAGGGATTTGGTTCATAAAGCTTAGGAAATACATGGGCCTAAGTACTTTAGAATCAATTTTAGTGAATATACTTTGTGGGATTTTCAATTGAATTCCTATTGAATGGGAATTTTTGCCAATGTTGAAGGGAATCAAGAAGGGCAAGAGGAGAGGCATCTTTGAGCAAGTTATAAGCAAGGAATTCAAGATGGGTCACATGTTTATAATTGAGTTAATGAGCCATAAATGTTTTTCCAAATAAATAGAGTTAAATGATTTTAAATTGCTTTAGAAATGTTTAAATTATTACTTCTTACATGAATTGAGAAATTGTTACATGTTTCGCACTTGAATTTTGTTGATGAAGATGGAAATGGTATTTGAAGTTAAATCATGCTTATGGAAATTATGTTTTCGAAATGTTCCTTTTTGGGCAATATGGTTGCAATTCATGAAATTCATGCTCGTGTGGGTTAGTAGTGGTCCATTATGTTATATCACGTGCACATTGACCATGTTAAAGGCTTCTCTCGCATGCCTGCTAGTGGCATGGAGCTCCTTCACGGACTCCCTGATGCTAATGAACTACGCAAAACCATTATGTGGGTTTGTGATAGTTTATTCTAATATTATAGGAGATTCGTAAGAACTCCCACAAAGACCTACCCAAACCATCATGATTGCTTATATATTTATGATTTGTTGACGAATTTGAGGAATACAAGATTTATGTGTTAAGTCAAAATGACTTTACGTAAATTATTTTGATGAATAACAAATAATAATGAAAGAAGAAAGTAAGACGGAAGCAGAAGAATATGAGACGGAAGGAGCAAAGCAATAATCAGACGAAGCGCAAATAAAAAATCATACAGAAGCGCAAAGACAGAAGTTAGACGATAGATAATCAGATGGAAGCGGGAAGACAAAAAATAGATGATAGAAAGACAGACGGAAGGCGCAAACCAAAAGTGAGACGGAAGCACAATATAAACATCAGATGGAAGAATGTGAGACGGAAGCACAAGAAAAACATCAGACGGAAGAAAGAGAGATGGAAGAACCAATACTACGTCAGATTATGAATCAGCTTGAGTTAGTTACAGAATTCAACTGAATAACTGATTCTTGAAAGATCAAGAAACAAGAAGAAAGAAGCAGTTATCAAGAAGCGGTTAAAGATGAAGGCTATAAATACGAGTCGGAGTCAAAGACTACAGAAGTTAGAAATTTTAAAAAGCTTAGCGATTTGAGAAATATTATTATGTAAAAAACTAGAGCTATCTTTATCTATAACAAAGCTCGAAACATCTTTCAGTTGAAAGAAGAGCAGATAGCTTGAAAGATAGTGAAATCTCAGAAAGATCTCTGAGGAGTGAAATCTTAGAAAGATCTCTGAGGACTGGACGTAGCCCACGGTTTGGGGTGAACTAGTATAAATCGACTGTGTCAACACTCTCTCAACTCTTAACTTTCCCTTAAATTTGATTTTTCACTTTTACTATTTTAATTCGAGAATTCTGAAAATATTTTTCAATATCGATTTTCAATAGTTTGAGAAAAGAGCAAGTTTCTTTTAACAAAATTGTTAAAAAGTGGATTAATGAAAAGGAATACACAATTCAACCCCCCTTCTTATGCATTTGTATATCAATTATTAAGTCTTTATTAACGTGTTATTCAGTTACATTGGTGTCAGATCTTGGTGTCCAAGGATCACTGTAACAAAGTGTGGATAAATATTCATGGCGGAATCAAACATATACATCGCGGAAGGTGCCTCAGTCACTAGACCTCCTACATTTAATGGAGAAGACACTACTGGAAAGATAGAATGTGACTTTTTATTGAATCTACTCAAATTTACCTTTGGGACATAATAGGAAATGGATCGTATACACCGGTAGATGAAGAAGGAAATCCTATTCCACGAGTCAGATGGACTGTTGATCAAAAGGCGAGATATCAACTAAACTCGAAGGCAAAGTTCTTTTTGAGTTATACCTTAAGCAGAAGTGAGTACGATAAAGTCCACTAGTGCAATACTACGAAGGAGATGTGGGATACGTTATCCATCACACATGAAGGTACAAATCAAGTCGAGGAGTCCAAGATAAGCATTCTTGTACATCAGTACGAGCTGTTCAAAATGAAAGACAAAGAATCTGTTGATCAGATGTTTGGAAGATTTCAAACAATCATCAATGGACTTAAAGCTCTTGGAAGAACTTACAATAATCAAGATCATGTTCGTAAGATCTTAAGAAGTCTACCAAAGAGATGGAGACCGAAAGTTACAGCTATACAAGAAGCCAAGGATTTGAGCGTGTTAAAGCTTGATGAATTGCTTGGATCTCTTAAAATACATGAAGTTGAGCTCGATGCTGAAGGCAAGCCTAGACGGGACAAATCGACAGCATTGAAGGCCAGATAGAAGAATCATAAGATTCAAAGAAAGAGGAATTCATCATTAAAAGCACAAAAGATTGAAGAATCCAAGAATGACGATTCCAGTGAATCATATCAGGATTCGAACAATGAAGATGATGACTTATCTTTCATCTCAAGAAAGATCAGCCGTATGTGGAAGAAAAAGGTCAAAGGAAATCCATCCTTCAAGAAGAATAGCAAAGATGATGGGAAGATTGAGAAGACATCCATCATATGCTATGAGTGCAACAAGCCAGGACATTACAAGTCTGAATGTCCATTACTAAAGAGAAAGCCCAAGAAGAGTAGAGAAGGCAAGAAAAGCATGATGGCAACCTGGGAAGATCTAGATTCGTCTGAATCAGATACTGGCTCAGAGACATCAGAACATGCGAACATATGCCTAGTAGCCGAAGAAGAGAGTGATGAGGAGGCAATTTCGAAATTCAATGATTTACAAGATGCATATTCGGAACTACTAGAGGATTCTCATGAAATTCTGAAACAGTACAAATTGTTAAAGAAAAAGTATGTAGAGAGTCTAAAAATAGTCGAGAGTTAGAAAGAGAGAACGTGTGCTTAAAAAAGCAAGTGGACAAAATTAAGAAAAAGAGAGTTGTAGACAAATCTGAAGAGATCAATCAGCTAAAGCTTAGGATTTGTTGGGACCCGATCTCGAAACCGGACCCTAACGAAAAAAAATGGTAAACTAAGAAGATCGAAACGGATCAAAGCGGAAGCGAAAACACGAACGAAAACAAATCAAAACGAAAAGACTAAAGAGCTTGCAGAAGCAAATGAATTGAAAGTGAAAATCGAACCCCAAAGTAGGCTGAAACACAACGAATGACAAAGTGAAACAAATCGAATGGAAAACAAACTTAAATTGACAGTCCGACATCCGTGAATAAATATCTTAGAAAAACGTTGCGTTGGAAACCTTTGACTAAACCAAAACCGAAACCCGGTATAAATTTTTTTTTCTTTCTCATATTATTCTTTCCTTTTCTCTTTATTCAATCTTATTCAAAACAAACAAATCCATACAATTTTCCTACTTGAAATTCATCCTCAATCAAAACTCAATTCATATAATTCTTCTTAATCAAGCAGTATCTCAATTTCATCTTTAACAAATCTTATTCTTATTCTTTCTTTGCCATAAAAATTTCGGCAGCATAACGGCTGCATTCTAACAAACCCAAACCTACAAAGGGTTTTAAAATACACTTCTATAAACTCCCAATCAACACTCAGAATCATCGGACCTCCCATCCGGAATCCAAAACACACTCATATACAATTCCCATTATCCTTATCCAATTCACATTTCAAGTCACATTCATATCCAATCACATTCATATTCATATAAACTAAACATAATTTACTTACATAATCCAATTCCATAATCATACACAAACTCAATTCCATACATAATTTCATAATTCATATACATATCCATACTTCAATGTCATACTCCAGCAACAAACAAAAGTGGCATTTTCAAGCCACGGTATAAAACCAAATACCAAAATCCAAAATAACCCTTTTACAAAAACATGCAAAACTGATGTTTTGACCGTCTTCCATCCGATCTCCTGCTCGAAAACCTGGAGATGGGGATGAAAGGGGGGTGAGCTGAAAAGCTCATGGATAACATATTTATAAATTGAAAAATAAGTAAAAATTATTTCTCAAAACATTTACCCTTTAGCAAATTTTTCAAAAACCTATTTCTCAAACCTTTCCACTTTTCAAATCATTTATACTAAATTTCCAAAATTTTCACGTTCCATTTCAATCAACTCATTCACTTTAATCTCATAACCCATACAAATCTACTCAAATGTCAAAGTCTCTAAACTAATCAATTCTTTTCTCATTAATTTTCTTAAAGCACAATAACATCTATAACCCAATTCATATACACAAACACTCATTGAATTTCATTTAATATCTCTAAATTTTCACTTAAAAATCGGGGTCCAACAACTATCGTCAACCAACCGGTGTTACTAGAACTTGTGAGCTACTTTCAATTAAAAAATGCTTCGAAGATGAATCATAGCATCTGTGACGTCCAAGTAGTATCAATGAAGAACATGGAAGACTAAGATGATTAAACTAATTACACTATAAGAAAACTAGACATTCTACGACATTTAAAAAACGTCGCAGAATCTCAAACAAACTTTACAGAATATAATCTGCGACGTTACGTAACAAAAAATATCACGGAATGTGGTGTAAGCAAAAGGTTTCTACGACGTTTTTTGTTAAAACATCATGGAAAGCACGGACATTCTGCGACGTTTTAAAAAATGTTATTGAAAGATTGGTCTTTTTGTGACGTTTTTTGGAACGTCATAGAAAGTCACATTCCGCGACATTTTTTAGAAACGACACAGAAAGTCACATTCTGCGACGTTTTTGAAAACGTTGCAAAATGTTATTCGTGACATTTTTTATTTTAATAATTATTTTTTAAAATAATTATTTTTTAAATTTTAATAATTATTTTTTAAATTTAATAATTTTTTTTTGAAATACAAATTTTTTAAACTTAATCCAAGTTCATAATTAAACTTAATCCAAGTTCTAGTTAATAAAAATTGGATTTAGAATTTAGGCTTCAAGGTCAGGCTATAGCACTTTATATATCTTCATCTGTCTGGCAATAACACTTGTATATCCATACAAAGAAACATTTGCATTGTATGCCAATGGAAATTGTGCAAAACGAATACATA
>JANITX010000001.1:27095818-27111621 GCA_027564395.1 Erythroxylum ulei
GCCTTGTATCTCTCAATGCTACCATCGGCTTTATATTTTATTTTGTAAACCCATTTACAGCCTATGGGTTGTTTGCCTTGTGGTAAGTCAACTAATTGCCAAGTGTTGGTTAATTCTAGTGCTTGTAATTCTTGTTTCATATCATTTCTCCAACACTCCTTTTGCACAGCCTGAGAGTAGATTTTAGGCTCTATTTCTGTGGTGAGAAAGAAAACAATTGAAGAATCAAGAACTTCGAACAAAAAATTGAAGAAGAAATCAAGAAAGAGCGCTCTCTGATACCATGTAAAGATGCAGACGGTTGAAGATTGAAGATGAAGAACAATCAGAGAGTAGTATTACGGAAAAGGAAAATTCAAAGTAAGAAGATAATACAGAGGGTATAAATAACCCCAGAAGGCATACAAGCCTTACACGTGTACGACAGAGATAAAAAAAACGAAAATACATTATTAAGTTATTTTATTCTGTAATAATGGAGGCACTTTTCGATGCTTTGAATCTGCTACAAGCATATGACAAGTAAGTTAAATTACCTTACGTGTCAAGCATGACAATATAAAGTAGACAAGAGTACGATAGTCGGTGAAGTCTACCTACAACGCTTGACTTCAATCTAATAGGAGGAGATGTTGTGTGATGAATACCATTATGTATCGGATAATATCGACCGAAAGGAATCATACCAGCGGAAAAACAGAACGAGTATCAACATTTAGTACCGGCCGATATCATGAAATTTTTGTTGATATCAATCGATACTTACGAGTATTCAAAATACCGCATGTATAAGTTTCAAAATTTTGAGGGACTGATTAGCAAAAATTGAAAAAATTATCCCTAACCCCCTCCCCTCACCTTGCACCTGACCCATCTACTTCATTTCGTCTCTCATTTTTCATTTTGGTTTCTCTCTCTCACTCTCCTCCTCTGTTCTCTCTCACACGACACACTCTCCATTCTCTCTCTCGTTCTCCTCTCTAACGGTTTATTCTCCTTCTCCAGCAACAACAGAGTCACCACACGACTTCCTCCACGCCACCACTGAACCAACAACCCTCCTCCACCGAATCCACACCACCACCGAACGGCTTCAGCCCTCCTCCACGCCACTCCACTGTCCACTGTCTACTCTCCTCTTGCCATCACCATCCACCGCTGCCTACCACCACCACATCTGGAATAGATAGATATGGAAAAGTTCCAAATCCAAACCCAACCCGACCCAAAAACTCAAAGCAATACATTGTGAAATTCTTTTGGTGTGTTTTCAATTGACTTTTCTTTGCTTAATTGCATTTGTGAATAGTAGCTATGAATGGGTTGAATTGTTGGAACATGGAACTTGGAATTAAATTGTGAATTGGATTTGTTATTTGTGTTGGGTTGGAATTAGATACCTAGAGGATTGGAGTTGAATGAAATGAATAAATAATGCACGATTTTTTTTTCATCTCGGTGGTTTGGTTTATAAATGGTTTGGTTGTGGTTTGATTTATATGGGATTTATTTATCTTAAGTTTTATGAGGAAGGTGGTGAATGAAATGCAATGGGCATGAATAAATTGAGAGTTGTAAGTTTCAATTTAAAACCAAGAATGAGAATTTCAATAATCTTGATAATATTTAAACTTTAAAGTAAAAAATTAATTGATATAATATTTTGTTACATATTCTTAAAATTAGCATAATAGTATTTGGTTCTGCCAGATTTTGCTGGGGCAGAACATCATCGTTTGGATCCATTACATAGCGTGATCTTGGCTTCTGAATACCTGCAAAACAGATAAAAGCACACCGGGGATTGGTTTCCCGGATGGCTCCTCCGACGCTCAAGTTAGTCTTTTGTCTAAGTTTTGATTGTAGAGAGTAAAGAGGAGGCTAGGTTTGTATTGTCGTACCTATAACATGGTAGAATAGCACCTTATATATGCCGTAGACGCCAGGTTTAAGTCTTCATATAGATCATTGTGTTCGCATGGGAGACTAACTCCTGTGAATGGGCTATATACATGTAGAAATGGGCCTGGGCCTAACACAGCCGACGCAACCAATTATTAAAAATTTTCATAACTTTATTTAGCACATATTAAAAAAAAGCAATTTAAAGAAATAATAATAAATAGTCAACTTATTTGATGTACAAAGTTTCCTATTTTGCAAGTTTCAAGAAGGTTAATAATATAGGTAACCTTTTCTCTATATTATTTTACACTAAAACTGTTTATATAATTTAAATCTGTAATTATTTGATCACAAAAAAACAAATTTCACCTGTTATTTCAAGTTTTTTTCCCTAGCATATATCATGTATTTAAAATAAGTAATTAACATATTTTCATTTATAACACTCAAGAATTAAATAAATAAATAATTATATCTATAATTTTCTGTCAATTCAAGTTTTAACGGTGATAACATATTTTCATTTATAACACTCAAGATTTAAATTTATAAATCTATAGTTTTCTATCAATTCAAGTTTAAACGGTGATTAAAATTTATTTTTTATTGAGTAACTCAGACCCGAACCTAATTATACAAAACGTTATTTTATATTTTTAATTAAAAAAAATTAGAATAATTTTTGTATTTCAGTAATAATAAATCAAAAGTGAAAATAAAATTTTGAAGTCTGAGTTAAAGTAAAAGCTTAAGCGCTAGGACCAGAATATTAATTTATATGATAAAACACGAATTATATATATTGATAGATGCAAAAATAAAATAATATAAAATGATAAATTATATCCAAGATAAAAAAAGATACTAAAAAGAAAAACGACAGGCAGGCGTATGATCGGTGATGATGAGTGAACCTACAACCGAAACTCCTTGCGTCACCGTCGTTGCCTATGCCAGTTTCACAGCTTATCAAGTAATTAGGGGTGAGCATTCGGATAATTCGAGCCGAAATTTTACTGTTCGGGTTTGGCCTGAATTACTCGAATTTTTTTTCATCTTACCCGATTCGAACTCGAACTTTTTCTTACCCAAACTTACCCGACCCGAATTACCCGAAATTTTGTCCGGCTTTACTCGAATTACCCGAAGTTGTTTTTTTTATATAATTTAAAAAAAACCCGAAATTTTGTATTTTTATAATCTAATTCGGGTAATTGGGCCAGCTCGAAGTTTTTTGGAATTACCCGACTCCGGCCCGAAAATAATTCGGGTAATACCCGAATTACCCGAAATTTGAAACTTTTTTACCCGAATTAATTCAAGCCGGGCCAGGTAATCGGGTCGGCCCGAATAATGCTCACCCCTAATTCTCTATGATTAAAGATATAAGTATTGCAATTACTAACTTTCTAACCATAAAGTCACATGGTTAACTAACGGAAATAGTTTTTGTGTAAAAATACAAAAGAAAGATTGCGTACATTATAACTTTTTTTTGGACCCCACAAAATAGAAAGTCTTAAGTATTAAGTACGTTATTGTTGATTTATATAAAGAAAATGACTATTCTTAATGTAATATATCAAAAACATAAGGTAATATATCAAAACAAAACATTCAGTTTTCCTCATTGAACTAGTAAAGGATTTAACATTTAGAATGTTAAATTAAACAGCTGTATTCAATCCTTAAAACACTCACCTAAAGGAGGATAGGGACCCATTGATTTAGGCATAAGTTTTGGGATCCTGTATGCTTAAGAAGCCTTATAGGTTAAACCATAAATGTTGCGTGTTGGCTGCAGACATTGACGCAAGGGCGGAAAAAAAAGGTTGAATAGGAAAGTCAATGTCGAAATATAGTCAAAATTACCAAAGAATCGTGTTTTCTAACTTCTAAACATCAATGCGTTGGCAATCACTTAAACATTGAAATGAAAGCCAATTTCCAGTCGAATTGGACGGCGGTTGCTTGTGGGACTGAGGGGTTCTCATCTGAGTCAGAGATTAATAGCAAAATAACGTAAATGTTGTCGGCAAGAGGGGTGATTTCGTCACCACACCTAATCACGTGATGCCAGCCATTAGCACACAAGAAGTTAGTAAACCATACACTTAGTGTACGAGCTCACGTAAAATAGTCCAACTAAGTTAGGCGAGTGATCGAGTTAACCCAATAAAACACAGTCAAAAGCTGGAGGAGTCCGACACGGGACATGTTAGTTAACCTCTTATGTATGAAAAATGATCAAATGTTTGTTTCTTACAGAAAAGAATAGATAAGCTTTACATAATAGATAAGCTTTACATACATTCTAAAAGGGTATTCTTTGTCCTAAAGTCCAGGGGTTGTACGGACATGCGAATTTTGTTGGTAGGAGCACACGTTTGGTTCTGCCCTAGTGCCTGCTAATTCTTTCTGTCTACTACGGTGGTTACTGAGAACCCTTTTGGCGGTGGCTCTAAATGGACAAGAAGAGCTCACAAATCCGTTGACCAAGTGTAGATACGTCTTTAACTCATGACACGTTGCGATGTTGATGCTTGTTAGGTGTGGTGAGTCCTTGCTGCTTAGTCTTAGTTCTTTTCCCACTTCTGCGTATACCCACTGTGTGTCCTCTACGCGCTTTTGAATCCAACTGGGGAGGATACTAGCTGCGGAGTTGACGTTTGGGTTGTTCGCGGCGTCGTTATTATCTCCATCGATCACGAATCCCGGTACTTTAGTTATTAGATCATCGGAGTTCACTATTCTCAAAACCTTTGTGCCTTGTTTCTCCAGATGTTGTCGGAAGCTTCGGTTACCGACACGAGGACCCCCGAAGGACATGACTGTGACGAGGGGTGCACGGTTGAAGGTGGTTTTGATGTCGTACGCAGTTAGAGTCGCGAGGGCGGCGCCGAGACTGTGACCGGTGATTGTTAAGCTAAGAGGCTCGTCGCCGTAGGACTGAAGAAGTCTTTTGATTTCTTCACGTACCATATCTCGTAGACTCTGACCCATTTGTGTTGCGGAGGTGTATAGGCTCAAGAACCCACTTTCCACCATAGGACAGCACTCATTACGGGAGTTGGGGAGAGGTGCAAGAGTGGCGCGTAGATTCTCGAGCCATTCAAGGCAAGTGGCAGTGCCTCTGTAAGCAATCACCACGTCTCTACGCCCTAATCTCGCGATCTCCTCTTTGTTCTGACAAACTGCTACGTAACCAATCCAACTGGACTGAGTCGCCATCCAGCTAGGCGCTTTATCCATCCATCGTGGCAGTTGTATGCCAGATGTCGCGCGTAGATGTTTGGTTATACGGTAACCGGTGTCCGGCAGACCGGACCTGCCCAGTAATGTGCTTTTGGGGAAGCGACATGTGGCGTAGGTTGGTGATGAGGATTCGAAGTCGAAGGACTTGTAAGCGGCTTCAATGAAGTTCCCGTATCGGAGGATTTCTTCACGTAAGTTGTCATCAAGAGGGTCAAGCAAACCATCCCAGTTCCTGAGACCTTGATACTCCATCCATTTGTTCCCTAATTTGACGTGGGGTTTAGGAGTGGAGCGAAATGCTGATGAGGAGTCTTGAAGCAAACGTTTCCAATTCTTCTGTGGTTGGCTCTCTATCAACTTCTTTTTAAGTACTCTTAAGGGTTGAGTGAGAGTGCAGGAATGAACTGTCATGTTGCTTATAGGTGCGCTTGGCGGTGCAAATCCTACAAAGACCCTCATCTTGAGTACTATATATTGCAACAATTGCGAGTTATATATAGGAACAAGAGACAGAGAAAGGAAGCTTTGCAGAGAAAGTATAGGAGAAAGGAGATACTAAAGTGCTCACCAATGCCTTAGGATTTCTGGTTCTAATGGAATTCAGGCAGGTTTTTATAGGGAGAAAAGGTACATAACATTTAATGAAAGTGAAAGAGAGAAAAAGTTGGCAAAGAAGATAGAGAGATGATGGCAGAGGGAGAGAGAGCTCATTAAAAGAAGAAAGAAAGTGTGGGCATTACGTTAATGAAAAAAAAAAGAAAAAGAGGGTATTAAATATTTTCTCATGTAGAAAGCAGGAGAAGAAGCAGCAGAAGGGCAACGTAGCAGTAATAGTAGCAGAAGAGTAGGTACCGTACTTTGCTTAGTGGAGGGGACAAGAATTATAACTGGAAAAAGCTGCTCTTGGGTCCACAAGTTTGTTGAACATGTATGAAATTATCAAAGGTTTAAGAATGTGGGACCAATATCAAATCGGACGATTCAGTTTCTGTCAAAAGTTGAAAGTTTTGACGGCCAAACTAAATGGTGCACACCAAAGTCCAAATTAAACGACAAACATCACTTTCCGATCGATCATGTCATAGCCAGCAAACTAAAATCAGCAGAGACGACGACGGGGCTTAAACCCTAAAAGAGACTGATCTTACTTCTCCATGTGACCACGGGACTTGTTGGACCTAACAAGGTATCAAACCATGCTTCAATCGTAAATTGTGTTTGTTAGTTTACGTATAACTAGCTACACTTTAAAAAAGAGTTACAGTTTCACACATTAAGCTCATGCTTCAAATCCTTTCTCAGCCTTCATTGTAAGCGCACGTTTGAAATTTCCTGGTTTCATATCTCTTTTATGTTTTATCTTTTGCCCTTGATATCGGGCGTATGAATTCCCTGCAGGATTCCACTTTTGGTCAGTGCTCGTGACACACCTGGCTGGATGGTATTATTTGGAAGCCGAGACATGACGCCTCTAGTGTGTTTGAACCAAACATTTAGGACATCGGTGAGGCTAAAAATTCAGAAAAGGTAAACCAAATTAGTCTGCTTTCTGATGGTAAAAATGAACATAACTATATTCAATACGAGATTGCTGGAAATGGTCCAGAACTCCTGTCAAGATCATGACGCAGTGCCAAGGTAAAAACCTAAACAGATTCTATTCTCAATCGTTACAGGTTTTCGAGTGGCATGGTTATTTTAAATGGATAAAAGGGAGTAATTGAAGCAAATAACGGATGGTTATAAATCAGGACATGCCGTTCAGGTTTACAATTCAGGGTTCCTATTTTTAAGTATTGCTCCAAGTTCTTGAAATGTAAAACGGACGAGCTTTAAATATCCTGAACAAGATGCAACACAAGATATTTTTTCCCCCCTTCTTTTTTGAGACTTTTTGGCTTGTGCAAGATGATAAGAAATTGAAAAGGTTCAGACATAAATGTAATAGTCATAAATTAGGAACTTTATCAATTACTCTATGGCTCATCCTTAGAGAAGATACCCTACTCCTTTTCACATTGTGATGTTACAAAACACCCTATTCATGCATATGCCTTATGATAATGGGAAATCAATAGGATTTTTGACATTTTCTTGATCTGTAACAAGTTATTTGGTAAATAGATGTGGAAGTAAGAAATAAAGTGTAGGTTCATATATAGTTCTTTGAAAACGAGAGTCTACCTTGTGCTTTGTTTGTCTCTTCTTTTCATACGACGTAGAAAATTTTGTATATTTTAAATAAAAAATCTAATTAATAATAATTAAAATTATTACTTAATTTTAATTTAATTTAACATTTATAAGTAGTAATATATCTAGAATCGCGATTTTGTTAAGATGTCCCTTGTCGCTTCCTTTGGATCCAATGTCCTTTGGTCATTAGGCGACGGGGAATGTCAGTTACCATTAATGTTTACATGTTTTTGCACCACTACTAATTGACTTTTGCTGCTTTAACTAATTATCGAGCAATTTGGGTGATCTCAAACATGTCTTAAATTTCTAAAATTGTCAGAATAGCTGTTTTGCTGCTCAAATGCAATAACATACCAATAAATATAAATGATGTTGAGAATGAGATAAGAGACTTTGATGTATGAGCTACCACACAAGCTATTTCTTCGGGCATCAGATGTTCTGTGTCAAAAATAGTGTTTCAGTTATGTTCCAAATCAATTTTAACTACATATTTATATAGATCATATATAAATATGTAAATGAGATTTAATAGAATAAAGTATGAAATGATTAATTGAAACAGAGCGTCTGTTCCCATTTTCTCGACCTATATAATAACCAAAAATTTATTAGCTTATAATTGTGACAAAGTTTGTTTATTTATTAGTGTACAAATAATCAATGATAAAAAATTTCAACTGGTTCAGTCCATATACTTTAATAATAATTGTTGTTAAAAATTAAATAATTTATTATTTAATTTTAATAAATTAATAAATTCTTATAAACTAAAATAAATAATTTAATCTTATTTAATAACTTCTTTTTAATTAAACTTTAAATTCATCGACAAGCAATGATGATATTTTTCAATCATATTTCAAATTCTTTAATTTTATTTAATCTTTAGTCAATTTTATAATAGTTAATATAGGTCGAACCTTTTAAATCTTCAATTTTTTGCCTTACTAATTTAAATTTTGGTTCGTTTTTTAAACATTGAAAATAGCTTTATTAAAATCTAAAGAAATATAAATGTTTATTCTTAATCACTTTAATGTTTACTCGTTAGTAAGATGAGATATTAATATATGGATAAAAACACTTTAAAAAGGTGAAATTAGTTTTAATTTTGTGGAAATTAACTTTTTTTTAATGCAGTTTTACCTCTACATGACAAAGAAATTATTTCCAATATACACATATGTAGTGCAATTAATAATAATAAAAAACGTCAATAAATATGTATAATTAAACATATAAAAATATATAATACAGGAAAGATTAACAATACAAGATAAACAACGTAAGCAAAGTATAACATATTGCAACAATTTTCTAATTGACGATAATATTGGAACATCAATACATATTATAGATGGCAAAATTAATATGTTAAATTTGAATTAATTAAGATTTAGATCATACTCAAATTTGAAGGATTAGTTCAAATGATTTAAATTTATGTATTTAAAAATAACACTGTTTTGTTAATTTCATTAAATTTAAAACTGTTCGAATTAGATTAAATTAAAATTTTAATTAAGTTCGGCCGTAATTATTGCTATCCCTGCTACTGTTTACATTTTACAATTACAATTAAAGCACAGGATTTATGTTCAAATCCTCTTATTTACGCTCTTTTGATCGAATCTTTCTTACGTGATTTATCTAGTACAAAATACTCGATTAATATAATTTGTAAATTATTCCGGCAATCAAAGATACTCATATTGCGAATTTAAAGGATGGAGATTGTGGATGACTCCGTTTCTGAAAAAAAGAGAACTGATCTGAACATATTATGACGCCGCATTGGTTCGTCCATCCACTGCAAAAAAGGACCTGTTGTTCTCTTCAAGAAAGTACTTTTGCTGCTAATGCTGAGCCTGATAGTTATGTTGCATCCAACCAAAGAGTACAAACATGTGGTGTTCCAGAAATGGACCATCACAGGTGTTTGCATGATTCATTGAACCAATCAGGTTGCCGTAAGTTATCCTCGCTGGGACCAGCTTCAATTTCTTGGATTTTATGCACGTGTGTACTAACACTACGTCGTACATTTGATGATATATTAGCATGTTCCTATGTTGTTTCACTCGTCTTGCCTTTCAAACATCTCACATTTTTGTCCCAACAAGAGCCATATACAACTTTTCGATTGACCACCATTATTCCAAAACATGTCACGAGGCATGCATTGTCACGTAGAGGGTATTCCATGAGTATACAACTAGTACATTAAGTTCGTAATGCTTTAAAAACTAGATAAGAAGATAAACTTGTAATATAAAAAATTTAAGGTTTAAAAAATTTAACTAGTATTACATCGTCACAAAATTAACTGTAAATAAAATTAAAGAATTTAAAATATGGTTGAAAGTGATTGTTTTTATCTATCGAAGAATTTAAAATTTAATTAAAAAATATATTATTAAATAAAAATATATTGATTTATTTTAATTTATATAGCCTTATTAATTAATAAATTGGTCAATTTTTAACAACAAAAATTATTAAAATAATTCAAATTAAAAAGTTAAATAATTTAAAGTCTTTACACCGCCAGAGAAGGAGCTTGTCACGATAATAGATATCTAAGTTCTAGTTTAGCAATTGGTTCCCATGAAACTATGGTGCAGACATGAAGATATTGCCATCTGATTACGGTAATAACACGTGATAGAAATGAGTTTGAGAACGTGGAAGATAAATTGGTCGGATCAGTCGAAAAATATCTTTGTATCCATAGACAAAAGAGTACTTGATTTTGTAAAATCACACATGTTTCTTTTAACGACGATAAGTTCTTTGGTTTCCTAATAACCGTAGAACATCTTCTTTTGTGCTTATTAAATTTGAAGTATCTAAGGTTCGATACTTGACTAAAGACGACAGAATTGATGCAAATTTATTGAACTGAATTGATAATAGCATTTGTTTCGTTTTGATTTTGAGGAGTCTGAGAGAAATCGGATCAGATCCAAGTAAGTTTATATGCTGTTACGATATGTGTTTTGACATTATTTTTTAATTGGATATATAAAATATTAGTTGGATATTGACTTGGATTCAAAAGATTTTTGAATAATAATTCAGTTGTGATAAAATTCAAATTAAGATGAGATTGTTGTGTATTTGAAGTGGGACTCTTATTATTTGTCTCTCATCTATTCCTACAGTTAATATTACTATGTTTATGTAGGCATAAGATATAAAGTTTATGTGAGATAAGGGCAACGTGAGAGTATGCATTAATTGCCCATAAGTGTTGAAGTGTGCATTAATTTCTTATTGGAAAACGTGAGTGTGTGGTGGCATAAGATGAGAGTATCGTTAATTGCTTGGTTTTGATCATGGTTTTAAAAATCGGATCGGACCGGCCGGTTCGACCAGTTCGACCGGTAACCGGTCGACTATCCGGTTCGGTTTAACTATAAAAATCGGTATGCAATTGAACCAGTCTGAACCGGTCAAAACCAGTTGGACCGGTCCGACCACTGGTTTAATCAATTTTTTTGTTTTTTTTTTGTTTTTTGTTTTATTTTTTGTATTTTTTAAATATTTCAAATATTATTTATAATTAAATATAATTATTGCATAATTATGACGTCACACCGGTTCGACCGGTAGTTGAACCGGTCAAACCGGTGACCAGTAAGGCCTTCGGTTCGATGACCGATCAGGGTTTCAAAACACTGGTTTTGATAGTTTGATTGGAAGGCATGGTAAATTGAAGATTGAGAATTGTCTTAATTGGTGCTTGGGACTTAAATTGAAAATATATTCTCAATTAGCATTATCTTCGGTGGTTGATAGCCTATCCTATACTATCCTTATTTGAATTGGAATCCTTTAAGGGAATATCTTAGAAGGTTGCGTGGATAAGTGGTATGGTTCTTAGCTGATGTGGCAAGGATGTGTAGGGCTTCTAGAGTTTGCGTATAGGTTGTTGTTCTTTTGGTGTTAACGAGACAAGAGAATAGGTTTATTGGCTGCTGGGCTGTTTTAGTTTGTATTCTTTTGATTGAGTTAATTTGGTGTTAAGTTTTTTGTGCAGCACAGTGACGTCATCTTCATCTCCAGCAAGCAACCCAAGTGTAATGAGAGTTGATGTTTTTGATAGGTGATTTATATTAATTGATGTTTGCAGCATAAAGACGACCTCATTATAGATCGATGCATATATTGTTGGTGCTGCCACTTGGTGATTTCGGTGAAGAATTTCAGATCTGAAATTGTTGCATTCTTGTTTTAATTGTCTTTATTTTTAAGCAGAAATAGTTAGGAAAATTCTCTGACGAGGTTAACACGAGTCGGTCGTGTTATTGGGCGTGAAGATCTTTCACGAGTAGTTAGGCTGTGTGTTGGTTACATCGATTGGGTCTTCAGGGGTAGATCAATCTTGTGTAATTTTTGTGAACTACAGTGAAAGAATTTGATCTGAGTGAGAGCCCCACAAACGTAGGCAAAGTGTGCTGAACTGCGTTACCAAACGTTGGCGTCTTTGGTATTTTGCTTTTGTGATTGTTGTTTTAGTTGTGCGAAAAAATTAATTTTAGATAGCCTGCAAATTTATTGACACTTTAGTTATTTCACAATCAATCTACTTTGTCTACCTATTGGCTTTAGCCCCAAGCTTTAATCCTAACTCTAATGGAGTAGATTCAATTCATTAGCTAAAGCACTTATCTGCTACTTTCTCTAATAAATCATATAAACAGTTACTTAGGCCCAATATTCCAAAAAATGCTCTTATATAGATTGGTGTGGTTTAAGCAAGCTATCCTAAAGATATCCTCCATCTTATGGCTTGCCATTAAAGGGAGCTTTCCACTTTATATAAACTTAATGGTAGTCTCAACATCACCAACCTCTTTGCAAATAAGAATCTGAATCTATTTCCCATTTGCTTTTCCACTACAATTTCTTATCATAGTAGTAAAAGGAGATATAAAAGGTCAGTAACATTTATTATATGTATCTTGATTGGCCTAATATGATATCCTAAATAAGTAGTGGACAAAGGAAATACAAAGCAATCTATCTCATTTCCAAAATATAATTTAGGAGTTTGTTTTATACTATTTGGAAGACAAGAAGCATAAGAATTTTCAAAGGAAATGACTACCAATCTCAACAAGAACTGCATAAGCTAAAAGGTATGATAAGAGAACTTGATGACTTATCAACTTCATGTAGTAGCAGCATTATGAGTTATTGGAGCTTTAGAGCTAAAGACTAACAACACTAGAGATAGGCATTTTATCAATGAACTCATTCTAGTCTTTTTTGAAGTGATGACAGTAAATAGGTTCTGAAATCTTCTCATTAAATGTAGTAACTACACGGATGGAGAAATTTCTTTCTTTGTTTCCGTTAATCTTTTAATTCTCAAGATTGTATTCTTGTTAGGAGCTTCGTATTTTTTAATATATTTCATTATTTTATAAAATTAAACTTGATATGATTGGTAGTTACAAAAGGATTCCAACAACTAAATCCAGGATTAGGAATTGAATTTGGTAATTTAAAAAAGATTGATAGAATGATTTTTAGTATAATGGTAATAAAGATAATGCAATGGTTGTTGCTAAAAAATAATTATACAAAGACACAGATTATAAAGTAAAGACAACAGTGAAGATTTAACAGCAACATCAATACCGTTCGTGTATGTCAGATAATGTTCCAAAAAGTTTACAAGTACTTTTCTTTTTTAATTTCAAGCTTGTTAGATATGCCATACATATCAGGGGCAAGTCCAAATTTGCAAAGAGGGAGAAGCTTACAGAAGATTTGTTATATGACTTTACTTATTTAAAGTATTTTATTATATTATATTTCTATTTATGAAATTATTTTACACATAAATATCGTATAATTAATTATTGTGCAAATAAAGGTAATTATATCAAGATAGATAATTTATAATAGAGAGTAAAATATATTGGGGAGTGCTTGATTAAGGGGTATGAGAATATATCAATGGAAAAGGAATGAATGATAATGGTTGGTTATTTATTATGATTGATTGAATAGCTTTTTTATACCCAAAATTTAAGTAATAGTCCATGCCCTCCATGTGTGGGAGGAATGATTTTGATTCCAACCAACACTAATATTTTTAAAATTTTTAATTAAATGTAATTAAAACGTAATTAATTAAAATATAAATATAATAAATTAATTAAGATAAAATTTATTTAATTAATTAAAATATAACCAATTAAAATAATTAATTAATTAAAATATAATTAAGATGTAATTAATTGATTAAAATATAATTAATTAATTAGTTAATGTAATTAATTAGAATATTATTCATTAATTATTTAGAATATAACATCATTTGTATTATCAGAGGAATGCAAATTGTATTAAACTATGTTACTTGATTTTACTATAACAATGAAATGGTGAATATTATAATTGTATCGATGAATTATACAATATTTTGGATGATTAAAGTATAGTTTGAGAATATTATGTAATAAATGATACGTTGGCCTAAGAAAATATTGGAATATTTTTTTCAAGAATTATTGAAAAGGAAAAATCGCAATATAATTGATTTTAAATATTCTGTCGTTATAAATAGGATGTATAAATTAAAAATAATCAATTAAAATATATTTAAAATTTGATATAAACAAATTTTTATTTCTCGAAATTTCTTAAAAATTATGATTTTTTATTTTTTTGTGTGGGGGTTGTGTATGTTTAAGATCATGACGGGGGAATTGCCACAAAAGTCCGGCAACTGTTAAGACTTTTGACGTTTCATTGAGCTGGAAATTTCAACTGTTAAGACTTTTGACGTTTCATTGAGCTGGAAATTTCGGCCACTTAATCTATTTCAAGTTTCAACCTATTTTTATCTCAACGTCATTTTATGTACAAATGGTAAAAAAAATCTGAACCCACGACTTGCGACTCTGACGCGTATATGCGACTCTGACGCGTATAGTGGTTGACAACTTGCGACTCTGTCGCGTATTATACCGGTGGGTGGCACTGGCAACCAGCGACTCTGACGCGTAATTGTCTTGGAATTTCCAATGAAAGGTTAAAAGTCTTACAGTTGTCAGACTTTTCGAATTCCCCATCTTTACTGGAACCCAAGGCAGCTCTCACCGTCGAGACAACATCCTCTTTCTCGTTTTATGTTATTTATTTATGCGAATTTTATATAAATTTTTGTATAAATAAATATGAAATTTAAATAAATAAATAACTAAAATTTATAATATAAAATAAAAAAATTATAAAATTAAATAAAGGATCTAGATTCCTCACCGCCACCAAACAAACATTTTTTTTTTCGTCTATAACAAAAGATTCGATTTTTCTCTACATATCAGTGCGAGTATCAAACCCCAAGTCCCAGACTAGAATATAAGTTAGTAAAGCCAATGACTTTATTGTCAAAATTGTTAATAGAGAGCTAGAGACTTCGATGGTTTGCAAGTGAGTGGAGGTTGAGGGATAGGGAGATGAGCTCCTAGAATTCATGGGTATGGGAGGGTTGGTAAGTAAAGTGAAGGGTAGATCTCGATTCACCTACCGATCCCTCCCATGCCGATGGCTTCTAGCTGTTCCTTCCTGTCCCTTCTCTCCTATCTTATGAATTCGACTTGCAATGAGGTCTGTGATCTGTTGATGCAATTTGGCGTGCTATTTTCCTATAGTTTCTTGTTATAATTATGTATCTGCTGTTTTTCTCTTGGATTCGTGGTGCTATATGTTTATGGTTATTTGTCTGCTAGGTTAAAGCGAAAAATATGTGGTAAATTCCCAGGTTAAGATTAGGGGAAATCACTGTAGCCTGGTGTTGCTGCTTCCATTTACCTTATGAAACTTTTTCTCCATGCCGCTTTTGAGATGTATATAAAGGCGCAAAGACGCGTGAATTTTAAGCCTGGGGGAGGTCATTCTTCATTGTTTTTCACAAAATCCTACGCTTATTGCTCTGTAATATGTTGGGAATTTTCGTACTTATGGCGGGGGAACAGTACACCATGGAAGATGGCTTACAAATCTGGAGCCTCATGACACAGCGTTTCTACACTTGGCGTGTATGAGGTAAGATAAACGGTACATATAGAAAGTTTAGAATGTAAAATGAAGACTTGACTATTACAAGTTTGATTATTTTCACACTTTAACCACTTGTTGCGTTTGGTAATCGGAGTGATTCAGCTGCAAACATGATTTTATGATGTGTGTAGATTGCCTTCCATAAGTTGGGAGTACGATTTGATGAGATGAGAGACGGTGACCGGAATCACATGCTTTTCATACTGAAAGTATAATTTGGTTGAAATTCTCTATACTAAATTTTTATACCAAATTAATAATTTTTAACTCCAAATTTGGTGATATTTCAACTATTTTATACTAAATTTTTACATCAAATTTTATTTAATTAATTAATTTATAAAAATAAAATAAAATAA
>JANITX010000001.1:27195639-27206659 GCA_027564395.1 Erythroxylum ulei
ACTAACCAGAAAGTTTTTGAGTAATACTATCAAAAGCATAAGCTAGTGCATACAAGTTTTTAATGCCTTGTATGTGTACAAGTTCCTCTGGTAACTCTCCTTCCAACTGATTAGAAGAAAGGATTCTGTAACCATGTGATCGTAACACCGGAAACAAATGTCAGTACATTTACAACGATGTGTTGAAATGATGGAGTGCATTTCCCATACAAACTTCATCTATCCATCACATTCCAACATAAAAACTACTACAATAAAATGATAGCTAGAGCAAATAATGTTTCTTACAGATCTGTTAGGTTCACCAATTTCCCAAGGTCTGAAGGGATAGTACCAGAAAATTGATTGGCCTCAAGGCTCCTTGTTTATTGCCATTCAATAAGAGAAAAGGAAGAGTAAGCTTGTAATCAAGTTAAACCTGAAAGAAGCAACCGCAGTTCATGACATACAAGTAAGTGAGGCTAGGAAAATTTCCCAGGTATCTTGGAATACTTCCTGACAAGCGGTTGGCGGTGAGTGAGCTGCATAGTATCGATCATAGGTTATAGAAAGCTTAAACGAAGAGGAAAATTTATATGTTGCAGCGACAGGCGAAAAGGGTGTGGTTGCGCTTACAGATATGTCAAATTCTGCAGTTTGGTCCATTCAATAGGAATTGTCCCACTAATATAGTTACGAGTTAGGTCGCTGTCAAAGATAAATTTCACAGCTGATTAATTTTGAATAAGCAACTAAAAAATTAAAATTTTCTTCAGGAGTTTCTGACATGATCATATCTGCTAAAAAATGAAAACTTTACAATCAGCAGAGAACTTCGGGTAGAGCAAAGGATAAGAGTTCTGAACATCTAAAAGTACACAAATCTAACAGTGTGTCTAAGCAGACTATGCCGCATGGTCAAATTACAAACACATCACCTGAAGTTCAATCATTACATTATGCTAAAAGTTATGCAGTTTCTCACATTTTAAGGATTTTTATGCAACTAATAGATAGGATGAGAACATGTTGAAGCTGACAGCTAAGTATCTTCAAATTGCAAAATCAAAACCCTTCATGCTCATCCAACTTGACAATCAGAATGAGAAATGGTCACAGTATTGATTACCAGAAAATGAAGATGTTTCTTACATTGTTTGAAGATATTTAAGGCTGGACATTTGTGGTGGGAGCGTGCCTTGATAACTGTAACGTCTGAGCACACTGTAATTACAAACAAGCGCATAAGTCCATAAATTGTACATCTAAGAAGAAAAGGTTGGCATAAGATATTTTCCCTTGTAGAGGAAATGTAAAAGAAAATAAAATTCTCAATAAAGAAAGCTGGAAGAAGTTAATATAATTTTTATTTGAAACTGATCTACTCGTTTATTCAATGTGCAACTAATACCATTATCTATAGAAATGAAGACACCACTTGACTATCTTCAACACTGGTCATTGAAGTTTCAAGTTTTGAACGGAGTTCGGTAAATGCAATTCTATGAAGAGTGTTAATTGAAAAAATATATTATCTTTGACTTGGTATTTCAACTGCATCCTTATCCCTTAGTCCTATCTAATACTTCTTCTCATATAAAATAATTCAACATTTTAAGTTAAATTTGACCAATACAGAAACAAAACTGGTTTACCAATATAAGTAACAGCTTCAAGTTCAACATTATTATCAGCATCAAAAGTCAGAGCTCTAAAGATATTTATGCAAACTAAACGACTGTGCTACTATTATGTCATAGCATGTATAAACTAATCAAGTTAAGGACCTGGTGAAAAACATAAACTTACACGAGACAGTGTAATACAAGGAAATTGAAAAGGGACTTACAAGGTGGTAATCTGACAGCCAGTATTGTCGAGGGGACAACTGCACGTTATGGTGTTATTCTCCCCTTTATCAGGTATATTTATAGCTCCAGATCGACAATCCTCTGTGAAATTGTACTGGCTAACACCAAGAGTCTTTAGGATCAATCTTAATGCTTGTACTGCAACATTTACAAAGAAAAAAGTAAGTTTTAAGGCATGATTTTTCTGCATATTTTGTTCTTGTTATATACTTGATATTACTCCATCTTTTTCCTTTTTTGTATAAAATATTTTTTTTTCCTACCAGGATCAAACCCTTCTTTTTGCATAAGTTTAATATATTTGTTCAATGCAACTACAATTTTTATTTTTGTTAATATGATGGATTGAACTACGTGACTTTTTGTATATTCTACATGTTAGGATCAATATATGTATGTATATATATATATATATATATATATAATCATTTTAGAACCGATTAGGACAATGAATCTAACATATAAAAGCTTCACAAGAACGACCATAAACTCAACATACTAATAATTAGTCTCAGGTTTTGGAGTAGAATAGTCATGGTCTGTCGTAGTAGTTCAAATGCTAACCATTCTTGGAAACAACTAATAGCATAGGGTCAGGTTTTTATTTATTTTTAAATTCAGTACAAATTTATTTGCTTGAAATTTTATTTTATATTTGGTTCGAGTTATTTTCTAATTTTTATAACTTATGAAAATTATAAAAGTACCTTTATATATATATATATAATCATTTAGATTAATTAAAAGATGTCAATAAATAGTTCTGATAGCTATCAATCTCTTCTGCCTGATATGGATAATTTAGTAACACAAATTGGAAACTTAGATCTTCAAAATAATTTTATTAATATTAAACCAGCAGGAATAAAAGCTAAAAATCCAAATATAACAGATATACCAAGTTCGACTAAAAATCCATATATACGACAAAGACAAAGTAAGAGTTTTAATAGACCAATCACTGGATATGCAGGATTAATGTATACTGGGAATAGTTCTGAAAAGTATACACCCTATGAAAAAATGAAAGCCGATACAATAAATCTGTTTTCCGCGGCTTCGGTTGACTTAAAATATATTACGGTCATGTTTTCATATCGAGAATTTCTCATATATTCAAGAATCTGTAATTGTTTTAACAGAAAATACATTATAAGCTTATAATCTGGTCTTCTTGCTTCTCTATCTTTATTATTTTCTACTTCTGTATCATATTGAGATCTTACTTCATTTATCAAAGTATTTATACTAGCCTCAGAAGACAAATCTAAATGAACTAATTGTTCTCCATAAGCTTCAATGTCCATTGGTAAATGATTTATTATATTCCTTCTATGCACATATCAAAATTAAAAGTAGAGTAAAAGGGTCCAACACGCTTCCTTACCTGAATTCGTTTTGAATGGAGTATTACCGGGTCTTACTACGGAGCTTTTACCAGGCTTCTCAGCCTCAACCTACAAGAATAGGTAACTCTCCTGTAATTCCTTCAGTCGTATCTAGCACAACCTAGTTTCGTTTCCTACCTCTAGGCGCAAGAACTTAATCAAGAAAGTGTTTGGAGTGGTACTCTTATTTTAATGCTGAAAGGCACAGAAGAAATATAAGAAGAGGAGTTTATTTATTGATGCATGGTTGTTGCAAGAGAGAAAGGCATTCGATGTGGGGTGGTCGATCGATGCCTACTTCTTTGAGTTCTTACATATTTATAGAAGAAAAAGTAAAGGCATTATTGTAGATTTTATGTTACAAAGGACATGTCTTACTATAGACAAAACGGTGTATGTTACATTTTGATGTGCTAGAACTTTCTGGCACTTTTAGTCACTTTCGTGCTTATGCGTTGTCATCTATGCCGTTGTCTTTGTGCAGGCTGGACATACATCACGGAGTTAGAAAATTAAGATAGGAGGGTCCAAATATATAATTTTTTAAAATTTTGGAGGGCCCAGTGCACCACTAACTCCTAAATAACTTCATCCTTATATATATATATAATAAAAATATTTAATTTTTTTATAACTTGGGGGGCTCAGTGCCCCACTGGGGCCCATATACCTCCGTCAATGCATATATCTTTTTGATGTTTTCGAAAGAGACAAATCTTTTGTTGAGCTGGTAAACTTGATTTGATCACTTCAGATTCTCATAACTTCATCTTTGTTCGTAAAAAGTGGTGTGCCGCTATTGGTGTAGTTTTGGCGGGTGATATCATGACAGATGAATGTATCTTTTGGCTGCCATATGTGCGAAATCCTTTCTTAAAACTTGCTTCCATTCCTTGAAAAACTATTCTGATTCCGATTGCTCTTCTGTAGTGAATATCTTTTTGCTCAAATTTAACATAATCTTTGGTTTTTTCTTGATCTATAGATATCGAAAAAGAATCAGCTTTTCCTAGTTGAATCATATGATAAGCTGGATATTTACCATCGGTATCAAAATCAGGTCCTGCAGATAAAAACTTTAATACTAAAATATCTTTTGGAGTGATGGTGGGATTATTGAGATAACAATCTCAAACTCCATCTTTTATCTATTATGGTAGAAAACTGATTTCTTGAAAATTTGGAGAGGATAGATATATTAAATTTAAGGCTCTAAAATCATACCAATATCGCACTTCGTGAGAGTCAGATTCTTGTAAATAATTAAGTCTTGGATAAATTCCTAAGAAATCTATATACGTGGTTTTACTATTTGAGAGATGGAATAATTATCTCATTATCTTTTGTCGTTGTTCCACTTCTGGAGATAGCATGGAAATTTCCCTAACTATCTACGAGGAAGTAGCTGGATTAGTAGAGGGACTAGTAGGAGTTTTGTGTTGTCTCAAATCTATTTTATCTCTTCTAGAGATAGTGGTGCTGGTGGCTTCTCAAGGAGTATAACGGTTTTTTGAGATGTAGAATGGGCAATGTACTCGGCTATTTTTAAGCTTGAGTTTTCATAGTTATCTATATTCATTTGCATGAGCTCACTACCTTTTTTGATTATACTGGAGACTTCTCGTGCCATTCCTCGAAGATTAGAAATATCAATGAAATTTGAAATAGTATCTTTGATATGATATATTTCCGTATCCATTTTGCAAATTTCTTCAAGTATCTGGAGATGATGGTCTCCCATCTCTAGCGAGAAAATCTGCTAAAACATTTTTATCATATTTAACAATTTCAATGTCAAAATTATAATTAGAAAGTAAAGTTTGCCATCTAGTTAATCTTTTATATTCAGGTCTACTTGGTAGATTATTTTTAATAAAGGCTTTAATCTGCGTATTATCTGTTCTTAATAAAAATCTTTTAGGGAGTAAAAAGTAATAAAACTTTTTACAACTCTTAACAACCGCTAACAATTCTTTTTCATTTATATGATATCTATTTTTGGTATCAGTAAATGTTCCAGAACAATATCTACAAAGGCTTTCTCCAATTTTATTATTATCTTGATAATTTATTTTCTTTAAAACTCCGCTCCAATAATTTTCTGAAGCATCAGTTTCTAATATCAAATCATCCTTTTCACTAGGTAAATACAATTTTGGTAATTGACTACATAACTCTTTTATCTTTTTTACTTGCTTTTCTAATTCTGAGGTAAAACTAAATATCTTATCTTTCTTATGTAGCTCTTGAAAAGGCTTTTGTAGCTGGGCTAAATCTTTAATAAAATATGAGACATATGTTAAAATTCCTAAAAAACTTTGTACTTTTTTTTATCGATTAATTTATCTAGAAACTTAAAAAAAATTCTAATATATGATTTTGCATTTCTATACCTTGTCCATCTAGCACCATGCCTAAAAATTCTACTTTATCTTGTAATAATTTAGATTTCTTTTTGGATAATCCTAATCCATGTTCTACATAAATATCAGGGAATTTATCTAATTGTTCTAAATGTGAATTAATATCTTCAGATGCTATTAAAATATCATCAACATAAAAAAATATAAAACCATAGTCTTTAAAAATATTATCTATTTTCCTCTGAAATATTTGAGGTGCATTTTTTAATCCAAAAGGCATTTGTAACCATTCAGAGTGTCCTTGTGGAATAGAAAATGCTGTATAACTTATAATATCAGGATGCTTCTTTATTTGTCAAAATCCACTTTTACAATTAAAATTTGAAAATATCTTTTTTTCCCTAGTCCTATTAATCAAACTTTCTTTATATGGAAGAAAATATCCATCAAATACTGTATTATTATTTAATTTTTTATAGTTTATTACCATTCGTGCCTTGCCTCTAACTTGTTCCGCATGACCTCTTACTATGAATGTAGGTGAACTATGAGGTGATTGGCTAGATCTAATAAATCTTGAATCTAATAGTTCTTTTATTTGTATCTTAAATTCTTTTTGATCTTCTTCATTATATCTCATAGGTTTTACTCGAATTATTTTAGTCTTATCTATCACTTCTAATTTAGCATATAATTGATTTTTATCCCTAAATTTTAAAGGTTTTTCTGTATAACATTGATCTAGTTTTGATGTAACTTTATCTATTTCAGTGTCAAGTTGCCTTAATTCTATATGATATTGTAATAAAGGTTTAGTTTTTGGAAAAATTTGATTTTTCCATATAACTTAGATCACCACGCTAGGCTGTGTGAGGGATAAAGGAAATAAGGAATGGTTTAGCATAAGCTCGTTTTAGGCGCTTAACAGTTATCAAATGATGACAAGGGGTTTTAAATATTATCTGATTTGCTACTGTATCAAAAGTGATTTTATGAAATAATTGTAGAAAATTATTTCCTAATAATATATCGGTACCAGTATTATGAAAATAAAATGGTGGACATTTTATTAAGAATGATCCTAATACAATTATCGGTTGTTCAATTCCTCTATTTATTTCTATAATATTATTAGATATATCTCTACCTTTTATAATAGGTAAATCTTTATGATATTCTATCGGAAAACATTCTGTTTTACATAAACATGCTCTTGAACCACTATCAATAAATGCAGTGAAATATTCTACTTTATATTCCTTATAGGTTATTCCTATAGGAATGTATATATATGAATATATATGAGTTTTCCATTATAAGTTATCTTTAACTCGTACGAAGTAAGCTGATATGGTTTGACCATTTCAAGAAAGGTTGTACCTAACATTATCTCTAGGGTATCCTAAATCCGTCATTTTCTATTAATAGTCTAATTGGCACTATATCTTGACCGAATCTTATCAGTGTCTCTATAGCTTCATCTATAGAATGTAATTCACCATTAAAATTTGTATATTGGTGAGGTTTATCTAATTTATATTTTTGTAATCCAGTACAGAGTTTTTAACTAATATAATTTCCATTTGCTCCTGTATCGATTAGTATATTGACTGGAACAAAACTTATTCCATTATAATATTCTTCTTTTAGTTTATAATTTTCGAGATTATCAATGTTAGCTACTATTATATTGTTCTGATATCTATCAAGACTTAATTGTCGACTTAAATGATGACTGATAACTCCTGAATTTGTAAAAGATAATCGATGATATATTATTTGATATCATTAAAGGCTTATCTTGCAAATCTAGTTTTAACGGTCTTGACTTTATTTCTTCTATTTTCGGCAAACTCAGCATTTGGATTTGACAGACTTCATTAAATAAATATGGAAAGTCTATCATATCTTTTACTACAAAACATTCTGAATGATGTGTATTTGATATTGCATATGAAATTATATATGTTATCGAATAAAGTCTAATTTGTTGTTTAAAGAAATCTTTTCTTTTGAAGTATTGTATTAAACTTAATGTTTTATCAAAATCTTTATCTTTTATATTATAAGAAATCCGAGGATAGATATTGAATTTTAATTTACCATATTGTAAATTTCCTTTAAGAATTCCTAAACAGGCTTCTTCTCTATTTATTATTCTATTATCCATAATAGCTAATTCTATAGGAGTATCTAATCCTTCTTTAAAAGTTGATTTTATTATAATCTGTATAGCTCTAATATGTATCCAACCAAGTGTATTTCTTATTTCTGGTTTAATTTTTTGTTGTTTTTCTTGAATATCTTTCTTAGCTAACAAAGGTAACATTACTTTATTAGAAGTTATAGAAACTTCTAAAGCTTTTTCTTGTATATTTAATCCATAAAATAGATTTTGTTTCCTTGGTTTAATCCCTAATCTTTGTAAAGTACTAACGCTAAATCCTGAATAATTTGATAATAAAATTTTTTCATTTTGAATCTGTTTTAATTTCTTTTTATCTATTAAAATTTCTTGTTGATATTCTCTAGTTTGTTCTATTTGATTATCTATAGTTGGTTTACAATCATGCTGGCTTGTAGTATTACTAATTTCCATCTAATTCAGTACCATCTGTATATTCAGTTTATGTTAAAATAAAAAAACTTTCATCCGAATCTATATTTAAATCATCGATTCTTATAAATTCTCCTATCTTTATCATTTATTTAATATCTTCATCTATTTCTATTTTCTTTTTATTTTTCTCACCTCTTTTAGGGAAATTATTAGCATAATGTCCTATCTCTTTGCAATAATAGCATCTACATTCTTTAGGACTTGTTTTCCTTCTTCTATATTTTGGTTTATACGTTTTTTATATCCTTTTCTTTTATAATATCTTACCTTACACTTTTTAAAATAAGGTTTTCTATATTTATATTGTTTTTTATTTTCGTTTTATCTTTCTGTAATAGTAAGAACTATCACATCCTATCATGATTGGCATTTTAGGCCTATCACAACATAATGAAATTCTTTTCTTTAATCCTTTACTAGCTTTAGCCGAGATAGCATCAGCACACCAACTACTTAATTTATCTCTGACAAGTTCTATTCGTTTACCTATAGTATCTATATTTTCTAGATTATATGTATCTATTAATTTTGATCCCCAAAGGTCTGGAATCTTAGCAAAAAACAAAGGTAAATAATTACTAGTATTTGAAACTTGATTATAAACATGGTAATAATAATCTTGAAAAACACAAATATATTTTTCTATCTCACATATATCTCATAATTGTAATCTCATTAAAGCAGTAGTATATCGGGCTATCGTATTAGAGTCTTTCACATATTTTCCTTCACCATGGACTTCTAATCTAAAGGTTTCAACTATTTTGTTATAAAATTATCTGGTTCAGAATAGATTGATTGCTTAGTTTCTTCATTTAAATTTTGCCAAAATCTCTGTGCACTATGTAACAATGTTTTTTCCATGAATCCTTTAGTAGTTTCAAAATCCATTTTATTTACTACAACAGCTATTCGTAGAGCAGTTTCCCATTTATCTATTGCTTCTTCAATATTTGCAATACAATATAAATCTAAATAAATTCCAAATGGATTTATTGTATCGGCTTTCATTTTTTCATAGGGTGTATACTTTTCTGAACTATTCCCAGTATACATTAATCCTGCATATCCAGTGACTAGTCTATTAAAACTCTGACTTCGTCTTTGTCGTATATATGGATTTTTACTCGAACTTGGTATATCTGTTATATTTGGATTTTCAGCTTTTATTCCTGTTGGTTTAATATTAATAAAATTATCTTGAAGATCTAAGTTTCCAATTTGTGTTACTAAGTTATCCATATCAGGCAGAAGAGATTGATCGTGTAACGCCCTAATACCCCCTGAGAGGATATGTGAATGCCACATAAGACAATACAAACAAACCAAAACATTTCGCGGAAGAATAGCATTCAAAAAGAAACTTTCCAAAATGTAGGAAACATTTCATATATGCATTTCCAGAATCTTAAACAAACATACATTATATCACAAAAGCTTAATACAAATTTGTTCCAAAAATCGAAACTAGCCTGAAACATAGTTATTACAAAAACTTTCAACAATTCAGAATCATACACTTTATATACAAGCCCAAAACAAACTCCAAATATATTTTTATCAAAACAAGACTCAGACTCCATTGGCCATTGCGGTTGACTCGTTCCAATCCTTATAATGTTCACTCTTAACCTACACGTGGCAAATCCACCGTGCTAAGCATATAGCTTAGTGAGTAATAACTAATCTATATTAAATGATTTCTTGAGCAATAAATCAGACATAATGCATTTCAGAACAGATTTTATAATTAACAGAACTGCGTAACACTGGAGATTATAAACCCTTCAAAATCAGAATATAATTTAGCTTATGTCAGAATCAAACAGATATCAGAATACAAAGCCAGATGACTGCTAAATCCATTTACAAAAGTGGATAATAGGACTTATATAGGAGAGACCGAAGTCTCGACACCGAAGTGTCACAGGAACAGCTGCAAACTCTTCTAGGCATGCCTATTTACCCACAACAAGGACTCAATAGTTTTAAAACAAAACAAGGTCATTTCAGACATTGCATGTGCAAAGCAAGTAGTCAATCATATTCACATGAAAAAGCACTTCCAATTATATAAACATGCATCAAACGTCTCGTACAATCATTGTCCGGAATTCAGAACACAATCTGCATAAGTCAATTCAACAAGCAGAACAAAGTAAGGTAAAAAACACTTCAATATCTCATTCTTCAATCAGTACCTCGGACCTTCATGTCCAGAATCAGTACACAATTTAGTACACATTCATCAATATCAATTTTATTCAGTAATAAATAAAACAAATCAAGGTGAGACTATCTTAGGTTACTAACAAAATTTACCGTCTAAATTACTTACAATTGCTCCCGTTTGCTTATTGCCTTGAAGTCTTGACAATATCTGGAAGTGGTCGTTCTATGCGTTCCTTTATAACATTTAACACATATACAAATCATTATTGTGCATGATTAAGAATTCATTAATGTATATTGAATATGTATAATGCATGTTCATGACAAATTCCGAGTATCTTATTGTAATTTTCATCATCAAACCGATCAGATATCAAAGCCCTCATTAATAATATTTGGTACTTATAACTTGGACCAAAATAAAACAATGTGAAATCAATTTCATAACCTAAGTGACCACTTCAGATTTTCTAGCCATATGATTTCGGGTCAACTTTGCATAATTAATCTGGTAGGGTAAATGACAAAATTAGGCAACACTTCCTTCTGAAAAGTTGTTCTATAGTGTCTCAAGTTTCTAATGACTCCAAAATAATCCAATTTGATTCAGTATTCAAAGAGTTATGC
>JANITX010000001.1:27244696-27266890 GCA_027564395.1 Erythroxylum ulei
GATTCAATCTTCCCCTTCTATCTTTCTCAAATTGATGTTCATCAAGCAATGTTTTCATCTGCCACTTCACATCATGAGTTACTTTTTTACACGCTTCCACATCTCTTTTAACCCCAGCTAAATGCCTTTTCAATCGGGTGATTCCTCCACCTTTCAAATGCTTGTTACAAAACAAGCAAATGCTATGATTCTTTTGCCCGGGAACCGCACCAGCGTGAGCCCAAGCTGGATCATTGTATCTTCTTGAACTAGATTGATCGGGAGTATTTGAACTTCCTTCCATTTATCTATACACAAAAATGAATAACACATAATTTCAGTATATAATGACAATATGCACAAAGCTAACAATTCAAAACATTCAACATATTCTAATTCCATTCAATTCCATTCCAATTCAATTGAACTCAATTCCAATTCAATTCCATTCCAATTCAATTCAATTCCAATGCAATTCCAATTCAATTCAATTCAATCGCAATTCAATTCCAATTCCATTTCAATTCCATTCCATTCCAATGCAATTCAATTCCAATTCAATTAAATTCAATCGCAATTCAATTCCAATTCAATTCAATTCATTTCAATTCCAATTCAATTCAATTCCAATTCAATACCATTTCAATTCAATTCCATTCCAATGCAATTCAATTACATTCCAATTCAATTCCAATTCCATTCAATTTCAATTCAATTCAAAACATACTCCAACAATTTGCAATTCCATTCCAATTCATATTCAGTTTAATTCAATTCCATTCCATTCCAATCAATTCCAATTCAATTCAATTCAATTCAATTCTAATTCAATTCAATTCAATCGCAATTCAATTCCAATTCAATTCAATTCAATTCCAATTCAATTCCATTCCAATGCAATTCAATTCCAATTCAATTCAATTCAATCGCAGTTCAATTCTAATTCAATTCAATTCAATTCCAATTCAATTTAATTTCATTCCAATGCAATTCAATTCCATTCCAATTCAATTTCAATTCCATTCAATTCAATTCCAATTCAATTCAAAACATACTCCAACATACTCCAACAATTTGCAATTCCATTCCAATTCATATTCAATTCAATTCAATTCAATTCAATCGCAATTCAATTCCATTCCAATTCAATTCAATTTCAATTTAATTCAATTCCAATTCAATTCAAAACATACTCCAACAATTTGCAATTCCATTCCAATTCATATTCAATTCAATGCAATTCCAATTCAATTTAATTCAATCGCAATTCCATTCCAATGCAATTCAATTCCATTCCAATTCAATTTCAATTCAATTCAATTCCATTCCAATGCAATTCAATTCCATTCCAATTCAATTTCAATTCAATTCAATTTCAATTCAATTTCAATTCAATTCAATTCCAATTCCAATTCCAATTCAATTCAATTCCATTCCAATGCAATTCAATTCCATTCCAATTCAATTTCAATTCAATCCAATTCCAATTCAATTCAAAACATACTCCAACAATTTGCAATTCCATTCCAATTCATATTCAATTCAATTCAATCGCAATTCAATTCCAATTCAATTCCATTCCAATGCAATTCAATTCCATTCCAATTCAATTTCAATTCAATTCAATTCCAATTCCAATTCTAATTCAATTCAATTCGAATTCAATTCCATTTCAATTTAATTCCATTCCAATGCAATTCAATTCCATTCCATTCCAATTCAATTTCAATTCAATTCAATTTCAATTCAATTCAATTCCAATTCAATTCAAAACATACTCCAACATATTCCAACAATTTGCAATTCCATTCTAATTCAATTCAATTCAATTCCAATTCAATTCAATTCAATCGCAATTCAATTCCAATTCAATTCCATTCAAATGCAATTCAATTCCATTCCATTCCAATTCAATTCCAATTCCATTCAATTCAATTTCAATTTCAATTCAATTCAATTCAAAACATACTCCAACAATTTGCAATTCCATTCCAATTCATATTCAATTCAATTCAATTCAATTCCAATTCAATTCAATTCAATTCCAATTCAATTCAATTCCAATTCAATTCCATTTCAATTCAATTTCATTCCAATGCAATTCAATTCCATTCCAATTCAATTCAATTCCATTCAAATAAATTTACTAGTTTACTTCAATAATCAATATTAATACAATAATCAATAAATCATCATTTCAATAATCAATAAATCACCATTTCAATTTTAACTTGTAATTCACTTCCAAATCCAATTTCCAATTCTAAATTGCAAATTCCAATTCAAATTCCATATCCAATTTTCAATTTCAAATTTCAAATTTTAATTTCTAATTCACTTCTAATTCCAAATTCCAAATCCAATTTCCAATCCCAATTCCAAATTTTATTTCCAATCCAATTCAAAAATTCAATTCCAATTCCAATTCCAATTCCAAAGTTAATTTTCAATTCAATTCCAATTTCAATTCTAATTCCAAATATAATTTCCAATCCAATTCCAATTTCCAATTCCAAAATGCAATTTGCTAAAATTAATTTCCAAAATCCAATTTCAAACTTCCACTTTCGGTTTAATCCAATAACTCACAAAACAAATCACAAAAATTACAACTCCAAGTCTCCAACCGAAATCATCAACATCCAAACCCCAACAATTTCCCAATCCAACCGAAATCAACAACAAAATCCACTTCCCTATTTTTGCCCAAATCCATTCGGATTTGTCAGTGCCCACCGAAAGCTTTCCCCCAAATCCAACACATTATACCATTTTTTCACCTCAAATCCACCATTATCAACAACCAACACAATCAAACAATCATAAATTTCAAAATTCCATGAAAAATTAAACAAATTTCAAAAATCAATCGGTCTTCACCGATGGACGATCGCGTAGGCCGGACGGTGTGTAGTGGAGAACGCCGGACGGTGAGCGCGAGGAGGATGAAGGCGGTGTGCGATCTGTGCGAGAAGGCCGGACGGTGTGCACGAGGAGGCGAAGACGGCGTGCGGTGTGCGGTCACGGTGAGGCGAAGACGGTGTGCGGTGGACGTCTTCGGGCGTGGACGACGGTTAAAGGCCGGAGGCGAGGCGAGGTAGGCGGCGAGGCAGGCCGGAGATGCCACACGCAGGAGTTCGGACGGCGGAAGGGAGAGACGAAGAGAGAGGGAGAGTCGGCGAGGAGAGGAGGAGAAGATGATGAAAGAGTGAGAGTCGGGTAGGTTAGATTAATTTAGGGTTGATTTTTTTTTATTTGCAAATTGGTCCCTGCGTTTTTTGATTTTTGCGGAACGGTCCCGAAAATTCCGGTATTGACGGTACCGACCGGTACTGATTGAAATCGGCCGGTACTGACCGAAATTTATACCCGGAATTCTTAAGCCCGTTCCGGTACCAGTTTTCGATCGGAACGGTACGAAATTCAGTTCATTAGTGCTGAGTATTGCTAAAGGAACTACAGAAGAGTTACCTTGGTTCGAAGTTCAAGGATTAAGGTTGGGGTTGAAACGCTCGATAAAAGCTTCATGGTACGACCCAACAATATTTTGGTCAAACCAAAACCAGGTAAGGAAGCGTGTTGGACCTATTTCTCTATGCTTAATCTGTGTTTGCATAGAATGGATTTAAGAAATTTTCTACATCCACCCATGAATGCTGAAGCCTATGGAGAGCATTTGGTTCGATTAGATTGGTTCAAAAGATAGTATCAACACCTTGATAAATGAGTTCAGATTATATTATGCTGCGGAACTGGAAAATAACAAAGATATCCAAGCAAGAAGACGTGATTATAAAGCAATCATGTATTTCATATCCAACTATTGGAATACATTCAGAATTGTCGATATGAAACAAAAACACTTATAGATTTCACTCTCCTTGAACTGCAAGAAAACGGAGAACCATTTGGACCACCTTCAGCACCCCTTAGATTTGAATAATAGTGAGCAGAGCAAGCAGACGCACCGTACACCGTACACCGTACACCGTACTCAAGCAGATGCACCGTACACCGTACACCGTACACCGTAGTGGTATCAGAGCCTAGAATTTTAAGGTTTTTCGATATATTTATGTTAATTAAGTTATTATGTTAATGTTTTTATATTTTTAGTATTGAGATATGTTTTATATTACTTCATATAGCTGCAAGAAATGAATAAAGATTTTAGAATATGGCAGGAAGAAGATAATTCTTTAAAACTAGATAAAGAGATAATTGAAATACAAAAAACCATAATATATTATGGGCAAAGAATTTTACAATATTGTGAACAGATGAGTTTAGATTTAGAATCATTAATAAATCATAAAACAAGTCTGAAATCAGATAAAGAAAAACAAATAAGTATCCTAGAACAAGGAGATACTGAAATCATAAAAAATCCTTTTATAATACATTTAGAAAAATTAAGGGATGTCAACAAGTAGTAATTCTGATAATGAATTGGATGTTTCACCTGAAATAGATAACTTAGTAACACAAATTGGAAATATAAATCTTCAAGATAATTTTATTAATATTAAACCAACAGGGATAAAAGCTAAAAACCCAAACATTATAAATATACCAAGTTTAAGCAAGGATCCTTATATATGACAAAAAAATGGACAAAGTTTTAATAGACCAGTAACAGGATATGCAGGATTAATGCATACGGGAATAAATACAGATAAATACACACCATATGAAAAAATGAAAGCTGATACAATAAATCCGTTTGGAATATATTTAGATTTAGATTGTATTGCTAATATTGAAGAAGCAATAGATAAATGGGAAACTGCTTTAAGAATAGCTATAGTAGTGAATAAAATGGATTTTGAAACTACTAAAGGATTTATGGAGAAAACATTGTTAAACAATGCACAAAGATTTTGGCAAAATTTAAATGAAAATACTAAGCAAACGATATATTCTGACCCAGATAATTTTATAACAAGAGTTGTTGAAACCTTTAGATTAGAATTTCATGGTGAAGGTAAATATGTTAAAGATTCTAATACAATAACTCGATATACTACTGCTCTAATGAGATTACAGTTATGTGATATATGTGAGATAGAAAAATATATTTGTGTTTTTCAAGATTATTATTACCATATTTATAATCAAGTTTCTGATACAAGTAATTATTTACCATTATTTTTTTCTAAGATTCCAGACCCTTGGGGATCAAAGTTAATAGATACATATAATCCAGAAAATATAGATACTTTAGGAAAGAGAATTGAACATGTTAGAGATAAATTAAGTAATTGGTGTGCAGATGCAATTAGGGCAAAAGCCAGTAAGAGATTAAAGAAAAGAATTTCCTTATGTTGTGATAAACCTAAAATGCCCACAATGATAGGATGTGATAGTTCTTATTACTATGGAAAGATAAAAAGAAAGTATAAAAAGAAAAAACAATATAAATATAGAAAACCTTATTTTAAGAAACGTAAAGTCAGATATTATAAACGAAAAGGATACAAGAAAACTTATAAACCCACTTATAGGAGAAGAAAAATTAATCCAAAGGAATGTAGATGTTATTACTGTAAAGAGATAGGTCATTATGTGAATAATTGCCCTAGAAGAAATGAGAAAAATAAAAAGAAAATTAAAATAGATGAAGATATTGAGGATATGATAAGGACAGGAGAATTTATCAGAATAAATGATTTTAATCTAGATTATGATGAAAGTATTTTTATATTAACAAATACAGAAGATACATCAGAAGAAAAAAGTTTAAAATAAATGGAAATAAATAATATTAGTCAACCTGATAATGAACAAACAATAGATAATCAAGTAGAACAATCAGGAGAATATAAACAAGAAATTTTAATAGATAAGAAAAAATTAAAACAGATTCAAAATGAAAAATTTTCATTATCAAATTATTCAGGATTTAAAGTTAGTACTTTACAAAGATTAGGTATTAAACCTAGAAATCATAATTTGTTTTATGGATTAAATATACAAGAAAGAGCTTTAGAAGTCTCATTAACTTCTAGTAAAGTAATGATATTTCTTTTAGCCAAAAAAGATATCCAAGAAAAATTACAAAAGATAAAATTAGAAGTAAGAAATACACTTGGTTGGATACATATTGGAGCTATACAGATTATAATAAAATCAGCATTTAAAGAAGGATTAGATACTCCTATAGATTTAGCTATTATGGATAATAGAATAATAAATAGAGAAGAAGCCTGTTTAGGACTTCTTAAAGGAAATTTACAATATGGAAAATTAAAATTTAATATATATCCTCGAATATCATATCATATGAAAGACAAAGATTTTGATAAAACGTTAAGTCTAATACAATACTTTAAGAGGAAAGATTTCTTTAAACAACAGAATAGACCTTATTCGATAATATATATTATTTCATATGCTATATCTAATACACATCATTCAGAAATGAACAAACAATAGATAATCAAGTAGAACAATCAGGAGAATATAAACAAGAAATTTTAATAGATAAGAAAACATTCTGAATGAAGTATGCCAAATACAAATACCTAGTTTACCAAAAATAGAAGAGATAGAATCAAGAACATTAGAATTAGATTTACAAGATAAACAATCAAGAACATTAGAATTAGATTTACAAGATAAACAATCAAGAACATTAAAATTAGATTTACAAGATAAATCTTTAATGATAACCAATAATATGCCACCTAGATTATCCTTTACAAATACAGGAGTATTTAGTAGACCACTAACTAGACAATTAAGTCTTGATAGATATAATAATAATTTAATCATATCTAAAAATGATAATTTTAGAAATTACAAATTAAAAGGAGAATATTATAATGGAATAGATTTTGTTCCAGTAAATATATTAATAAATACAGGAGCCAATGGAAATTACATTAGTTATAAACTTTGTCAAGGATTACAAAAATACAAATTAGATGAACCTCACCAATATACAAATTTTAATGGTGAATTACATACAATAGAAACCTTAATACGATTTGGACAAGATATAATACCAATAAGGTTATTAATAGAAAATGATGGATTTAATGATACTTTAGAAATAATGTTAGGAATAATTTTTCTCGAAAATGTTAAACCTTATCAGATAACTTCTTATGGAATAAATATAACGTATAATGGAAAATTAGTATATATTCTTAAATGACAAGTCCACATAGTATATACATTCCTATAGGAATAACCTAGAAGGAATATAAAGTAGAATATTTTGCTGCATTTATTGATAGTGGTTCAGGAGCTTGTTTATGTAAAAAAGATTGTTTGCCAATATGATATCATAAATATTTACCTCTTATAAAAGGAAGAGATCTATCTAATAATATTATAGAAATAAATAGAGGAATTAAACAACTGATAATTTTATTAGGAGCTTTCTTAATAAAATGTCCCCCCTTTTATTTTCATAATACTGGTACCAATATATTATTAGGAAATAATTTTCTACAATTTTCACAAAATCACCTTTGATACAGTAGCTAATCAGATATTATTTAAAACTCCATGTCATCATTTGATAACCGTTAAACGACGTAAACACGCTTATGCTAAATCATTTCCTATTCCCTTCATCCCTCGCATAGCCCAGTGTGGTGAGGATATTGGTTACACCAACAAACCGATTTTTCCAAAAACCAACCCTTTATTACAATACCAGTCACAATTAAAGGAACTTGATACAACAATAGATAACATTAGAACAAAATTAGAACTATGTTATACAGAGAATCCCTTAAAGTTTTGGGATAAGAATCAATTATATGCTAAATTAGAAATGATAGATAAAAATAAAATTATTAGAGTAAAACCTATGAGATACAATGAAGAAGATCAAAAAGAGTTTAAGATACAAATAAAAGAATTATTAGATTTAGGATTTATTAGATCCAGTCAGTCACCACACAGTTCACCTGCATTCATCGTAAGAGGACATGCAGAACAGGTTAGAGGTAAGGCAAGAATGGTGATAAATTATAAAAAACTAAATGATAATACATTATTTGATGGATATTTTCTTCCACATAAAGAAAGTTTAATTAATAGAACTAGAAATAAAAAGATCTTATCAAACTTTGATTGCAAAAGTGGATTTTGGTAAATAAAAATGCATCCTGATAGTATTCAATACATAGCATTTTCTACTCCACAAGGGCATTATGAATGGTTAGTAATGCCTTTTGGATTAAAAAATTCACCTTAAATATTTTAGAGAAAAATGGATATATCTTTAAAGATTATTCTTATATATTTGTTTATGTTAATGATATTCTGATAGTATCTGAAGATATTTCAATTCATTTACAACATCTAGATAAATTTGTTGATATTTGTGTAGTACATGGATTAGGATTATCTAAAAAGAAATCAAAAATATTACAAAACAAAGTAGAGTTTTTAGGTATGCAAGTAGATGGACAAGGAATAGAACTTCAGAATCATATATTAGAAAAGATTTCTAAATTTCCAGATAAATTAATTGATAAAAGGCAAGTACAAAGCTTTTTAGGAATTCTAACATATGCATTAGATTTTATTCAAAACCTAGCTCAATTACGAAAATTGTTTCAAGATTTACTTAAAAAAGACAAGATATTTAGTTTTACCCCAGAATTAGAAACTCAAGTAAAACAAGTAAAAGAATTATGTAGGACATTACGAAGATTATATTTACCTAGTAAAGAAGATAATTTAATACTAGAAACTGATGCTTCGAAAAACTATTGGAGTGGAATTTTAAAGAAAATAGATTACCATAATAATGAAAAATAGGAGAAAGTTTATGTAGATATTGTTCAGGAACCTTTACAGATACTGAAAGAAGATATCATATAAATGAGAAAGAATTATTAGCAGTTGTAAAAAATTGTAAAAAATTTTATTATTTTTTACCTCCAAAAAGATTTTTACTAAGAACTGATAATACCCAGGTAAAAGCATTTATTAAAAATAACCTACCAACTAGACCTGAGTATAAACGATTAATTAGATGGCAAACATTACTTTCTGATTATATATTTGACATTGAAATTATTAAGTTTGACAAAAATGTTCTAGCAGATTTTCTCACAAGAGATGGAAGACCATTAACTTCAGATACTTGAGGAAATTCGCAAGATGGATACAGAGATAAGATATATTAAAGATAATGTCTCAGACTTTCTCGATATTGCTAATCTCCCAGGACTGACAAAAGAAGTTTCTAGCTTGATAAAGTGAGGTAGTAATCTCATCCAGATGAATATAGAAAATTATGAAAATTCGAGCCCCAAGATAATAGAATATATTGCTCAGTCTACACATCCAAAAATAGATTACTTTACTCATCCAAAGACAGATACCTTAAAACAGCTCTCACTAGAAAAGATGAATATCGATTTACGACCCCAGAAAACTACTAGTCCTTCAACAAGTTTACCTACCACCTCACAGATAATGAAAGAAACATCAATGATTCCTCCTAAAGTGGAACAACAACAAAAGATGATGAAAGAGTTATTCCACCTGCCAAATAGTGAAAACCGATATAATGATTTCTCTGGAATGTATCCTAGAATCAATTATTTGCAAGATTCAGATCCACGAGAGGTAAGATATTGGTATGATTTTGGAGCTTTGAATTCAATATATTTATCATTACCAAATTTTCCAGAAATTAGTTTTCTACCACAATGGATAAAGGATGGAGTACGAGATTGTTATCTCAATAATCCTACTATAACTCTCAAAGATATTCTCGTATTAAAATTTCTGTCAGCAGGACCAGATTTCGATAATGATAGTAACTATCCAGCTTATCATCTAATCCAGTTGGGAAAAACAGATACATTCTCGATATCTGTAAACCAAGAAAAGACTAAAGATTATATTAAATTTGAAGAAAAAAATGTCCATTATAGAAGAGCAATTGGAATCAGGATAGTCCTTCAAGGACTAGAAGCCAGTTTCAAAAAAGGATTTCGGACATATGAAGGACAAAAGATTCATTCATCAGTTATGATATCACCAGCCAAAACTACTCCAATAGCGGCTCAAAATTTCCTATTAACAAAGATGGAGTTGCTCGAAACTGGTGTGATAAAATCAAACTATCAAGCATAGTAGAAGATTTTTCAGTTTTGTAAACATCCTAAAGATATTTGTCCAGCATGCATCAAAATCACTGCACAATAGATGCCAACACAAAAAGAAGATAATGACTAGAATTGTCAAATCTGTCACTCGATATTATCTATAAGTTTGTATCAAAGTCTGCTATAAGCTTTGTCAAATAGTTAGACATGTCATATAGTTGGGCCCCATGTAACAAAATATCAGTTTGTCCTATGATTAGACGTGTCTCATGTAAATAGTGGTATGCTTACTATAAACAGGTAAGCTAGTAGAACTAGAAAGGAATCGAGAAACCATTCTCCCATGTAAACTTCTCTGTACTCCCCATGTCTCATAAATAAATCACTTCTCTTCTTATGTTTGTTCTGTGCCTTCCAGAAGTAAAAATAGAGTAATACCCTACATCCTTCTTTAGCTATTTTCTTACGCCTTAAGGTAGGAAACGAAACAAGGCTGCGCTAGGTATTGCTGAAGGAACTACAGGAGAGTTAACTTGGTTCAAGAATTAAGGTTGGGGCTGAAACACTCGGTAAAATCTCCGTGGTATAACCCGGTGATATACTGGTCAAACCGAAACTAGGTAAGGAAGCATGATGGACCCTTCACTCTGTGTTTACTCTGTGATCTGTATAGAATGGATATAAGAAATTTTCTTCATCTACCCATGAACGTCGAAGCCTATGGAGAACATTTGGCTCGACTAGATTTATCTTCAAAGGATAGTATCAACAGATTAATAAATGAACTACGATTATATTATGCTGCAGAATTAGAAAATAATAAGGATATACAAACAAGAAGACCTGATTACAGACCTATTATGTATTTTATATCAAAAAAAGTACAGATGCTTGAATATATTAGAAACTCTCGATATGAATTAATGACTATCCTGGATTTCACACGCCAAGATACAGACTGGACACGGTAATACGATGAAAATGGAAACAAGATTGCACCACCACCACCAATATTATCTACTGATGATGATTCGTTATACATGTTACAGCAGACATGTATGAAGATAGATCGTACTATAGTACAACGACCATATGTCCATATCCAGATCTTTCAACAAGATAAATATGATAGACCCATCAAGGCTATTGGGTTTATGGATACTGGTTCCAGTCGTACGATCATGAAGCCCAATATCTTATCATCGGAAGCATGGACATCTCATGAAGAGTATTTTACAGCTGCTGATGGTAACTCTTTCAAAATTGGGTTGGTTACTAAGAAACGAATTGGCATTCGTTTCTTTCCTCAGTGTACAGTTTGGACTAATGTACTTGGAAGCAATTTACCAGGCCCAGATTTTTTTATTGGAATGGATACATACAGTAAAGCCTAACCTTTATAAATCCTACGCACAGGCCTCAAGTATCAAAACATTTTCAGTACATACACTGACATAAAAAATGTGTTTGAACTTACACAGGTTCCTGCACATTACACTGGACTTCAAGATAAACTGTTGAGCTATTGTCCAGAGTCTCATGCACAGTTTACTCATCCATATTGTCTGTAAAAAAATTTAGACTTTTTCATAAGTCTACCATTCAAAAAGAATGAGGATATTAATCCCTCGAAAGCCGCACATCTAGGAATAAACCCTGACGACTTAATGCTTGCACAAGATGAGTGTGTCGTATTATTATAGCAAGGATTAATTGAGCCCACAAAGTCGGATTGGGCTTGTCAAGCATTTTATGTAAATAAACGTTCAGAGCAAAAACGTGGAAAGAAATGTCTAGTAATAGACTATAAGCCTCTGAATGCTTTCCTGCAAGATGACAAGTTTCCTTTGCCCAAAATTAGTACGCAGGTACTATTTCTTAAGGAAGTTGTTATATTTTCAAAGTTTGACCTTAAAGCCGATTTTTGGCCACTGAGTATTCACCCTGAAGAATGTTACAAGACTGCATTCTGCATTCCCAATACTTAGTACCAATGGACTGTGATGCCTTTTGGAATCAAAGTCGAACCATCACTATTCCAAAAGTCCATTACAAAAATATATGAGCCTATCCTCAATAGTGCCTTGATCTACATCGATGACATTCTACAGTTTTCAACGACCCATAAGGAACATCAGGCCCTTCTTCAAAGATTTTTGGATCTCACAAAACACTATGGGATCATGCTTTCGGGCTCGAAAAGCACTATTGCTACAACATAAATAGAATTTCTTGGAATGCAATTCAATGATAGATTTTATTAGCCAGGTCCACATATTGCAAAAAAATTATTGCAATTTCCTGATGAAAATCTCAATGTAAAGCAAATTCAACAATTCATCTAGATTGTCAACTACATCAGAGATTTCATACCACATGTGGCAACCTACACATCAAGCTTATCTAAGCTCTTACGCAAGAATCCACCACAATGGGAAAAAGAATATACTACAGCTGTCAAGCATCTTAAGCAAATTTGTCAGGATCCTCCACCACTGAAGATTCCTGATTGAGGACAATGTATCCTCCAAACCGATGCTAGTGACACACACTGGGGTGCTATCTTTCTGGAAGACATCAATGACCAACGCCATTATTGCGAACATGTTAATGGATCTTTCAGTCCATCTGAATGTCACTATCATATCTCTTATAAGGAGATTCTTGTCATCAAACGATGTATTGAAAAGTTTACTATCCACCTCACTCCTTATCACTTTGTCATTAAAATGGATAATACTTCTTTCCCCAAGATTCTAGAACAAGCTAGAAAAAAGATTCCTAATAGTTAGTTTTTGCACTGGCAAGAGTGGTTTTTTTCTTATAGATTCAATATCTGACATCTCAAAGGTCATAAGAACATCCTTGCAGATTATCTCTCTAGACCTTCAAATCCACTCCTCTTTCTTTCTTCTGCACTTAAAGTCCCTATTCCTCTCTTTTGGTTAATGGAGTTTCCTAGGTTTGCTAGATATCGAAAGGAGTTTCCTCCCTTGTTTTCCAGAACTCCTACCTTTGTAAAAGATCTGTATCTACTGTTACCACATAGTCTGTTTTATTATTTACACCTTGTTTTGCTTAAGCAAGATATTTTTCCAATCCCTGGTTTCTTTGATCCAACTTTGCCATACAAAATGATTTACCATCTTTATGATGATATTGATGATGTTAACCTTATGGAATTTATGGGCTATGTCAGCATTATATGCTTGCTCTATTGCCTTTTCTCCATTACATCTATACAGGCATCTTTCAGATCCAACTTAGTTCAGATTTCTTTTATGGACATTCCTTGAATGGTTCCAACCTCTTGACAAATGGAGAGGTGAAATGTCCCACATTCTGACCAGCCATTGCTTATAGGAATCCTTTTTGCAAAATAAAGAAGTATATACTTTTTATCTTCTTCACCGTCCCTATGTGATGAGTACGTCTGGACAACTGTGCACATTTAATCATATCTAGCAATGGCGCACTACAACTTCATGGACCACTGATCAATATTCTTTCCTTCAAGAATTACATCATCTTCTCGATCAGCTGAATCAGATAAATGATGTAGCATATTCCACACTGTGCACTTCTCTTGGACCTTACTATGGTGATTTTGCTTTACTCGAGCTAATAAATCTGCCATCCACCAGACAATGGGCCTCGGTTATTGACAATATGATTCATATCCAAGCAGGAGACTTAAATCATCTCACCTTTAACACTGTCTCCAGCCCATCCAACAATCCAGTCCAATACTCCAACTCTGTTTCAGGACCATGGCCTTCTAATTGGGCTCAAACAAATATCCATGACATGATTGAACAAATTGACAGAGACATAGAATTGACAGATGACCCTAACCTATCTTTGACATTAGAAGGCAATAATGATGAAAGATGGTTCACGCATCACTTCACGATACTATTGAAGATTCCATCTTATCATATTCCTGTTCACCTTTTGTAAAGTAGAACTGTGTACTTTAGGACTTTTGTACCTAGCTACAGTAGAACTTTAGACTTTGGCTAAAGTAGATTCCTTTTTTATAAGGTTAGGTGAATTATTAGATTACTTTTGTTAAAGTGTAATCATTTTGTCTCTAGGTAGATTTCCTTTCCTACCCCTTGCTTCACTTATAAAAGCAGGGTTCTTCTTAGTTTGTAAACATGTTGAAATGAAATATCAATGAAGAAGTTAGTTTTCTTCTAAACTCTTTCTCTTCTCTGAAAACTTCAAACCCTAAAACTCATGTCGCCTCAGTGCCTACGATGTAGGATGAGTATGTTCTACACTCGCCTCAATTGAGGATCTTGTGTATCAGAAAGTCTATGACAGTTTGGGAATTGTTGTTTCTAAATATATTCGCTACCTTGAGTCAGAAGCATTAATGGGGAATGATGAGTAAGAGTATGTAAGTGAAGTAGGAACTCCTCAGAGGCGTGAGCATTTGTGCCTGTGTAGCCGAAGGATAGGCGTTGAGGGTTGTTAGCTCTAATAACTGGAAGCCTACATAGTGATACATACGTCCAATCCAACTTTGGTTAGTCTATGATGTCAACCAGATGTGGTTGTTTAGAATAGTGTTAACCATTGGGTTAACCGAAGTATTGTCATAGTTTCCCTATGTGCCCTTCGGGGTCCTTGAGTGGTATCAGAGCTAGGTTCTGGTGGAGGATGAGATTCTTCCCGGCTTTTTGTTCTGGCCCTGAGTGGTATCAGAGTCAGAACAAAAAGCCGGGAAGAATCCCGTCCTCCACCAGAACCAAAAGCTGTAACCCTGAATGGTCTTTTGTTCTAGTCAGGACTATTTTAAGAATAGTCCGCATACCTCTTAGTGTTTATCACCTTGTAATCCTATAAGCCTCGTTGCTACAGAGGGTTTTCCACTACTACTTGTGTAAAACCTGGAAACATAGCCAACCTTCGCATCTTTGTCAGGCGGGTAACATTGATTTTAGGTAAGAAAGTGAGTAAGAAGAGGGTTGCATAAGAATCATGGAAACTTCTTCATTAGTTGACACAGAGACAACAAACTGTGTATCACTATCCTCACTAGACTGTTTCTCAAGTAATTCTTCAATGTTGCGTTGAGGATGAATAGGCATAAGTGTTTCAAGTTTCTTAAGAAACTTAACATCTTTCTTCATTTTCTGAGGACACTTATTAGCAAAGTGATCTGGGTTTCCACAGATAAAACACCGAGCTTTATTTCGATGTGAGGATTTCTTGAAGAACCACATGAATTTACGCTTTCTACTTATGTTCTTCTTTTTGAAGATCTTCTTTCAAGGTTTTACATCTTTCCTTCTGTGGATCTTTCTCCTTTGGTAGACTTGAGAAGAATGAGCTTTCTTCTTGCTATGACACTCACAAGTCTTTTTGTCTTTACATTTTATTTGGAGATAAGGCTTGTTGCAAGCTTGTTTCAGAACTGGACCTCCTTTAAGGATATTCTTGAACAAAGTATGTTGATCACATAAATTGTTAAGAGAAGTTAAAGCAAACTGATAGATTTCTCCAAGAGAAATTGTAGACATATCTCGTTGTAGAGAAACTATGGTCCGTTGTAGTTCTGGCTGTATTTCATCTGGAATGGATGATATAAAAGTATAATGTAAGTTAACATCATTCCATCCATTCAACAGATAATACCTTTCCGTTCTGCGTTTATAATACTTTTGAATATCACTCTTATCAAGAGAACAACATTTCAACTCGAAATACTCCTGACGGATTCTTTTGTCAATCAAATGGAAGTTACCAATAAATTCTTTATGAATCACATCAAGTAGTGCTCCAGTAGTTGATACTTGAATGTACTGAAGATGTTGATAGTCTGAAATACTTTGCCACCATTCTCGCAAAGTACCAGTGAATCTGGATGTGAACTCAGACAAAATATCTGGCAAGTGATAATTTGGTCTGGTCATTTATAAATCAGTCCATGCACCGAATTCATGAAGTTTATCTCTCCATTTCTTTGGAGGTAGATCATCAAATGTGAACCAAGGTCCTGAAGTAAGCTTGGTTGTCGAAGACTGACTTGTAGCTTGTGCAGCTAGCTGAGCTTGAGGTGCAGGTTCTGGTATGAAGGGTTCAGTCCCAACAGATTCTGCTTAATTAATTTCTAGTTCTTCAGTATATTGAGGCATAGTCATCAGAATATTAGACAATTATGATAAGTTAGCAAAGTTTGCTGAGGAATCAGTCGATGGTGAAGAGACTGGTTCATATGATGACTTTGATGTGTGTTCCGATGAACACTCGGTGTTGCAGAAACTTCAGATGTATTGCTTTCCGCATCAGTTTTCTCTGATTGATAACTGTAATTATCTGCAAGAGATTTAGAAGTCAGAGTAGCGATGTACTCTGTCTGTTTTGCTTTATCCTTCCCATGAGATGAGGTGGAAGGTTGAATTGGAGGTGGAGACTCTGGTGGTGTACATATCTATACTGGTTTTCTCCATTGTTCAACTGGTTCAAAAGTTGTATATGAAGATGACGCTTATGGAACCTTTGAAGACTCAAAAACTCAAGGCTTAGACATACGATCAGATGTAGGCTTTGATTTTGATCGTCGTGGTTTCTCTTGAGTTGTCTGAGGATGAATGTACTATCTAATCAAAGGATAATTAAATTTGAATACCTTTGAATAGTTAGCTTCTTCTAGATACCTTTGATACATAGGAGATGGATATGATGGCTGAGTGTGTGGAAAATCCGAAGAGGATGAGCCATATATCGTTTTAGATTGAGCTGCATGCATATCAACTTCCATTTGTTGTACTGTCCTTTGTATCTCACGAAATTTGAAGTCAAATTTTGGCCCCATATAGTGGGCAGAGATGTATGGTTGAAGTTCAGCATCAAGGCGCTGAATCTAAGCTGTGTAAGATTTATACATCGTTTGTATCTGTTCCGAAACAGAGTCGACTTTCTTGTGAGTAGCAACATTTTGTTGACTAATTCCATCCAACTTAGAATCAATCATTCTCAGAACTTTGTTTTGTGCTATTGCGTTAGATGTCTGCCAGTTAAACAATTCATCAGATGGATTTGATGCTAGTGTTCCTTGTGAATTAATTCCTAACGCTCTGATGTAAGGGTTATAGACAACCCGCTATGATTCATCAGTACTCCTGGATAATTGAGGAAAGTTATCCTCGTCTGGCCTTGCCATCATACAGGGTATAGGAGTAGGACTCAAAACAAGATTTGCTGGCATAGATCTGCATGTATTAGATGACCTGAGCATCTCTCGTAGAGACCTTGGTCTGGATCTTTCTATCATCAATAGACCGTTTGGATCGTCTTGATCTGGATCATCACCAAGAGGATGATACTGAGAAGGTAAGCACCGAGATTTGGGCTTTGACTTCTTCTTCCTTCTCCATTAATTTCTTAGATCATCATCATCACAATCTGGTTCGCACATGGATGGGTCGACATCCCATACAAAGTGTCCACGATGATGACTAACATAGACTGGATCTCCATTGGATTTGAAATAATGGATAGGAGGACCGTCTTTACCTTCCGTATGAGAAAATACGGGTTGGATCTTAAGGCTTGTAGCCCTAGATGATAGATCTGACTGTTCAATGGGCTGGATCATCAGGATTGACCCTGATGTTGAAGGACCAGGCGTGTCGTCACTAGGACGTGCATAGATGGATTTGACTGAGCCATCTCTCAGTGTCTTCAGAATCGGAGGAGTTGTTGTATGGAAAGAGTGTCGATAAGGCACGTGGAATACCTTATGGTAGTTAGTAATCCATTCTGTTGGCATCAACTTTTCAAGCTCCTTTAAAGGCAACTGCTTCAGGATCTGAATGATATTGGTCTAATCAGTAGCTCGATTAGCAACCATGTAGAGTGCATCCGAAGTAGAGTTTGGGAAGTTTAAGTCCAAAGCATGATTCTGCAGACGATAGATCATCTGGTGGTGAAAAATAGCCATGATGGCTTTAGCATCTTGATCTGCTCCAGTGATTTGGATCTGGACATATGGTCGTTGTACTGGAGTACGATCTATCTTCATACATGTCTGCTATAACATGTAGATGTGTATGGTTCTGCTCTCTTCATAAGGCGATCAACTCTTTAGGGATTTCCAACTTTACGTATTGTTCTGCAATTGTAGACATAAGACCACACTGATACATTTGAAACTTTGGATGATTTCTTTCACATAAGGTCTAGTAGTAGATAACACACTACGAATACTTCTCATCCAAGAACGGTCACAAGAATATATACTATATGAATTTAACAAAGGTAAAGAAGACTCACTCACACGATTTTCTACAGGCAAATGAGTAATTTTTATAAGATTTTCTATTTTGTTTGATAAAACACGCATCACACTATTAGACAAACTTAAACTTGACGATAAATGAACTAGATCTGAAGAAGTTTCCATGATTCTTATGGAACTCTCTTCTTACTCACTTCCTTACCTAAAATCAATGAAACCAATTAGTGTAAAATTTTAGTGTTAATAGTTGGAGATGACATTAAACCTGACTGTGCCAAGTTATGTGAAGAGCTTTTAGGGGCTGCGGTGCGCCACCTCAAGAATCAAGATATGATTGTTGGAAATTACCAAAAAAAAAAAGATATGATTGTTGGGAACCGTGTCTCACTTAAACGACTAATTTATGAAATTCTGAAGCCTATAACAGGATGCATATGATACGAAGTTACAATAGCACCTCACTGGACTTGCAACTGGGCAGTTGATTCGGTTGCTCTGTTCTCATTTGATGTTAATTAGCAAGTTTGTCAGCTTACTGTTAAAACTGGAAGTCGTATGTGGGGAGCTGTTATACCCGTTTCCTTATCGTAGAGTGGCATCAGCCTGATAGGCTCGTCAGACTACTGGTTTTCCCTCACCACCTTTGAAGAATGACTAATTTTATGGATTTCAAAGCAAAATAACTATCTATTACAAGCTCGACTTAAAAAGTTGAATCAATCCAAATCAATAATTTAGTAATATCAAGTTTTTAGTCGTGCATCCATTCCGATAATAAATGAAAGGGATAATGCTGGAGACAAATAGAGATGGAAATTGGTCAAGTTGGATTTAAGTCTTAAGGTGCAAATTCTTTTTTACAGGCCTAACACCAAATCCAGTTCCAAACTCTAGTTACACTTCAGTTTTTCACGCCAAAATTTAAGGTTTCAGACTAATTTGCGTAAGTTCAAGTTAGATTTGGATCAAATTCCAAGACTTTCTGTTAATATTTTTAGAATATTGGATTATAAAAGTGCTCTAGTTCTTGATTGTCTGTTTAATTCAGGCCAAATGTTAAGGTTCCAGACTAATTTGCGTAAGTTGAAGTTAGATTTGGATCAATTTCTAAAGACTTTCTGATAGTGCTCTAGTTGAATTTAAGGTTTCAGACTTATTTGCGTAAGTTCAAGTTAGATTTGGATCATATTCTAAGACCTTCTGTAGTCAAAGTTTCAATCAAAGAATTAGAGCACTTATATATTCCAATATTCAAAAAATATTAACAGTCTTAGAGACTTCTTATCTGGACACATTATTTCAAACTTCAACATAACCATCATATTCAAGTCTTTTGGCCGTTCGACAAGTTTCCAAGTGTTTCTCCAAGTGGCAGAGATGTTATGAGGCATGAAATGATGAATCTGATTTGTCCATCTGATTCTTATTTGGACTGAGAAACCAGTATAAAGTATTGGGGAAAGGTCAAACTTATCTGCATAAACTATTATGTATACTCCATCCGACATCAAAGGAAAGGAACCACAGATTGTTGCGAAATTATAAAATAAAGAAATATGCTCTTGTTCATAAAATTTGTTGCTGGATTAAAGAAATACTATTAGCTACCAAAATAACAGATAGAATGAGCAATTCAATGAAAAGAAGATGGAGCTTGGAATGATCAATGCCATCAGGTTAACTAGCTGACTTGATCATTGGATGTAAGATCATATTTGTAGCAACTTGGCATTTTGTACGGCCTTGTATTGAATCGCTCTTCATTGGGCTATGTAATGAATTATTTGTCTATCTATCTTTGTTCTTAGTTATAACGGTACAACCACAACCTGCAGTTATTAGTAGGTGTACTGTGAAATATTTAAGTCTACGTGATATTTAATAAATTATTTGTTAATTTTTTAAAAAAAGTTAATAATTTAAAATTAATTAATTAATTAATATCAATATATTTAGCCTGCCTCCACTTTCAAATACTACAACATAAAAGAATTACGGGCAAGTCCCGACCTCGGGACTCGACCTTTCCAAGTGTAGTTCACCTATGAGGCACTCTGTCTTTTGTTTTAGAGTAGTAAAAATTATAAATGTAACATGGTCACAATTTTCATTTCCCTAAGTCCAGCCTGGAAGGCTCTGTATTCCCAACTTGGATCGAAGCCATGATGAACTCTACAGGTGCGAAACGACAGTTTTTTGTCCCCACCTACGGAGGGGCAACCCATGTTGCTATCACTTCGTCTACTTCCCGCAGTTGTGCTGCCATATAATAAGATTATCCCATGTCACTTTCATTAGATGAGATAAGCACTAGGCAGCTTCATATGTATCACCTTTAATGCTACAAAAACGATTGAGTGTGACTATTTGGAGTCCGACAGCAATCAAGCGGCAATTCTTTGATTTGGCAATCGTTACAGGTAATTCTGAAAAGGATGTTTAAAACAATTGGTGAATTGGTTATTAATGTTGCCTGCTGGCCAACTGGAATAAGTACAAGCCTAGTTAACCATAGGTTAGCAAAACTTGAAGGATGAGGGAATGAAAATTTCCAGGCGATCAAGGATTAATTGTCAATGTCAAACGAAGCTTATGAGAAAGGATTATCCATGTTTCTTGTCATTGCCAAAGTTAACGTTATTACATAAGATTCTGATAAGCCAGCCGAAGAACCTTTTTCTTCCTCTTCTTTTTTTTTTCCCCATCTATGGAGACCCCTTAAACCATATGAAATAGTGTAATTAGTTAAGAAATAAGTTTTGGAACTCGTATGCGAATGAATTAGTATCCTTTGAAACATTTTCCCTTTTAGAGGGAAATTAGAAGTGAGGGAGACATATAACAACTTGCTCACATCACATTAACTAGAAGGTTTTGGATCGAAGTTCATCGCAGAAGCATATAGCCAATGCGACAAAAGTCGCGAGAAAACGAAGGATACGTTGGGTTTCTTCTGTCAATTGGGACCCTGAAAATGAAAGATAAAGAAAGTTGTGCCAGACACGGGCGACTATTTGGTTGTTGCCTGTGCATACTTATCGTCTTTGGGAACTTCTGGCTGTCGTGTTTACTTCGTCCATTTGTATGCTAAATTAAATTATTGGCTTCTTCTTATCGCCCCATGATGTCTCTCTCCTTTTTTAAGGACGGCGATTTCCTCTTTTACCCTCCTCTTAGCCCTATGTGATCCTGTTCGATGCCTAAAAGAGCCCTGGCCTGGAAGTGTTATTCTGCAAGTGTTTCTTTATATACTTGAACGTGACAGATATAAAAAGGCAAGGAGATTCACACGCGTGACTTGACCTTTTACTCTATTTATATAAGAGTTAATCAAGGCAACGTCTTATTCATATGATGTGATCTCGCGGTAAGGACATGACCATAGGTTGTAATGGATCTCTTGATGTCAGTATCAGTCCACATGTGCCTAGCTACGTGTCGCCAAACTCTTCCTATCTGGGCAGGCCTTATTCAGCTGATGTATACCAAGATCCTGTTTAGCAATCGATTGATTGTATTATTTGTTAGCAGATTCTATCAACTGATTTGATCAGTGAATTGTATTAATTATATGTTAGAGATATTTGGTAAAATTAGCTGTTTAGTATTAGCCGTTTATATGTAAAATAACTTCTAAGGACAAGACTTTAAAAATAAATAAGAAAAACTAATTTAACTTGTCCCTGCAAATTTGATTTTTAACCATTCTCAGTAGTCTAAGTATGTTCAATCATGTCCAAGAAGCCGAGTATTGGGGTTGAATGCATCAAAATAAAAGTTATTAATTGATATATTAATTTACATATAATTATTTTTAATAGAAGTATAATAATTTTTAAATATGTAAAGGTAATTAATTTTTATTAATTAATAAATATATGT
>JANITX010000001.1:27279842-27303672 GCA_027564395.1 Erythroxylum ulei
TTTATTATACCAAATTAATTATCTTATTATTATTATTAATGATTAATAATTAATAATTATTATAAATTTTGTACTTTTATTATTATTATTATTATTAATCGAGATAGATAATAAGGATATGTTTTTTTTTTTAAGAAAACATGTTGTCAAAATTCAGAGAAGCAATGTTTTCTGATTTCTGTAAAATTGTTGTGGTTTTTTTTTTCAGAAAAAAATCACAACAGAGTAAACTAAATACGTTTTACTTACCCGTTTTTCTTTTTACGAAAACGGCAACAAAAAATAAAAGAAAAAAATGAAAACAAACAGCCACTTAGCCAACACAAACACCAATGGCACAAATGAAGGAACAAACAAAAAGATGCGGAATTGGGAAGAGATGAAGGAACAAACAAAGAAAAGCAACAAGTGATTGGGAAGGAATTGCGAACACGGAAGAGATATCAATAAGACAAACTTAGAAAAGATATTAAAAAAAAAGTAGTGAATCAAAAGAAAGCCGAACAACTTATTTTAATAGTTAATTGATTTTGCATCGATATTACCATAGTCCATAAAAATAAATATTTGAATAAAAAGTAAGCCAAAATAATATGTATGAATATACTAAGACGAGGATTAATGGTTCTAATCTCAAAGTAGATTTTGGTTTATACGTGAATTGCCAACAAAACAAAGCACTTTAGCAGGGCCCACTTTGATGGCTCCTTAATCGCCAATCACATGGCGGCGTGAGTGTACTGAACTTCACAATAACAATGGAAGCAAGAGAAGTGTGATGCTTGTAGGGTCCACTCTAATCATGGGACATGGACATTGTCATTCTTTTGTTTCTTCCAATTAAAATTTGCGCTACGTCTCTCCCCGTACGGCACCTAATAATTAATAATAAAATAAACAATTGATAATTAAATTATTTGAAAAATGAGAAAGAGGTTTGAATCCTTTTTTATTATTATTTTAATTCAAAAAGAGAACAACAATAATAGATATTAAATTATATTTTAAATTTTCTTTATCTCTATTATATAAGAATAAGGTTGTGTATTATCGAACCTTCTTAGATTTCGTTTCATTGCGAAATTTCGGACTGAATAATACTGATAATGATTACCTTTGTATTAATAACTAAAATTAAAAAAAAGAAAATGTTAGCACATAGGAAAAAAAGATTGATTTCTAACTTTTGCATTTGAGGATAGATTTGCATTAATGATAAAAAAATACTTTATTTTTAGTTGATACTAATTACCCTACATATTAAAATCTTTTTTTTATTTTAAACCAAAAAAGAGAACAATGATAATTACAGTTATTGAATTGTATTTTTAATTTTTTTTATTTCTATTATGTAAAAATAAAGTTGCGTACTATCAAACTTCCTCAAATCTCGTTTTATTGAAGAATTTCGAATTGGGTGATGTTGACGATAATTACCCTTGTATTAATAACTAAAATAAGAAAAGAAAATGTTAGCACATAGGAATTGATTTCTTAGAGGTTAGATTTGCATTAATGATAAAAATATATTTTGTTTTCTTGTTTTAGAATGGAAATGATGATTTGCCATATTATTTTCGATGAATTGAATTCTAACAAAATATAAAGAAGCAAATTTCATTTTATTTCCTCATTCGACATAGAGCGCGTAAGCCAATAAGATTCTGTCCCACTTGCTTTTAGCCGCTATATTTTCGGGTCGGGTTAGTTGATCCGTAACCCGAGACATGTCCATTATAAAAGCTGAAACCGAACTCATCCTCCGATGCTTGTGTGCGTGTGTTTGTGTGCTTTAAGCGAATGTGTGTCGGCTGCTGTTCTTTTTTCCCGCAGCAAATGCACTTTTCACAAAAGCGCTTCCTTTTCTTCGGCGAAACACGCATACAATCGTGGCTCTAACCACCACCGTCCTGAATTACTCCCGTTGTTTTCACTTAGATACTGATGTTCTTCTGCACTTGTCAACTTATGAACGGAACTGGGTCTCACGCGCATTCTCTTCCAACCATTTCCATCTCCGGATTTTGCTCTCACAGGTACGCATGAACCATAGACTTTCTTCATCAAATAACTCCCCTTTTGGCCTTCTCTTTCTTTGTTCCTGCGATTACAGTTCATTGAAAGAAGCTTGCAATGCGAACTATTCTGCCCGAAAGCAGTGTTCCCTTGCTGGAGCACTTGTTATTTTCGACTGTTAATGTGCGTTAATCATGTCATTACAAGTTATATGCCGATGGTCGATGTGACCTTCCATTATGATATTTGGCCTTTCTGGTTTTGTTTTCCATTGAAGAAAGCGCGAGCAATCTAATGTTCAAATTATTTGAGCGCAAGCATATTATGAAAGTAAAACTTTATAGTTGGCACTGTATAGTGCTCACTTTACTGGTGGACTAGACGCATCCGAGCTGAGTTTTAATTGTCAGATTAATCCATTATGAGATTTCTCTTTTTGGTTCAATATGTAATGATATGAGTAGTAGCTTATTTTTATCCCATTGTGCTCTAATAATATGCATCGATACTCTTAAAATGGGGAATCATAGTCAGTCCATTTCTTTTCTTTTTTAATATCTATGCTGCTTTTTAGTGGCTCTTTGCTTTTCCAGTAAGCCTTTGTCTTCTTGCTAATTATTGTGTTGATTGGGTAATTAGTTTCTGATATGTGCAGAATGATAGGTTCAACACCAAGCAGATGGTCGAATCTTTTAGCTTGTTTACTGTTGTTTCTGAAAACTGAAGGCCTATTCGTTGAAATTACGTATGTAACAAGTGCAGTAGCAAAGGGCGCTGGTAAGAAATTGAGGAGCGTTGCTTAATATCATTAACTAGAAGAAACTGAAAAAGCTTCCTATTAATACTCTGATGTTCTAATTGCAACTGAAGATGTGATATGTTATTGCAGTTTGTTTGGATGGTAGCCCACCAGCTTACCACTTGGATAGAGGTTCTGGTACAGGAATCAATAATTGGTTGGTTCACTTTGAGGTTTGTAGTTCTACAGAATACACTTCATAGTTTTTGTCTCTAACAAAACGAAACAAATAGCAAAGTGTTGTGACATGTAAATGGTATCATGAAAATGAAGACAGGGACAATGAATTGCGAAATAAATTGTTGGATACAAGTTCTTGAATGCTACTTGGGACAGCTTTGGATCACTAATAAAGGGAGTTAGAAGCATTAAAAGTTTCACAAGTCCTTTAGAATTATGTAATGGAAAAATTGAACACAAAAGATATCACTTTTAATGTTTTAACAATTCATCACAGTTAATTTCACTAGATATCAAATATATATGATTAATCTTGGAATCATATAATACCAATTTATGACCATGTTATAATACATACTTTTGTTGCATTATCAGGGAGGGGGGTGGTGCAACAATGTGACAAGTTGCCTTGAACGTAAGAATACTCGTTTAGGCTCATCTAGGCAAATGGACAAAGAAATTGCTTTTTCAGGGATCATGAGCAATGTGGAACAATCGAACCCAGGTATATAGCCAAGTAGACATCTAATTTATTATTGGATTTTGGCTGTTACCTAGTTCTTAAATCTTATATGAATTTTTAGATTTCCACAACTGGAATAGAGTTAAGATCAGATATTGTGATGGGTCGTCATTTACCGGTGATGTGCAGGCAGTCAATCCTGTAAGTTGTTGCAGTTTAGCAGGAACCAATTTAAGATTACAGAAGTTTAGGTTTTAACCAATTAGAATTTGACCAGGCTACTAACCTTCACTTCAGAGGAGCAAGGATTTGGCTTGCTGTCGTTGAAGATTTATTAGCTAAAGGAATGAAAAATGCAAAAAATGTGAGGTTCATCTGAACGTCTTTCCACATACTTGGCTTCTTGTAAATGATGTTCATTTGTTCACTTCTCCAATTTCTTGCTTCTTGTACATAAATGTTTCACAATAACTTGTTTGGATGTGTCTCCGTAGGCTCTTCTGTCTGGTTGTTCAGCTGGTGGATTGGCTTCCATCCTGCATTGTGATAGCTTCCGAGCTTTGCTACCTGTGGGAACTAAAGCAAAATGCCTTTCAGATGCTGGTTATTTTATCAATACGTAACCTTACTATGGAACCCTATAACCAAAAAGCAAAAGCTACAAGAGTTGGACTATATTCTTTTAATCCTTCTCTAACAGCATGATTTTTCACAACAGGAGGGATATTTCTGGAGCACCACACATCCAATCCTACTTCAGTGATGTGGTCACAACGCATGTATGTTATCTTCATATTGTAGCTTATTTTTGCTGATCATGTATTCTATTGCCTCTCATTAGCTAGTATTGCTAGTGAATTGTCAACTAAAGCAGAACTTTCCTAAATGCCAGCAGTAAGTTCTGTTAATTGAGGTACAGACTGCTGATTGAGTATTTCAAATGTTGTCTTCAGGGATCAATTAAGAACTTGCCACCTTCCTGCACCTCAAGATTGAAACCATCTTTAGTAAGTCTTTCCCTGAAAATGTTAAGTTCCTTCTTACAATATCATGTTGAGTCTCTTTTGTTGGCTGTATCATCTTAACTCGTACGAGTCACAACGTCTCCAGTGTTTCTTCCCGCAATACATGGCATCGCAAATACAAACACCACTTTTTGTACTCAATGCAGCATATGACTCTTGGCAGGTGGGCACACTTCTAATAACTTCTTTTTTGCCAAAACTGTCTCATGTCACAGAATGTTGCAATCAGGTTTTGACCTCCATAGCTTAGTTGAGGAAAAGCACTCAAATCTATAGTTTATGATTCATTCCTGAGACATATGGGGATAAACATTATGATAACAATTACAAAGAAAGTTGTGGAAAAGGATATGCTTGGAATAAAAAGAGAAATTTTACATTCAGAAGAGCTACTGTCTTAAACAAGTGAAATAACGAAAGTATCACATGATCAAATGTAAGGCCCCTTTCTTGACCCATTTACTTTTGAAATCTTAACTTCGTTTAGATAAGGAACATTTTGGCACCCGGAATTGACGATCCCAGTGGTTCCTGGAAGGCCTGCAAGCTTGACATTAGTAGCTGTTCTCCTGTTCAACTCAATATAATGCAAGGTAATTATAAGCAAACCTGGATAATCTTCCATGCATAGTTCATTTTAGTTTCCAGCGTAGATTATACTCGAATTTTTACACTGTTCTGTAATGACATGGACAAAGCCTAAAATCTTTGCAGTAGATCTCATCAATTCAATGCAGTAAATTTCAATGAGAAGATCTAAAAATTACATTTACAATATGAAAATAAAAAGAGGAAGTAATTCTTGTGATATTATCAATATCTCTGTTATTTTCTATTCATGAATGAGCAGTCTAAGCTAGCCATTACTACAACTTTATAAGTTCTGCAGAATCAGTGACACCAACTACCGGTTGTAAATTTCCCTTGCAGATTTTAGGTTGCAGTTCTTGAGTACACTGTATAGATCAGCAAACTCTTCAGCTAGAGGACTATATATAGACTCTTGTTTTATCCACTGCCAAACTGAAAAGCAAGAAACATGGTTCATGGCTGACTCTCCAATGCTCAAGAATACAGTAAGAGACTGCAATTCTTCTTTTTTTCTTCCAAAATCCCTAGTGGTTCTCTTGAACTCGCTTTTTTTTTTTCCTCCAACTTATCCCAATTCACAAAAGTTAACCTTTCTTTTACTTTCAAACGTATGTATATTATGCAGAAAATAGCGAAGGCTGTTGGTGATTGGTTTTACGACAGGACACCATTCCAGCAGATAGACTGTCCTTATCCCTGCAATCCCACTTGTCTAAATCGCGACATTGATCATCAACTTCAACCAGAACGATAATTTTCTCTATCAAGATACACCATTCTTTTACAATATACAAATACAGTCACACAAACCTTGAAAAAAGAAAAAAAATCAATTGATCAAGGTTTTTAAATAGAAAAAGAAAAAAGACCAGGCCACCGCTGCACTAAACATGTGTGCTGGGTGTTCCTTATCATAGTTAATGCATTGACCTCTTGATTAGTAACTTACAAGTAAATTATGATCATTTTCAGTCCAGAAATAATTTTGCTGTAATCCAGTGAAGTAGAATCTCCCTGCAATGCGATCTCTGTTTTTCCATGTCCTATAGACCTTTAAGTAATATCCTATTTCTGATTCCCATGATCAATGTAAATTTTGAATGAGCGTAGCTTTATAAATAACCAGTTAAATCGTCAGAATTTAACAGACAAACTTGTCATGATGAAACTCTAGAAAGAGTTTTCCATTAAGTTTCACAGTTTTCGTCTTTCTGGTTCCTGAAAGAAGAAAGGAATATATGACGCAAAGACCACAATGTCTTCAACTTCAACCTGACGCATGTGCTCATATGCTCTATTAGGAAAAGCAAAAACACATTCCACCTGAAAGAACAAAGAAGAAGCCAAAACGGAAATGAAAAATCAAAAGGAAGATGCACAGTGAGATGGCTAGTTGGTTACTGCTTCTAGTTTGGCAGAAAAGAAATAGAAGTGAGTCAACAGCATTAGTGAAGAAGAGTTTGGGTGAAGTAATTTTTTTGTTGGTTACTGGCACTAACCTGGAAAATAATGCAGGGTTCCATATACGCACAACAAAGCAAAGATGTTAACACAGTTGCAATGTGTATAGGTGTAGAATATTTTTGTTTACATCATTCGCGTTATTGGATTCTTATCCATCTCTTGTACACATGTAGAATTGGATAGAAAGTAGTGTAGAGATCAAACAGGATGTTTCTTATTGTTCTCTCAACTTTGATTTGAATGCCATTATAACGGAAGAAAACATTCTTGTCATAAAAAATAGAAGAACCGATGTGTCCTGTAATTAAAATCATTTCAGCAAAAGCAAACCCCAAAATGGTGGTCCTGAGAAAGAAACATGTTGGTTTAGGCTATATTTGGTTAAAGATTTTTATAATTGAATGGAATGGAATGTAATATTATTCCATCGTTTGGGAGGATATTTTATAATGAAATAGAATGAAATGAGATGGAAGAAGAGAGTTTCATATTATATCTCATTTCATTCTAAACAGTAAAAATAAAAAACTTCTAATTTAGAGAGTTTAGGATATAATATAAAATGATAAACAACTTTACACTATATTACATTATAAATATTTTATAAAAACAACATTTCTATGAACCCTTCCGTTCCTTCTAAATAATAATTTTCTAATATTATATTTATTTACATTCTATTCCATTATAATCAATTCCATTTCATTAAAAAAATTTCGTCTAACCAAACATTATCTTATTAAATGTTAGCATGTGCATGGTCAACATGATTCTGTACTGTGCAGCCTTTATATATGTCCAACGTAATATTAATTCATGTAAAAGACATACAAACCTGCGTCATAGAATATTATTACATTCACGGGCTTCACTATGGTGCTCAAAACAAAAAGTCTGAGTTTGCAAGTTTCAAATGTTGCATTTCATTAATATTAAAAGATTGGTAATATAATTAGCTTGTCTGTCTTTTAGGTTGGGTGACAATTTGCACTCTTGAAGTAGTGTCAAACTTGAATACTTGTTGTTTTCAGAGATCAAATAACGCGTGAGATCAAGACTTTTTAATTGTTTCCCTTTATCGTTTATAGTATTTAGCTTGAACTTGACCATAAAAAGGCCAACAACAACATCCCATGCAGTAAGCACTAAGCATTAGACAGTCAAATTCAACAAAAGCAGACATTGGAACAATCCACGTCCACGCCTACCTGGTATTGCAAAATTTAAACTACTTGATATTCTATAACTATTCCCATGCACTTTTTACCACTTCAATACCACTCTTTATGTACACAAAAACATGCCGTCCAACTCATAAAAACTACTGTAGTGGAGATCCTTCCTGTTATTACATCTAGTTACTGTTTAGTATGTCAACTCAAAGAAGAAAAAAGGAGCAGGCCAATCACGAGTCCAAATCCTCTGTTTAATTTTATATTGTCTTATTTTGTCCTATAAATTTCAGTCATTTATTTATACGAATCTCACATTTATTTATGCGAAACTTATATAAGACCCGCATAAATAAATAGCTAAAATTTATAGCACAAAATAAAATATCATAAAATTGGACGGAAGCTTTTGTCTCACCAATCACACACACCTACAACTAATAATTATGTCATCAGCAAGCAAAGCTGTAAAGCATCAAGCATCGGGTGTCTTTCATTTCGGTTAAAGAAAAGCCAAGACGCTTCCGCGTAATCAAATTGGCAAGCACCGACAAGTTGCCAAAAGGAAATGACAGTATATGCAGATTAAATGGAACAAATCCCATTTGTTACTAAAAGTTCGATGACAAACAAATGAAACCAAACCTAGCTTTCATCTTTAGCCCACAGAAGCAATGATTATTTGACTATGTCCTGGAAAGCACCTAGTAGTTGGCATTTGGTCTGTTTATATATCTGTATCAGGCACATGTAATTTTCTTGCATTATTAAACGCTTTCATCGCATTAATTGCGCTATCCGCCCACATTATCTAAAACAGGTGCCACTTTTGAGTCTCTTTCTGGAAAAAAAAAGAAGAAGCGTGACCAGATCTACACCATTCTTCTGAGGCGAATCTAGGCAATAACTCCTTAGGTACGATTGCATATGTATGTAGATGCATTATAAAATGAACTTCTCAGTTTTCTCTTATTGTCTGCAACTCTATCTTATTCTGTAAGCTTAGCAGAATGGCTGATTCAAGATTAGGCCGGTGGATATGTCTTCTGCTGGCTTGCATAGCTTTGATATTGCTGAACGCTGAAGCTGCTAGTATACCTATTACTATAGTTGAAACTGCCAAAGCAAAGGGAGCTGGTTAGAGACTTTTCTTACCAACGATGCTTCATTTAATTTGTTTCTATGTATGTTCCTACGTGTTCTGTTTTCTTCCATTTTTAACTCATTTGCTTGAACCATGATGAAAATACTGCAGTTTGTTTAGATGGGAGTGCACCAGGTTACCATTTGGAAAGAGGATCTGGTTCTGGGATTAACAACTGGTTGGTTCACATGGAGGTTAGTCCTGCTAGTCTAAGGATAAGCTTTTGTTGCTAACTATATATGCTCAGCTAAGAATATTACAAAAGAAGTGAGAGGGGAAACTCATCAATTAACCTCATACATAATGAGTTCTTTGGTGCTCTATGTTCTAGTTTTGGTTTGTTAAGTTCAACGATTTTTTCAAAATTAATTCTTTGTAATGTATGGAACGGTGCAGGGAGGAGGATGGTGTGAAGATATTGAAACTTGTCTTTCCCGTAAGAATACCTACAAGGGTTCTTCAGATAAAATGGAGAAAACAATGGGATTCTCTGGCATACTAGGAAGCAAGCAAAGTTCTAATCCCGGTATCAGCATTTTCCGTGTTCTAGATCTCGGTTTCATCTGTTTGTTGAATTTCTCGTTCGCTTTGATTTCCTGTAATCATAGTACAACACCTCTAATTGATTTGCGTTTTAAATTTGTAGACTTTTACAACTGGAACAGAATCAAGATCAGATACTGTGATGGTTCATCTTTTACTGGTGATGTTGCTACTGTTGATCCGGTAAAGTAAACTGAGACTATTTGTCTTTTTCAGTAGGAAAAACTTGAAACAGTGAACATAATGTATCATTTTCTTTTTGTTGAGCAGAAAACTAACCTTTACTTCAGAGGAGAAAGGATTTGGCAGGCTGTTATTGATGATTTGTTGGCAAAAGGAATGAACAGAGCTCAACATGTATGCTTCAAATGACCTGAAAGCTGGAACCTCCTTTTTTCTTTTCTTGTTCTTAAACTTCTCTGTTTCATAGACTAAACTTGTAATGACAGGCTATTCTTTCTGGATGCTCCGCTGGTGCGTTGGCTGCTATACTGCATTGTGATAAATTTGCATCACTCTTACCTGCTACCGCTAGAGTAAAATGCGTCTCTGACGCTGGTTATTTTATTCACGGGTAAGCTTTCAATTTCATGTAAAATTCCTTGTAAATCTTGTTATAGTTAAGGAGGTTTGTTTATGTTCTTCTACAGAACTGATATTTCTGGAGGGTCATATGTCGAAAGCTTCTTCGGGAAAGTAGTGCAAACACATGTATCATCTCTTCCTTTTGAAAATCCTTCTACTGATAATCTCATTGGTCACATAAATAATCTAGTCCACCACAAAGTATACTCAATATTCGCGTATCGAAACATTTTTCTGATTTAGTAACGATTCTCGTCCTGCTTTTTTATACAGGGATCAGCAAAGAATTTGCCTGCATCATGCACGTCAAGAATGAGACCAGAGTTGGTGAGTTTCGCTATTCTGTTAATGGTTTCTTTTGCAAGTCCTTTCAGCTTGATCACCAAGTCTTTATCAATCTCCTTAACATTTAATTGTTTTCATGAGTTGTTTCAGTGTTTCTTCCCGCAATATGTGGCTCAGACTATGAAAACACCGTTATTTCTCATAAATTCTGCTTATGATTCCTGGCAGGTTAGCAGATAAAAAGTTCTTGCTTTTCCGTTCAATGAAATAACTCTGGCCAGTTCCTCTAATTCTTACTAAATAAATACTAATTGGATTGTCTCTAAACCCTTCAACTTTTTCTGGAACTGCTCAGCTAAAAAATATTCTTGCACCGAGCGCTGTTGATTCAAAAGGAAGCTGGAAGAGCTGCAAGCTTGATTTAAAGAAATGCTCGGCCGCTCAACTCCAAACTGTGCAAGGTGATCAACAAGACTATGAAAACGCCAGTTTCTGTCAAAACATATAAAAAAGAAATTAAGCACCGCAAGCCATATATTTCTGTAAGGAAGGGGATATCTAATTTTAAAGGTTTGTTTCAGGTTACAGGCAGCAGTTCCTAAGGGCTGTAAACACAGGGCTTGGCAGCTCCTCGTCAAAAGGATTGTTCATAAACTCCTGTTATGCTCATTGCCAATCCGGATCGCAAGTTACATGGTTTAGTGATAAATCTCCAGTTGTGAGCAACACGGTATTGGCAGAAGCATCATTTCATTTTTTAACCATGTTTCTCCTTAATGACTTCAAAGACGCGTACTAGCTCTCGTCTTCTCGGAACGTACTAATGTTTTTCCTTTTTGAAACCCTTCTCTGCAGAAAATGGGAAAGGCAGTTGGAGATTGGTTTTATGATAGAGGTGCAATCCAGAAGATCGACTGCGAATACCCCTGCAATCCTACTTGTGTTAGCGTTGATTCTGAGTCATAAGAGCAACGGAAAGCTCCAAAATTGTTAAGACAAAATCCATCACCTTTTCTGGTCATTATACCCGAAGTTAAATCAGTATTCAATTATTTACAACAATGTATCTAAGAAATTATGTTCTGAATTACAACAATGTACCTAAATAAAAGACCGCCACAGCACAGAAATTATGTTCTGAATGACGGTCTTTCTGTATGTATCCTCTCCTTTATTGTGAAATAAATCAGTTTTTAATAGAAGTTCAATTTTCAAAACAGCAACCTTTAATCCAATCTAAGATCTGAAGAAGACACCAATACGATCGTGTCTTTCCTTGCACACAAGGTGCATGTAAGCTAGGTGATTTTATAATCTTCGTACTGCATGGGATTTAAAACAGGAAAAATCATAATCTTCGTACTGCATTGGATTAAAAACAGGAAAAATCACGAGGTCAGAAGTTGAACTATTCAAAGTTTCCATGCTTTGTAAATGATCATCAAGCAGACGAACACAGAAAGAGTGAAGTTTGATTTCGTAGGACTAGGGCAGGAAAAGAGTTGCCACTTAACTGGTTTTATAACGCCACCTAGGACAAACCTTTTAACAAGAGACATGTTCCAGGTGCTTCCAACTTGGGTTAAAACAAGGGCCTAAACTTAACCAACTCCATTTAACGAAGGCATGTTACACACCGTGGGGAAATTCCAAAATAAAGACCCTCAAAAATAATACAAGAAAAATGGAAAAGGGAGGGTTGTTGGACTCTTGAATTGCACCTATTTTGAAATCCCAACATTTTACTTAATGTCAAGCACTGATCTGGTATGGCCAAGATATTCAAGAAGGGGGAAAAAAACAGAGAAGGCCAGTAACTTGTAATAAAGAAACAGCGCAATACACAGCAAATTTCAATGCCCCATATTGGTCTTCTATGAAGTTTTAAGTCTCTGGACCGTCAAACACCCCAATTCTTCATATTATGCACTTACAACCGCATTCTTATCCAACACTTTAAACAAAACATCTCACAGTTCTTCATGCACCAGCCAAATCTGGAAACCCAAGGACCACAATTTCAAACTGCTATGAGAGTCATTGCAAGACAATTAAGTATCTGGCAGTCCCCACCAAAGTAATTCACCAATCAAGTGGCTTTATTATCATTTGTCACTGGGTAGTGCATGCTGGCACTGAGCGGGGAAACTAAAAAGAAAGTCTCCTGAAAGGTTGACATTTGCTATAGCCTTGATTGCGCACCTAGCCCACAATTCTGTGAAGGTCAAGTAGGCGCCAAAAGAATACTATCATCATGACCATAAATTCAATAAACACAGTTACAAAAATTTCTGCTACACATTTGTGTCGCCAGCTAGATTTATGTTCAAAGGCATCCCAAAGTTTTTCATGCTTGACTACATAGCACAAAACGGTTAATAAACAAAAAGCATCCTCTCTTCCACGATATCAGACAAAACAAGGAATTCATACATCAGAAGGGAGAACTCTCATGATCATACCATTGTAAAGGATTAGTCAAAGATTTCTTCGCCCAAGCTGCCACACAAAATGATCAACAGCCACCATGGCACGAGATGCTGCCCCAATTGAACCATCATACCTGTCCAAATGAAAAATAAGATCATAAATTTCCCAAGAGCATTCTTTTCAGAACGACACCTCAAGCTGATCTGAAAATCTAAGTCTGAACTAAATGATTTGATGGGCTTACAATGCAACCAAGAGAAAAGCAGATGTCTGCATGACTATAACACCTTCACCAGCAGGTTTTGGCGTATTCATGCACCTCGCACAGAACCAGTTCTCATAAATTGATGTCACGAGATCTGTCCACAAAGTTTACAATCTAGGATGTAAAATGATTAAGGTAGGACATAAATTTCCAGAATGTATTTGGGTTAGAGGTTGAAAAGGTTATTATTGAGAATTTGCAAAGTAAAATCCTGTTGGTCTAAAAAAGTTCTAGCATATAAGGAAGTTACAATGATCAGAATTGGATAGTACGCATAGAATTTAAAGTAATAAGTTTTCTTTTACCATAAATTTTCAACTTCGTTAATCTGAGACAGAGTAGAAAGAAAAGTTAACTAGATAAATAAGTCTTTCTATGCATACTGCTCAACGCATACTTCTCAGTTTTTACAGTCTGCTAAGCCATATAATCCATGCTAAGATATAGGAACCCTTTTGCTGTCAATTACGGAGCCACCTTTATCTTTCAATTATAACCCAGCTCTGAACAAATGACACCATCATTTGAAACAATGATGTATATATCATTTGAGGCAAAATGGACCAGGAAGGGACTATATCATTTAAGATCTGCATGACCAGATAGGTTTATTTCATCGATCCAAGAGACGTAAAGATTAAACTTAAAAGGTAAAGATGGCAAAATATACTGGCATAACACAATAGGATGCAGCTTCTTTGGGTGAACTCGTCAAAAGACACTTACAAGAAAACCCACTACTCCTTTCTTCCTCCTTCCACTATTAGATGCAAGATTGAACGCAAAGAAGTGACTACGAGGAAATATCTTTTCTTAACTAGATCATAAAGCACGTGTTAGGCGCATTGATATAGGAAAAAACAGAACTCACATTCATTCGCACCAATGATAAAGCTCTCAGCTTGCAGTTTATTGCGTTTGACAAAATCAATGAATTGCCTCAGTTCCGTAGGACTTGCTTTGATACCCTCTTGTTCTGCACTGAAGGCATCAGGATCCAAATTTGAGCCCAAAATTGTAAACATATCAAAATATCAACAGAAAGCGTAATCCTAAATACAACTACAACATTCCAATTCTAAGAGTCAAATTACTTCTAAAAGAAAAGCAGGGATGTTTCTCTTACATAGTAGAGAGCAAACGAGAGGGCGCACTTGGTTCATAATTGATAAGCAAAGCAGCCTTTAGAGGCTCACCTGAAATTAAAAAGAAATTACGTAACTTGTCTGATTGAGAGAAAGATATAAACACGAAGAAAGAGAGAGCTCTGACCTGAAGAACCAATATTGATGGAAGCCCACTTGTCCCAGGCTCGGTGAACAAAACCCCAATCCATTACACCACAAAAGATGCAAACTTTCTACTGTTTTGACTCCAGACAAAGAGAAGCGAAAACCCAATTCAAATCAACTCCATTGACATTCCTGGACTCCAATTGCTGCAAATGCAATAAGTGAAACGTCTTTCTGTTGCACAGACAGTGCTAGAAAGAAAATCATAAGTCAAACCTAAGCACGGAGCTGCATAGACGAAAGTGTATAGAAATAAGCAGAATTGAAGTAGCCTGGAGTAGTCGGCCTTCACATGGTTACCTTGTTTGGTAAAATCTTTTAAGTGGATAATTTGGCATCACGAATATTTGTTCTCTTTATTCATATTAAAGAACGAAATCAAAATAATAAATATATTTGTATCCCCTAATTTCTAATAATCTAGTGTTAGTTACACCAGAAGAGTTCGAACAAAATGTAAGGATTTTGAGTAACAAAAAAAAAATAGCGAGAGAAGTCGGGATATGGAAGAGTCTTGCAATTTAAATCTTTCTCTTCATTTCCAAGTCTTACCACCTTGAAGCAAAATCTTTCAATTTTTGGTATATCCATCTTTTACCTTTTATTTGGGTCAATTGTGTAAGAAAAAATCGAATTTATCTACATTGCAAAGGATCTTGAAAACAATATTTTTCGCGTACATGAATTTGATGAAGAAGACATGATGTTTCGTAACAAGTACCTCCTCTTTGTAGAAAAATTAGTTTCTCTCCCTTTTTTTTAGTTTACACATTCTTTTACGATAGATGCGTAAGTTTTTCTTAATCGTGTACATTAAGATAGAGAGGACCAATTTTATTTGTGCCTTTCTTTTAATATGATACGTCCATCAAGTATCAATATGTAATTAATTGACGGATGGGAATGTTATATATTAATAATTTTCCTTAACAATATCATATTTGAGTAGTTATACCTAAATAAGAACTTACCTCAATTCCTAATTTTTAGGCCACTTGAGAAAGTTACCTTACGACAACTTCCAACATTCTCCCACTTGGTCTAAAATTGGTTGAAACTAATGCATAAGTATGATGCATTTACAATTAAGCACCAAAACTCATCTTCAAAGTATCATAATTATCTAATTATGATAAAACACTAATGTGGGTTATGACGGTTGTATATTTATTACATAACATACTCCCTTCCATATACCACAAACACCGTTTTACCATACTAGACCTATAAATGACATATAAATTTCAATATGGTCCACATCAATGTTTCTAGTAAATTCAAGTTATGACATTTCAGAATACAATTATGCGCACATTAGAACTAGAAATAATAAATGGTGTATATGAGAAACACATCATTGAGCTCAAAGTGTCATCTTCATTAGATGCATCATTAAAAAGGATAACCAAGACCCACTCTTTATACATGTTATTTAAATGTCTTTGGTTGTAAACCTTTAGTTAACGGATTTACTATCATGAGATTTGTTCTAATATGCTCAATAGAGACTCTCTGCTTTTGAATCTCCTCCTTAACAACAAAATACTTTAGTTCCATATGTTTGGCACCTCTTAAGTATTTGTCATTTTTGGAGAATAACATTGCTGTAGAATTGTCTCAATAAATTTTCAGCTGCTTAGTAATGGTGTCGACAACCCCAAGTCTTGAAATAAAGTTTCATAGCCATAATGCATGTGTTGTGGCTTCAAAAAATGTCACAAATTCTCCTTCCATGCTGGATGAGGCAATGACATATTGTTTAGCACTTTTCCATGATAATGCTCCTTCGATAAGAAAGAATAAATAACCATAAGTTGGTTTTCTACTATTAATGCATCCAGAAAAATTTGAATCTGAGTATCCAATCGCTTCTAAATGATTAGATCTTCTATACATGAGCATGTAATTTTTTGTTCCTTGAAGATATCTTTAAACTTTCCTTGCAGCTTTCCAATGATTAATTCTAGGGTTACATTGATACCTGCCTAACATTCCAACAACAAAACTAATATCCGATCTACTACAGGTTTGTGCACACATTAGACCTCCCACAATAGAAGCATAAGAAATTAATTCTATTTGCTTTCATTCTATATCATTCTTTGTATATTGCATAAGACTAAATTTATCTCTTTATTGAACCGAAACAGTTCCAAAAGAACATTTGTGCATATTAAATATCTCTAGAGTTCTTTCAATATAGGCTTTTTGAGACAATCCCAACAGTCATTTTGAGCTATCACAGAATATTTCAATTCCTATCACATATGATGTCTCTCCTATATCTTTCATTTCAAAATTCTTTAAGAGATAATTTTTTGTCTCATGCAACATACTCAAATCATTAGTAGTAAGCAAGATATCATCAACATATAGGACCAAAAATAAAATTTTGCCCCACTGACCTTTCGATACATACAATTATCAACAAGATTTTCTTCGAAACCAAAAGAGCTGACAGTATCATTAAAATTAATATACCATTGCCTAAAAGCCTATTTGAGTCCATAAATTGATTTCTTAAGTTTACACACCATATGACCTTTTCCTTCAATTGACAAAACTTCATGTTGATCTATATAAACTTCCTCTTTAAGATTTCCATTCAGAAAGGTAGTTTTTAAATCTTTTTGGACTAACTCTAAATCAAAATGAGCTACTAGTGTTATAATAATACGTAATGAGTCTTTCTTTAAGATAGGTGAAAATGTTTCTTTATAATTAGCATCCTTTTGAGTATATCCTTTAGCAACAAATCTAGCCTTATATCATTCGATATTACCATTCGAGTCAAGTTTGGTTTTAAAAACCCATTTACACCTAGCTTAGTTGGAACCTTATGGCAATTCAACGATATCCTAGACTTTGTTATCATTCATGGATTTTAACTCTTCCTTCATGACATCAACCTAATTTTCTGACTCAACACATTCTATGGCTTGTGAAATGAAATCGGATCTTTATTAATTCCATATAAAGAATTGATTCTTGCAAATAAACTTCATAGTCACTTGAAATAGCTGATTTCCTTATACTTTGATATCTTCTCAAATGTATTTCTTGTGACTCATTTGCTTCAAATCTGTGTGAGTTAGTTTTTTCAAGGGATATTTTGTTATTTAAATGTTTTTCATTATTATCAATACGTTCTTCAACAATTGGAACAACACTTGGAACAATAATGGATGAAGGAACAGTTATAAATAAAGAAACATTTATCTTTACTTCCTTTATGTTACAGTTCATTGCTCCTCACTCCCACTAACTTCACCATTTTTAATAAATTTTGCATTGTCAGTTTCCACTATTCTTGGACTATGGTTAAAATAATAAAATATATACCCTTTAGATTTCTCTGAATAACCAATAAAGTAACCATTAACAGTTTGAGAATCTATCTTTCTTTCATGAGGATTATAAACTCTACTTCTACTCGGCAACCCTAAACATATAGGTGCCTTATGCTAAGTTTCCTATTTGTTTATAACTCAAAAGGAGTTTTTGGAACTGTCTTAATAGTAACCTTATATAGCAGGTATATGACTATTTTTAGCGCATACATCCACAAGGATTTGGGTAATGATGAATTACTTATCATGCTCCTAACCATATCCATCAACGTTCTATTATGCCTTTTTGCCACACCATTTTGTTGAGGTGTGTATGGTATAATGTATTGTGTACATATGCCATGTCCAAATTGTAACATCTCGTTATCCCATGTCAAGGTTAGAACCCTAGAATTGTGAATATGAGAGATTATTGAGAAATTAGAAAGTGCATTTCATGTTCATTCATAATTTAGCATACACATACACTTGAATATTGATTTTTTTCATATTAAATGATTGTACATGTATTCATTGACATTTTTCGGGTATAATTGAGTATAAATGTGATTATATTGAGAATTGTGACTTTTATGTGTTGAAAAACGAATTGGAGTCTATAAATTGTTGATTTAGAAATTTTGGTGAAATTTGGAGAATTTATGAAATTTTGGGTGTTTTTGGACTAGGAAAAATGTCAAGTGGTAAGACAACTAATAAAAGGTAGTAGAATTTATTATCAAATGGCAATGGAGATTTTGATAAATAACTTTAGGAGTTATTGACGAGTATCAATTAAAATTGGGAGACAATTGGAGTAGAAATTTGATTTGATTAGACTAGTTAAAGGAAAGAACCTAGTTTAAAGCTATAAGAATAGGACATGTGGCAAGTGACAAGTGTCACTTGCCAAGCCATGTCTTAAGATCACTATTCTTTTAATTGAAAGACCACCCTTGTCTTATTTCTCATGATTATTTTATGCTTTCTTCATCCTCTTTGTGGCTTGCTTTCTTCTTCTCCTCTATTTTCATTTTCTCCATTCACTCTTACCTCCACCAACGTTGAACCAACTCTCTCATCTTTTAATTACTACTTCCTTCATGTTATCTTCTTCATTGCCACAAGAAAACCTAAACCTTCCAATCTCTATGATGATGTACGTGGGATGCATGGAAAATTAGGGATTCTTGGTGTTCTTGAAAATTTTGAAGAATTGGAGGCTAAATCAAGTAACTAGCTTGTAAATCTTCATGGGTAGTGTTTAATGAACCTTTATGATGATAATTAGAGGTTAAATGGCATAAAATGGTGTTTTATGTATGATGAACATGAGTGATGAATATTTGATGTAAATGTCTTGCTTTTGTATATGCATGATGAGTAATAATTCATAAATTGTTTTAGAGATGTTTTACAGGTAGAATGATCATCATAATGGTGTTTGGATGAGTGCAGAAACTTGATAATGAACGGTATATGCACATGTTCTATTTTTGAGTTAATGATAAAATATAGATCATGATTTATTTGTGAATGATATTGAGTTGAAATGGAGTTGAGAATAAAGAGTAAATGAAGTAGAAAAAGTGAGCTTTGTACAAGTTGTGTTAGGTGTAAAATATGGAAAACTTGGAAGGTGAGTGCTGGAAAATGTAGCAGTAACATGTTCACTAATTATGCTTCTATGTTTTACCTATAACTTGATCTGTAGTTATCGAAATGAGATGATTCTTAATTTGGATTAAAATAGAGACATAAGGATACATTTTTTATAAAGACATCAAATTTAAATTCTATCCTTAAGAGTCTCAAAATTTGACATGAAATTGAGAACTGGGTGCAACAAATTGGTGGATGAATGTATATGTTTGTGTTCTGTTATGAGAGTATGAGAATATGTTCTATTTTGAGTGTTTATGATCAAGTATGGAATATTGATTGTGTATGGATGATGTTGAGCTGAAATTAAGGTATACTTGAAGAAGTTATCAACTTGAAATAATAGAATTTTGGCAATGTAGTGTGTTGGAGTATGTTATATGGAGTGTTTTTACTGAACATGCATTTATATTTGGGCCATACCTTGATCTGTGAATGTTCAAATTGGATGGATTTTGATCTAGATGAAACTAGAGACATATGGCTACAAATTTTAAGAAGGAATTGAATTTTGAATTCTATCATTAAGGGTCTTGAAATTTAGCTTGAATTCCAATTTTGGCTTAGGCTGCGGCACTACCCCTGATAGAAATCATGTCTTGTTGTTATCGAATAAAATGTATTGATGTAGGCTGAATCAAAAAAAGTTGTCTGTACTAAAGTTGTATATTATTCTTTTAGATTTCAATTGGTATAAAGTTTGTAATTTTTGGATATTGGAATTGAGAGATATGATTTGTACAACTTTGAGTGCATGATTATGCACTAGCCAAAATTTTGAACATGCTCAGTCCGAAGTATTTTGGGTATAACTTTCAAAATACTGAACCAAATTGTATGAACTTGGTGTCATTAGAAACTTAATACATAGGAGAACAATTTGCTAGAAGGAAGGGTGGCTAAATTACTCCAGGTTCCTAGTCAAAATAATCATAAAAATTTGATCCGAAAGTCTATTTTTGGAAAAATTTGAAATGATCAATTAGGTTATGAAATTAGATTCAAAGTGTTTTATTGAGGTATAAACCCTAAGTACAAAGGACACGTAAGTGAGTTTGGATATTTGAATGTTATTATGATGTGAATAATGGAAAGATACCTGAGATTGTCATTGAACATGCGTTGTACATATTTCATATACATATGTGTGCATTCATAGACACTTATACAATTGTGCAAAATTATGATATGTGTATGTATTCCATGATATAGAGGAGCAACATTTAGAGGTTGCTGGAATTTTGAGGCAATAACTTTGGGAGCAAACTGTGAGTAACTTAAACGGTCTCACTCAATTAATTGTTTGTTTTATATTATATTTGAATTATCGAATGAATGTGATTTGATTGTGTTGATTCCGCACAATGAAGGTTTGAGTCTTCTGATGAATGAATGTCATATTGAAGTGCTACTTATATGTGAATAAGTAGAAATAAATGTTTTCTCAACAATTTTTGTTGAATGCTAGATCTAGGGTATGATGATAAACGTGATTTGAATGTGAATATGAAATCATGAGATTGACTATGAATATGAGAATGTGAAGCATCCATTACATGAATACATGAAAGATAAAGGCAATTGTAACTGGAGTCACCAGTGTAAAGATCTTAAAACTCAGACTGTGATTAGAGCCTCGGGCTTAGTTGTGAATGTACCCGGTATTCACTAAGGGTATGGGGCATTATTTGATACAACTCTGTATCCACTAAGGGATATGGGCTAGTATATGTTTGACTGATTAAATTGTATTGTTGCCTTATTCCGAATGAGAATGTAACATGTGATACTTTATGCATATGCAAAGATATGAATTATATGTTACGTGCATTGATGTGATGTATGAATTACGTGAACCATCAATGATGGTTACCTCATTGAGTTTGAAAAACTCACCAAAATTGCACATTGATTTTTCAAGACCGAGAGAGGACATTAGCTACTAAGAGATGTTGCAAGAAGTATAATCTTGTACTTTTGGGAGAAGATATGGCTCAAAGGTTGGTCAGTTGGAATTGAAGGATTAGTTAGACATTTTATGTATTTCCTCTTACAAGTAGCATATTTTGTATTAGGATATGATGATGTACATGTATAGATATTCGAAAGATACAATGTATTTTATGTTCGGATTTATCGAATGAAATGGCAAAATTTGGTTCTAAATTATTATGTGTTCGTGAGGATGTCTTACAGGAGAATAAAGAATGATGATGCCGTGTTTAAGTGAGATTTATGATTGCTCTAACACGCCATTATTATAAGGTATGTATTGGAATGTTCTCCGAGTGTTCCAGTTCGTACTTTATGGTAGTGGGGCTGTTACAGAAGCACCTAGCAATGTGTCTGAGATTCGAAGTTTTCTTAGGTTAGTAGGTTATTACAGAAGGTTTGTTGAGGGGTTTTCATTGATCTCAGTCCCTTTGACAAAGCTTATGAGAAAGAATGTACCTTTTCGATGGAATGATAAGTGTCAAAGGAGCTTTGAGGAATTAAAACATCGATTAACTACAACAATGATGTTAGCTACACCATTTAGATTTAGATGATATGATGTTTATGGTGATGCTTTACATTAGGGATAAGGATGTGTTTCGATGTAGTATGGTAAAGTGATTGCTTATGCTTCAAGACAATTAAAGCCTCATGATTTAGAGCTTGCTACAGTGGTGTTTGCTTTTAAAATTTGGAGACATTATTTATATGGTGAGACATTTCAGATATTTACACATCATAGAAGTTTGAGATATTTGTTGAGTCAAAAAGAACTAAATATGAGACAAAAAAGGTGGATTGAGTTACTTAAAGATTATGATTGCACGATTGAATACCATCCAGTAAAGCTAATGTTATGGCTGATGCATTAAACAGGAAAACTAATAACAGTGTGGCACAAATTCAAAGATCGAGATTACCAAACCTAGTTCAACTAAGAGCCCTGAATGTTGAGCTAAGTTTGGGGCAGAATGAAGCATTGTTAGCTACATTGAAGCTTGAACCAGCACTGCATGAAAGGATCAGGAAAGCTCAAAGCAAAGATCCAGAATTGGTGAAGATTGTTGTTGGGGCCGGGTCTCGTTTCCTATCCCAAGGTATCCGCTTGAGGCCGTCAGGTAAGGATCACGCGAGGGGAGGGTCGAAAGGATTTAAGTTTGAAGGATTGGTAGCAAGACAAAGTGGCGGGTTCGCGGCGGCGGATGCCTCGCAGGAGAAGTTCACCGTAGCAAACTCTCAAGGCAAGCGCTCCTCATCCTTCGGGAAAAGTACGCCACGGTGAACTCCCAAATTCCAAAACCCGACTCCCAACATTTAACAACCAATACTAACACACATACATTCAAATCTAACCACAAGCTAAACATACTCATACACAAAAGAAACTTCAATTCTTCATGTCATTACAATTCCAAAGAGATTGAACAAACTTTACTTACATATCATCATAAATATCAAAGCTTAATACAAATACAAATGATGCTCAATATTGATATGCTTATAAAGCTAACCAAAATCACTAACTTAGGGCAAAAGTCTCTAACTATCTTGGAGTCTCCGATGCCTTGCAAGGATCAACGATCTTCTCGTTCTACACATGAAGAGCGAAAGGTAATAGGGTGAGCTGCGAAGCTCAATGTCTTATACATTTATAGCCATTGGTAACGAGCCACACATTCAAACATATATATATATATACATGTATCAATTCAATACTCAGCAATTTAACTCACAACATACAAGAAAGTAAGACAATTTGCCCATATTACACAACAACTATAAATATATTACCCACCTAATTTTGCTTGACAATCCAAGTTCAATGTTATCCTTCCTCTTGCTTTTGGATCAGGTTTGCTTGGTTTCCTATAACAAATCAAGTTCTCATTCAAACAACATTCAAAGGAAATTCATAAGGCTTCAATAATCAAAAGTGCTAAAATTGAACTATAATCCATCCAAAACCTAGACTTTCGGGTCAATTTTTCCATGATTGTTATGATCAGATAAATGAAGAAATTTGGTAAAACTTACTTCTAGAAAAACGTTCTCATTTATCTTAAGTTTCCAATGACACTGAAATCATTTAATTTGGTTCAGTAATCCGAAAGTTATACTCCAGAAATGTTGGGACTATCCCTATGCTGAAACAATATCTTTTACTCAACTTCCATCCAAACATTAAGACCCTTAGAGACTGAACTAAAACATGATTTCTTCATAAAACTTGTAGCCCTATATCTATAGTGTACTCCAATTCAAAAATCACTCCATTGGGACATCTACAGAAAACGTTATGCTCAAATTACTATAGTATGTTTGGTGTAGGGAAGTTCGAGTTTGCCGCGGCGAAACCCAGAAGTTTGTCTCGGGAAACTTTTACAGAAACCTATTCTGAGAATAGGTTCTGCTGCATTTTTCATCTTTTTACTTCCCATATTTCACATATAACACATCTAAACACTGAAAAGTCCTTCCTACTTCATTTTCAACTCCATTTCAACTCAATATCATTCACAAACTAATTCATAATCTATACTTGTTCATTAACCAAAAAGATTAAAACATTTTCCTATACCATTCATCAACT
>JANITX010000001.1:27303772-27316752 GCA_027564395.1 Erythroxylum ulei
GTGGGAGGCATGGAAAATTAGGGATTCTTGGTGTTCTTAAAAAGTTTGAAGAATTGGAAGCTAAATCAAGTAAGTAGCTTGTAAATCTTCATGGGTAGTGTTTAATGAAGCTTTTATGATGATAGTTAGAGGTTAAATGGCATAAAATGGTGTTTTATGTATGATGAACGTGAGTGATGAATAATTGATATAAATGCCTTGCTTTTGTATATGTATGATGAGTAATAATTCATAAATTATTTTAGAGTTGTTTTAGAGGTAGAATGATCATCATAATGATATTAGGATGAGTGCAGAAAATTGATAATGAATGGTATATGCATATGTTCTGTTTTTGAGTTAATGATCAAATATAGATCATGATTTATTTGTGAATGATATTGAGTTGAAATGGAGTTGATAATGAAGAGTAAATGAATTAGAAAAAGTGATCTTTGTATAAGTTGTGTTAGGTGTAAAATCTAGAAAAATTGGAAGATGAGTGTTGGAAAATGTAGCAGTAACATGTTCACTAATTATGCTTCTGTATTTTACCCATAACTTGATCGGTAGTTATCCAAATGAGATGATTCTTAATCTGGATTAAACTAGAGACATAAGGCTACATTTTCATGAAGGCATTGAATTTAAATTCTGTCCTTAAGAGTCTCAAAATTTGATATGAAATTAAGAATTGAGTGTAGCAAATTGGTGGATGAATGTATATGTTTGTGTTCTGTTTTGAGAGTATGAGAATATGTTCTATTTTGAGTGTTTTTGATCAAGTATGGAATATGAATTGTGTATGGATGATGTTGAGCTAAAATTAAGGTATACTTGAAGAAGTTATCAACTTGAAATGATAGAATTTTGGCAATGTAGTGTGTTGGAGTATGTTATATGGAGTGTTTTTACTGAACACGCATTTATATTTGGGCCATACCTTGATCTATGAATATTCAAATCAGATGGATTTTGATCTAGATGAAACTAGAGACATACAACTACAATTTTTAAGAAGAAATTGAATTTGAATTTTGTCATTAAGGGTCTTGAAATTTAGCTTGAATTTCAGTTTTGGCTTAGGCTGCAGCACTACCCATGATAGAAATCATGTCCTGTTGTTCAAATAAATTGTGTTGATGTAGGCCAAATCAGACAAATTTGTCTTTATAAAAGTTGTAGCTTATTCTCTTAGATTTCAATTGGTATAAATTTTGTAATTTTTGGATATTGTAATTGAGAGATATGAGTTGTACAACTTTGAGTGCATGATCAAGCACTAGCCAAAATTTTAAAAGTGCGTAGTTTGAAGTATTTTGAGTATAACTTTTGGAATACTGAACCAAATTGTATGATCTTGGTGTCATTAGAAACTTAAGACATAGGAGAACAATTTTTGAGAAGGAAACATGGCCAAATTACTCCAGTTTCCTAGTCAGAATAATCATGAAAAGTTGACCCGAAAGTCTGTTTTTGGAAAAATCTGAAATGATCAATTGGGTTATGAAATTAGATTCAAAGTATTTTATTGAGGTATAAACCCTAAGTACAAATGACAAGTAAGTGAGTTTTGATATTTGAATGTTATTGTGACGTGAATAATGGAAAGATACCTGGGATTATCATTGAACATGCATTGTACATATTTCATATAAATATGTGTGCATTAATAGACACTTATGCAATTGTGCAAAATTGTGATATGTGTATGTATTGCATGATATAGAGGAGCAATTAGAACGTCAACATCCAGACATTGTTGGAATTTTGAGGCAATAGCTTCGGGAGCAAACTGTGAGTAACCTAGACGGTCTCACTCAATTAATTGTTTGTTTTATATTATGTTTGAATTATCGAATGAATGTGATTTGATTGTATTGATTATGGACAATGAAGGTCCGAGGCTTCTGATGAATGAATGTGATATTGAAGTGCTACTTGTATGTGAATGAGAAGCAATAAATATTTTCTTAACGATTTTTACTGAATGCCGGACCTAGGGACCGATGATGAACGTGATTTGAATGCGAATGTGAAATCATGAGATTGACTGAGAACATGAGAATGTGAAGTATCCATTACATGAATATATGAAAGATAAAGGCAGTTGTAACCGGAGTCGCCAATGTAAAGAGCTTAAAGCTCAGACTGTGATCAGAGCCTCGAGCTCAGTTGTAAATGTACCCGGTATCCACTAAGGGATATGGGACATTATTTGATACAACTCAGTATTTACTAAGGGATATGGGCTAGTAAAAAGACACTCAGTCACAACGATAATAATAAAGGAAAGTGAGTCTTATGAACATTGCATATATATTTTAATATGTATGTTTGACTGATTAAATTGTATTGTTGCCCTGTGCCGAATGAGAACGTGAAATGTGATACTTTATGCATATGCAAAGATGTGAATTATATGTTACATGTATTGATGTGATGTATGAATTGAGTGAACCATCAATGATAGTTAGCTCATTGAGTTCACAAAACTCACCAAAATTGCACGTTGATTTTTCAGGACCGAGAGAAGACATTAGCTACTGAGAGATGCTACAAGAAGTATATTCTTGTACTTTTGGGAAGATATGGCTCAAAGGTCAGTTAGCTGGGACTAAAGGGGTAGTTAGACATTTTGTGTATTTCCTCTTACATGTAGCATATTTTGTATTAGGATAAGATGATGTACATGCATGGATATTTGAAAGATACGATGTATTTTACGTTCGGATTTATGGAATGAAATGAGGAAATTTGGTTTTAAATTATTGTGTCTTCTTAAGGATGTCTTATAGGAGAATAAAGAATGATGAAGCTATGTTTAAGTGAGATTTATGATTACTCTAACACGCCATTATTATAGGGTATGTACTGGAATGTCCTCTGAGTGTTCCGGTTCGTATGGTCTTTCTTTTTGGCTGACTCCTCTTCCTCTTCTATTGATCAAAAAACTTCCAGGACCTAGATATTGTCTTGTTTTATCATATTTTCCATAATATTTACCACTTCTATCAGACCTTACAATTTTCACTTTCTTGGCTAATTACTTTTCAACCTCATTAATGTATACTTCTAAAGCATTCACTGCTTGAGAGTTTCTTTAAGCAAATAGACATATCTATAACATGAAAAATCATCAATAAAGGTGATAAAATACTTTTCTCCACCAAAAGATAAAGAATCAAAAGGTTTATATACTTCAGTATGTATAATTTCAAGAAGCTAAGTGCTTCCCATGGCTTCGTTTGCTTTCCTTTAAAGTAATCCACACATAAACCAAGATCAGTAAAATCTAGATTATGTAGAATCTCATTCTTTACTAATCTTTTTAATCTTTCTTTAGATATATGACCCAAACGTTTATGCCACAAAAAACCTAAACTTTCATTAAGCATACTACGTTTAATTCCAATATTTTGATGCACAATAAGTAAGGATTCATAAAATTGATCATAAAGTTTCAATTTATATAAACCATCAACAAGACTACCAGAACAAATAAGTATAAAATTCTTATATAAATTGAAACAACCATGTCCAATATTAGAATTAATTCCATAATCATCCAACTTTGAAACAGAAATAAGGTTCCTAGAAATTGAAGATACATAAAGAGTATGTAATAGGTCTAAATAATAATCAATAGTTAAGACCAAATGATAAGTCCCTGTGCCTTCAATTCGAGCTTTGTTACGATTTCACACATATAAGAAATTCTCAGTTTAGCTTGTCGTTTGGATGGTAAGGAATCCCTGCATCATATTGGATACATGAGTAGTAGCTCCAGAATCAAGCCACCAAGTATTATGAGGAAAATCAATTAAATTAGATTCAGAAATACTTTAACATCAAGTAAATTAGATTTGGAACATACAAAAGTATTAGATATACCTTTTTTTTCTAACCATGCCTTACATTTAATGTGATGTTTCTGATAGTGTCGTTCTTTCTTACATAACTGACACCTATCATCATTATATTCCTTCTTTTCAGACTGAGGTGCTTTAGCGGGCCTTTTCTTTTTCTTAAAACTTCTTACAGAACTGACACCTATCATCATTATATTCCTTCTTTTCAGCCTGAGGTGCTTTAGTGGGCCTTTTCTTTTTCTTAAAACTTTTGACTTTTACCTTTTGTGCTTTACTCGCCTTTTGAAATGTGAGGTTGACTGAATGACTTCCCATGTTCCTTAGTTTGTTTTCCTTTTGAATAAGCTTACTAGTCAATTCATTAACATCCCACCTTTTCGTAATAGTGTTATACTTAATTTGAAAGGCACTATATTCAGGAGGCGGTGGGTTCAGAATAAATTGAACTAAAATGGAGTCATCTACAGCCACACCTAATGTCTTCAATCTTGCTGCAATATTAGTCATCTCAATGTATGTTCTTGCATACTCTATGACCCATCAAACTTTATGGTCGTGAGTTGTGCAATTAGTGTACCAACAAGTGACTTATTTGCAGAACAAAAGCGTTCTTCCACAAACTTTAGGTATTCCTTTGCATTTTTGTTTATAGAAGAAGCTTGTGAATGAAACAAAATTGTTGCAAATAAAACATAAATGCTCATAATTAATTACATTATAGATTCAGAGCAAGCATCAGAGTATATTGAAGAACACCTTTGGGTATATACTACAACACACAATCATAATAAATGCTACTTTTCATCATTATCAAGAAATTAAAATTCTTAACCAAATACATATGTCATCTTTGAATAAATAAAATATATTGAACTTAAGAAATTTAATTTCTTCAATTGTGCTCGTTGATAATAGAATAAATGATTTTCCTTTGGGCAAATCCTAAAGTTCTAATAATCAATGAACATCATTTATTCATTAATATTCCTAATCAGCATTTCAAAGTGTCACGAATAAATGACTATTTTATGCATGATATTTTTATCACTCTAGCTTGGTCACTTTGGTGATCACAAACTATATATTCTAACATAAGATCATGCATATATAAATCATAATTTTTCATTTAAACGTATACCAGACAAAAAGACAGCACGTAATATTTTCTCAAGTATTATTATAAAGAGAAACTTTCTACACCCAAAATAATTAACATGTGTACATCTTGGGAATCACATAGTGAGAGAAAAACACATAACATAAAATTCATAACAATATTGTCATACTTCTTCATATCGTTACAAGTGCAGAATTTATATCCCTCTCCTATTGCATTTATGGACAATTATTTTAGATTGTCGTCCCGTAATTTGCAAAGATGATATATATGCAAATTTTATAGGTGGAAGACATTATTCATCATAAATAGGTTCTTCAACAATAATTTTTCACCATTTTATATGGAAAATTATAGGTTTCTAAACCATGCTTTGATACCACATGTAAGAAAAAAATTGAATTTCTTTGCATTGTAAAGGATCTTAAAACCAAAAATTTTCACATACCTGAATTTGATGAAGAAGACATGATGTTTGATCTTGATAACAATTACCTTCTCTACGTTGAAAAATTGGTTTCTCTCCTCTTCTCCTTTTCCTTAGTTTACACGGTCTTTTCTTATGGACGCTTAAGTTTTTCTTAATCGTGTACATTAGGGCAAAGAGAGGACCAATTTTATATGTGCTTTTCTTTTAATTTTTACGTCCATCAAGTATCAATTTGTATTAGATAGAATTTTCTATATTAATAATTTTCCTTAATAATATCACGTTTAGTAGTTGTATTTGAATGAGAAGTTATTAGCCTTAATCCTTAATTTTTAGGCCATTTGAGAAAGTTACCTTATGACAACTTCCAATAAATTGTGCTAGACTCTCATACTTTTTCTACTTTAATCCTTAATTTTTAAAAATTATGTTATACTTTTATAAAGTTTGGGTTTTATTTTACCTATTCCTTCTTACATTATTCTCCGTCAGAAAATATAACAAAGAATGGACAAACCATATCATATGGCTTGATTAAGTATTATATGACATAATCATGACTTTGATTGCCATCGTCTCCAAAGTCACAATGTCATCTAAGTGTGGGACAAACTATGGGTGTTACATCACTCAAACTATATGATGTTGTGTTTTACATGGCACAAACATGACAAATATTTTGTTATGTAATACCTAATCAAGTCACACGATGTTTTTTTGCTTATTTTTTGTTAGAAACTTAATGCAAAATAACAGTAGGTTATGAGTGAAACAAAAACCAAACCTTAGGGGTATATAATGGTTTTCAAAATTTAAAGACTAAAGTAATAAACGTCCAAATCACAGGGGGTCCTATGTAATTAGCTCCTTTTATTTTTTCTTTTCTAAATTGATATGTCGAGTTTCAGTGTTAATATTTCTAGGAATAACTTCAAAGCTTATAACACTTACAGGGTTTCCAATAAAGATGAATTGATGGGAAGGGTAAAGGAATGACAATCTGGAGATAAAGTCTCCCGTTTTAGGAAAATAACAAATTTTGAAGCCAAGAGCTATATAGGAAAAATTAAGGCTAGCGATCTTGAAGAGATGAGGACATATTTCTTCATCCCTTCCTACAAAAAATTGATATCCTCTTCCTTATGAGAAAGCTTGCTTTACTAGACCTCGAAAAGTAAGCATGTAAATGATAAATTCAAATGTAAAATGAAACTTTCATATTGAATCCAATATTAAATACTTTGTGAACTTTTTTTTTGTAATGCATGCAACTTTTCTTTTTTATTAAATACTTTCTTTTCTATTTTAAAGGCCTGAAGGAAGGATCCACTTTGAGCTTGTGAGTGATTATGTATGAACTTATCCCCTATAAGTCTAAAGGTGACAAAGCAAAGATATCATTATGTTTAGACAAACGCTACTTCATTTCTTCCCTTCTAGCTTATCATGTCCCTAAACTTTAGGATGTGTGCATCTCCTAGGTCACTAACTTAGATGTGAACCTTCTTTTAGAAGTTTAGTTGTCAATAATCACTAAGGTCCTGTACATCTAAGTCTCAAATGGCCAACTGCTCCTCCTTTTAATTTCCTTTTAAAGACGACATAAAACACTACCATACATGTTCTAGTCTCCTTGCACCTTTCCTACACCCTGTTCTATTAATAATTTCATTATTAATTGGTAAGATCTTATAATTGCCTTTATTATATAGAGTAGTGGTCGCTTGAATATACCATGATACGATACATGCCTTTATATAAAATAAATATATAATATTGATAAAAGGTTTTACGAATTTTATTATTTATCATATTGATCCATACATAAATATATATAATAAAATAACTATAAATCTATAAAATAAATGGCTATGAATCAAGTATCAGAAAAGAAGGTTTGACTTAGAATCCATAAAATATGGTTATCTATACTAATCTTCCAATACTACTCCACCTCAAGCTAGTGAATATATATTAATAATTCCTAAACTTGCTTGTATTTAGCTCAAAACTTGTCTTAACAAGTGCTTTTATGAGTAAATCATCTTCTTATGTATTGATTGGTACATTAGACAAACAATTTTCTAGCCCTTGATATCATTATTGATAAAAATTAGGTCAATATGAACATATTTCATTTTTGAATAGGTTGCAAACTATTGTAATAGCCAACTTACTATCACTATTCATCTTCATTGGACTTGTTTTTCAAACATTCAAATTGTAAAGCCAAATTAGTTCACATAAGCATCATGCAATCATTATGTACCCTACTCACAAAAGTTTGTTTCTTGCTATGCCAAGTAATAACATTCTCTTAAAGTTTTTTACAATACGCTTAGTTGAACTAGTCCAATCAACATCTATAAAACCTTCAATCTCTCGAATTTCATTCTTCTAAAATGTAATTAAATCTAGTTTTCTTTGAGTTGGACTTATGTTGTAACAAAAATATAGCACCTAAAAATCTTGGTTGGAATGAGTTGAGAAGGCAAATAATGGGAAAAATCTTTTGAAGACAACTAATGGGAGTTTGAGGCTTTAAAGTTTCGATGGAAGTTAGTTTATTGGAATGGAAATATGGTTAGTAAATATGAAAGATCATGTACCTTCGAAATGATGGCAATTTTTTCTTTTTTCTACTCCATTTGAAGGGTTTAATTACATAAATTATGATGGAAGATCTCATTTTCAATAAGGTAATTTTTGTAATGCTTAAAATATTCTCCCCTATTATTAGTACCAAGTACGTGAATACTATAGTAGAAGACATTTTTATCATATTGTAAAATTACTGAATAATATATTTATCCTTCAAAAGCTAGACTCAATAAACGCTAGTATGGTCGTATATGAAGGTGTTGAACCATCTCTTACCTATTATGCCTATAACATGTGATGCTCCCTATTTATCATTGCGAACAAGATGAAAGGGTTTTAAAAATGAAAACTTCACTCATCTTACCCTAAAAACATTATAAGGATAAATTGGATAATTTTTCCTTAATTATTTTGAAAGAATCTGTGATTCATAATGAAAAAAAAGAGACATTCTTATTAATAAATATTTTGGATATAAATACTTCATGTAAGGAAAACTGAGATGCATTGAACCTTTATGCCATAACATCACATCAAAGTTGGACAAAGTGGATAAAGAAAGGATTTTAAGTGTTTTTGGTGCAGAAGAAGAACTAGTAAGATAGTAGAGACTATATCGTTCCTTAATATTCCAGTCATCCTCTATGAAAAAGGGCCTTGAAATATACATCGACCATAAATTATACAAATATGAGTTAGAGATTGATTGTTTAATTATAATACAATCACTACATTCTTAACCTAAAACTTTTTCTGGAAAATCTTTCTCTGTTAATATAAATCTTGTATCTTCAGCAATGGCTTTGTTATTTGTCTTTGTAATCTTATTTTGTTTTGAGGTACAACTAGTTATTTTTTTATGTCAAATTCCATGAAAGTCATAAATTTTCTAAATTTAAAAATGAAAAATTGTTGTCGCAATCAATATGAAGGGTTATGATAAAATAATCACTATCTTTTAACATCTTGAAATTATGAAAAAATGGACTTCTGTTTCAAAAAATAAACCCATGAAATTTTTGAAAAGTTAACTATAAAAAGTAGAAAAATACTTACTCTTGCTTAAGGAAGATGTCCATTTAGGATTGTAAACAACAACATGAACCAACATTAAGGTTTTTGAGGTTCTTTATATATGCTCTGCTAGAAAAACTATCTCTATGATGTTTTACTATAAACCCATGCTTTATATTTGCTTGTCACCTTTTATAATAGGAAAAACATAAACCATCTCCCTTTTATGTAATAAACCTAAACTACTAAAATTTTGATGACCTAACTTTTATGTGAAACCGTATAATTATAAGATCAAATACTAGATGCATTAACACTCAATTTTAATAAACTAATAAGTCAATTTAATAAATTAATATGAAATATCTAATTTTTAGTCATCTTCATTGAGTAAACCAAATTATACTTCTTTTATCATAAGTTTTGCATTCATCAATATTAAACATCAAATATTATCCTATTTTCATGAATTTCCCAATGAAAGAAACTTATGTGTTAACCCAAAAGCAAATATGGCATTACTGTTGGCAATTAGATAGCTTAGAAATAAAATTGTTTGTCAAAATATGCACACTTTTTTGGTCACTTCTCACTACACAACTCGTTGGAGTTGGGAAGTTCATGACAATCACACACACTATATAACTTTTCTTTCTCTCACTTTACTTCTTGATTTTGTACAATGCAATGTAATGACCAAATGGCCATATGTAGGGAGTTCTATATAGACAACTTCAATGAAGTTGTCCAAAGGTAGTAAAAGCTAAATTGTCTTGTTTATTTTATCAAGTCAAATACAAAAACAAGTTTACTTTCTAACATCCTCCCTTAAATTTGGTTTAGACATTCAAGCATTTTTCTGCTTCAAAAACAATTCAGCCTTCAATGGCTCTGTAAAAATGTCACCAATTTGATCTTCAGTCTTATAGTACCCAACCATGATCTCTTTGTCCTTTACCAAATCTCTAATATAGTGATATTTGATGTTGATGTGTTTGTTGTGACCATGAAAGACTAGGTTTTTTGTCAAGGCAATTGTTGATATATTGTCGTCGAAGATTTTTGTAGAACCAAGTTGTCGCTGCTACAATTCTTCAAGAATTTTTCGCAACTATATTGCCTGTGTAGTGTATTTCGATGCTGTTATGTATTCAACCTTTGCCATTGAAAGGGCTACTACTTGTTGTTTCTTAGATGACTAAGAATTTCATTGTTAATTGCTAAGAGCTTATAATTGCCTTTATTATATAGAGTAGTGGTCGCTTGAAGATACCATGATACGATACATGCCTTCATATAAAATAAATGTATAATAATGATCAAAGGTTTTAGGAATTTTCTTATCTATCAGATTGATCGATATATAAATATACATAATAAAAAATAACTATAAATTTATAAACTAAATGGCTATGAATCAAGTATCAGAAAATAAGGTTTGACTTAGAATTCATAAAATATGGTAATCTATACTAATCTTCCAATACTCCACCTCAAGCTAGTGAATATATATTAATAATTCCTAACTTGCATATATTTAGCTCAAAACTTAATTTCACAAGTGCGTTTATGAGGAAATCATCTTCTTATGAATTGAATGGTACATTAGACAAATAAATTTTCTAGCCTTTGATATCATTATTGATAAAAAATTATGCCAATTTGAACATATTTTATTCGGTCATGTTGAATAGGTTGTAAACTATTGCAATAGCCAACTTACAATCACTATTCATCTTCATTGAACTAGTTTTTAAAACATTCAAATATAACAAGAGCATGTAAAGTCAAATTAGTTCACATATGCGTTATGCAATCATTATGTATTTGCACTATTTTTACCCATAAATTTTTTTTTTCTTACTATGCCAAGTAATATCATTCTTTTAAAGTATTGTACAATACGCTTAGTGGACTTAGCATTTCCAACTGAACTCTCCCAATCAACATCTATAAAAACTTCAATCTTTTGACTTTCATTCTTCTGAAAAAGAATGCCTTTTCTTGGAGCTCTAATCAGGTAGCTAAGTATTTGAACTATTGTTTTTCGAACTCTTTTTGCAAGAGCATATATGAATTGACTAAATACACTTATGGTAAGTATTGTCAAGTTTGGTAAATGATAAATATTGTTGGCCCCTGAATTTTTTTCTTTTTTTTCCTGTTAAGTTAAGCATGATTTAAATAAATTATGAGGTCTTGATAGATTAATTTTTGGAGTTAATTATTATATGAATGTTAGGATGATTTTATTACATTGGTTAGTTGAATTAAAGTAGTAAGAGTGTGTAAAGGGAAATTTTGGCATGTCACTTAAGTATAAAAGCCATAAAGCATAAAGGAACGACAAAGTTGACATTGCACATTCATTAAGGGTATAATTGGAAGAAGAAAGTGTAGTTTTGCTCTTAGAAGGAAAGAAAAACGTGAATGATGGAGAGAAAGAAGAGAAGAACGAAAATGAAGAGAGAAAGGAGAGAGAGTTGTGTTCTTGAGAGAAAAGAAGGAAGATCAAGTTAGGGTTCATCTTTTCATAGCTTTTAAGAGTGATTTTGGGGTTGTTCAAGAAGAGAAAAAGAAAGAGGAAGAGAAAAGCTTCCATTTGAGCCAAAAATCTCTTTATTTGGTGAAGATTCAAGGTAAGTTCATTCTTAATCCTTTGGATTTTTGGAAGGATTTTAGTTCATGAAGCTTAGGAAATGCATGAGTTTAAGCATTCTAGAATCAATTTTAGTGAATATGCTTTGTGGGTTTCAATTTGTATTCCTCTTGAATGGGATTTTTGCCAATGTTAAAGGGAATCAAGAAATGCAAGAGGAGCAAGAGGAGAGGCACCTTTAAACAAGGAATCTAGGTGGGTTACATGTTTATAGTTGAGCTAATGAGTCATGAATAGTTTTCCAAATCAATAGGGTTAAATGATTTCAATCGCTTTATAAATGTTGCATTTATTGCTCCTTAAATGATTTAAGAAGTTGCTACATGTTTGGTACATGAATCTTGTTGATGATTTATGAAATAAAGATGGAAATGGTATTTGAAATATACTATGCTTATGGAAATCATCTGTCTAAAATGTGCCTTTTGGGCAATATGTTTACAAGTTATGAAATTCATGTTTGTGTGAGTTTGTGGTGGTCCATTTTGTTATGTCACGTGTATGTTGACCATGTTAAAGGCTTCTCCTGCCTGCTCGCTAGTGGCATGGAGTTCCTTCACAGACTCCCTTATGTTTATGAACTACACAAAACTATTATGTGGGTTTAGCCCATTTTGTTATTATTGGAGATTCGCAAGAACTCCCTCATATTTATGGACCTACCTAAACCAAACCATTCTGATTGCTTATGTGTTTATGATTTGTTGACAAGTTTGATGAATACATGACTTATGTTGTTTATGCTTTGTTTAACAAGTTGAGAATTTGAGAAATTCGTGTTTTATGAACTCAATGCAAATTTACTATAGCAATGAATATTGTCAATAGTTTTGCTTGTTTCTCCATTATAAACTTGTTACCCACGAGCTTTTAAGCCCACCCTCATTCTTCCCCATCTTCAGGTGATGAGCAAGAGATCGAGTGATCAAGAGTTAAGGTATCACTCCAAATCTGCATATTTTTGTATTTTAAGTTAGTTTATGGAAAACACAAGGCTTTAGCTGCATTTCAAGTATTACTCATTTCATGTATATTTTGTACTTTTGGGTTATGAGACCAATGATGTATTGTGGCTTGAAATACCCATTAAAGCTTTGTAAAACTCTTTTTTTTTATGTTAATGAAATATATTTGTGTTTTGCTCATGACTTTCCAAGTTTTCGCATTGCATTCTCAAGCATTTCATAGGGGAAAATCTTTGTTCTAACTTGTTGGATCGAAAAAAGAAAATATGCTTTGTTTGGAAAAACGGTAGATTTCAAAACTTTTAAGAAATCATTACTTGCAGCGGAAGCAACAAATCCAAAT
>JANITX010000001.1:27353198-27370602 GCA_027564395.1 Erythroxylum ulei
ACTTCTACTGTAATATGTCATACTAGTTTCGAACTTTGGCATAAAGATTTGAAACAAGTATAAATAACCTAAAAAAAAATGTTCACCGAGATATTATTATGACATTACGTTCTATTTACTTTTAGAATTTGAAATTTTGATAATAGGAGGACCACACTTGAGAACTTTCATGAGTGAATATACGACGTCGTGATGTGAATTTTATTTTGATCATGTCAACTTGCAAAGGAGAATTGTCCATGCGTAATTTCTAAATCATTTTCAAATTGATTTAATCTATCACTTTAGGCCTTTGTTAAAGAATTTAATTAAAAAAGTAGTAAAGTTTTTAATTAAATCTTTTTAAGTTTTAGTTAAAAATAACTATAACAGGAGAATAAAAAAATCATAATAGTAGAATGAAAATGAAAATGAAAACTTGTATTAATATTAAGTATGACCACTCCTCACTCATATTTGCATTACTATCTTTTAATTATCATCTACTAATATTATGTGTGTTGTATTGTGCTAATCGATACTAGCTAAAAAACGATACAAAATTAGGTATATAAGTACTGGGCAATATCGACAATTTTAGATAATAGTATCGATCAGTATTTAAAATACTGGCTGGTACTGTAAATTATAAAAATCTCAAATACTATTTTGTACAAAAAAATCTTAAAACCTCCTCCCCCGCCCAAACGCATAGCTACCCTCTCACTCTCTTTTTATAGCTTTATAGATATGGATTTCTTTTCATTATTTTTATATTTTTTAAAAATTAAATTTTAAAATAAATTGTATATTGTAAAATTTAAATTATTGAATAAATTTTAATTAATTTATTTATAAAATATTATTAAAATGGCAAAAGTCATTTATCTTTTTAATTTATACTTATAACTATCATAATATTATTTTCATTGTCCAAATTAAGAATTATTATAATAACTTTTTTAATAGTGTCTGTATTATTTTTTATTCAAATGTAATTATTATTTTTTTGTTAACGAACATATTTTAATTTATATGATTTAGATTTTTATAGTTAATATCTATTTGATTATATTAATAATATAAATTTACTTTAAAATTTTTCATTATTTTTTAATTTTAACTTTATAGGTTATAGATATGGATTTCTTTTCATTATTTATATATATATATATTTTAAGTTTTGTAAATTGAAAATAAATTATATATTGTAAAATTTAAATTATTGTTAATTAATTAATTTATAAAATAGAATTAAGATGAAAAAAGCTATCTTTTTAATCTATAATTATAATCATGATAATAGTATTTTGTTGTCAAAATTAAGAGTTATTATAATAAAAAATTTTAATGGTGTCCTTGTTACTTTTAATTTACTTGTAATTATTATTTTTTGTTAACGAGTATATTTTAATTTATATGATTTAGATTCTTATATTTATTATCCATTTGATTATATTAATAATACAAACTTACTTTAAAAATTACCCAGTATTAACCAATATCAATAGAGTACTATATTAAAATCAAATTTAGTATGTGTGGTATTCCTTCTAAAGATTTGGCTAGAACCATGTGTTGTCAAATCATCTTACTAAACTTATCAGTTTGGTTTAACACAATAATTTTTGATATTAAAAAACAATTTATTTATTAATTAATTGACTAATTTTTATAATAAGAACTAATCTTTATAAATGAGAATAAACTAGTTATTTTGTATTTGATAGTCTTTTTCTTCCATTAAATTTTAGTATCTTCAATAGGCAAAAATAATCTCCTTCTTTAATCGTATTTTAATTTGTTCAATTTTGTTTAATATTTATCATATATTAGTTTTACGACGATTTAATACCGATTAAACCTTTAAACATTTAAATATTTTATCTTGTTGATTTAATTTTCAATCCAGTTTTTAAAATATTGTCAATTCTAAAATTCAAGAATGATGTTTTACAAAAAATTAATTAATTACAACAATAAATAAGATAAATTTTGTTGTTTCATACATTGGACATTTCTTTTCTTTTGTTTACATCCCTGACTGGAAGATTCGATATTTTTTTCCCTTAAAAGTGGCCCATGTTACATACGGGCATCAAATATGTGTTTCACAAGAGCTAATGATTCCAATTTCCACACTATACTGATGAAATCACCATCTCTAAATGAATGAACCAAATGCCCCCATGTTACTCATGCTTATCTATTAAGTAACGCTCAAGGAAAAACATGATCCCTCCAGCGTTATCAATATCAAGTCAAGAGTTTGAATCTCAATCTATATCTATCAAGTGCTGTCAGAAGTAGTTTGATCTTACGAGAATCTACATACCGAATAGAGAGAGTTCAAAGCTAGCGTTGAGTCTTCGCCTCAACATCAACCGACTATTAAAAAAATCTACATATGGTCATCAGCTGTGTGTTTCACAAGAGCTAATGATTCCAATTTCAACATTATACTGACGAAATCACCATCTCTAAATGAACGAACCAAATGCCCCCATCTTAATTACTCATGCTCATCCATTAAGTAACGCTCAAAGTGAAAACGATCCCTCCCACGTCATCAATATCAAGTCAAGCGTTTGACTCTTAATCTATCAAGTGCAATCAGAAGTAGCTTGATCTTACAAAACTCTATATAATAATTAAAAAAAATTAAAGCTAGTGTTGAGTCTCCGCCTCAACATCAACCGACTATAAAAAACTTGTAAATTATTTTATTTTTATCCTAAAAATTAACTGAGTACAAATTCTTTCGTCGTCGTCATCATACATCCATCCGAAATCCTGCAATAAAGTGGGGTTTGAGAAAATTTGATAATACGCAGCTTTATCTTTACATAGTAGAAAGGTTGTTTTCGATAGATCCACATGGAGATGCGATAATAAATAAGTGATGTAGGTTAAAGAGTAAATATGTAAAAATGGCATGCTAAATTATTATATAAATAAAATTACAATAAATACATAAATAAGTAAAAATAAAATATAACCCAAAGATATACGTGATGGTATCCAGATCTGCTAATACCTGATAAGTTGCAAAGTCTGGTTCTTCTTGTTTCTAGTTAAGCTAGGAGTCCTTGCTCAAAGACCCTAAAGATATGACAATCTTACAATTTTAAACAACCTTGTAGGATCTTTTCCCATACACCTATTTTGAGAAGCCAAGTTGTAGCCTAAAAGCCTTGTCTAAGACTTACAATGATCTGATGAAGCTGCAGAGCCTGTTATTATGAGTTAATATTGAAAAAATTGGAGGGGGTTAATTATTTCGCAAACTTATTTGGCACTCACAAAATAAAATCAACAAAGCCGAAATAGTAAAAATACTAGAAATTTGGTAACGCAGTTCGGCACAACTTGCTTACGTCTGCGGGGCCCTCACCCAGCTTAATAACTTTCACGAAGGTACAATAGATTTATCCAAGGCTTTACTGAGCCGACACCACTCAACCCTTGACACTATTCCTCAACCTCACTTTCCGTGAAAGAATTTCACACTCAATAGTACGATCTTCTCGAAATAATCCAACCGAAGCTTTTCGCCATAACTGATTCTTTCTTCATAAAACAAATTACCACGGGACACGTTAATTGCAACAATAAGAAAACCACTGTGCCTTCACAGAAAACGTCTCACCTACGAACACTCAAATTTATTTCAAGACACCCACGTCCATGTATCATAAACTTGCTCACTACTATCAACCATAAACAATACTCAGCCCAAAGGTACCATGCGCAGCCAATCAATCTACTTTCAATTCACAACCAATGTCACTTTATCTTCTAATCCCAAAAATCACGTAAGCCACTGCTCACTAAATAATACTCACACATGAGATCCATTTCTACTTTATGTGAAGACCCACCTATGAAGACACACTGAATGATAATGCACCATCACTCCACTCACTGCACAATTAGTTTTGTCTCTCACACACATATATTCAGCTCACTGTCATTGACAATTAATGCAGCACATACTCCACTCACTGCCGCACACCATCCTCTACCTTAATGCCGCAGTGTTTTATTCAAATAAAAAACCCTTAGGTTTTCTTTCAATTGCACGTAGTAATAGACTCCTTCATTAAATCAAATAGTCCACGCAAATATACAATAGTCCAATAACTAAAACACACCAGCCCATTTACGATTTGGACTTCAATTACACCAGCCCATTTACGATTTGGACTTCAATTAAAACACAATCTCTACCTATCGTCATCAATCCAATAAATAATTTTAATTTTCTTATATGTCCAATTCAAAATATCAAAACCAAACAAAGAATATATAAAATATATTCTAATAAATATGACCGTTGGAAAGAACTAAAATTAATGAACATATTGGGACGGCAAATGCTTTGTCAACCATTTAAAAGAAAAATATGATCCAAAAGCATCTTTGCTAGAAGAACAAGTTGATTCATTGTCGTCCATCCACTCGCTTCTGCATCCATCTCCTCTGCTCGTGCCACTTCCATTTTCAGAACAACTGATTGTTTAGAATGAAAGTCTCAAGGCCATCATATGTCACTATTCCTGAAATATTCAATCAGGAGTAGTGATTATCATGTGTAAAATTTTCATGCTGACATTTGTTGATCGAACGCAATATGGCAGTGAAGCAATAGTAGCAACTTCTCCTCGTACTGGATGGAACTTTTGTATTAATAACCACCCAAATACTAATAAATAAAACAAGGGAAAAAGACTTCCTTGATAAATGAATTCCTTGCACTAACTTCTGAAAGTTTTTCAAGGCACTACAAGAAATCAGTAATTTACTAACGGAAACTTCGATATTTCGTCGGTATAATTAAATACCGACGAAAATAATAGACGGACAAAATCGTCGGCGAAAACACCGTAGTTAAATTTACCAACGGTGTTTCCGAAAACATATTATCAACGGTATAAATTACGTCGGTAATAATATTATCGACTACCGACAAACAAAAGTTAACGACTGATCGTCGGTAATATTTAGCAACAGATAAATTCCATCGGTAAGCCGAAAGGAATGAACAAGAACAACGTGTAATATACTGACGAAAATAGTAATTCCGTCAGTAATAAAAATTTAATTTCCGAAAGTATGTTATTTTCCATCAGTATTAGAAGGTAAGAAATTCTTATAAAACGTTTTCCAATTTCATGATGTTGTGATAAATGCATAATGTTAAAAGTTACCAATAGTGCGTGCATAATAAACTAATTTGTATATATATATATAAATTTGATTAATCAAAAAATTAATTGATAATATAACGTGAAAATTGTTTTAATTGATAATAAAAGCAGTACATTATAGAAAACTTATGTTTGTAATTAAAAGCAAATGACAAGGACAAGCCAATGTCGTGGTGATTGTGGGTGATCTGAACTGCCAAGCCTCCTCCCCTTCAACTGTTGCATCTCCTGTCTAAGCTAAGTCATCTGCTCTATCTGCACTACTTCATTTCTAAATTCTTTGAACTTTTCAAAGGCCTTAGATTTGTATCTCATAAGATATACATACCCATATCGTAAATCATCGATAAAGGTAATGAAGTATATAAAACCACCTTTGGCATATATTGACATTAGAATACATACATCTTAATGTATTAAGTCCAATTGTCTAGTAGTTTGTTCACCTTTTCTCTTAAAGGATAACTTTGTTACCTTGGCTAATAAGTAAAAGTCACATGTGTCTTATGATTCATAATCAAATGACCCTAAACTACCACACTTGTGTAGTTTAGTTATGTGTCTCTCACTTATATAGCTAAGGAGACAATGTCATAAGTACAATGATTTCACATTATCTCGTTTTTGTCTTTTATTGTCGTTGATATTTAAAACTGGATTGAACATATCTAATATGTATATTCCATTACATAATGTACTCATAGCATAAAGCATTCCATTCAAACTAATAGAACAATCATTGTTTCTAAAATTTAAATAGAAACCAGCTTTATTAAGACTACTAGAAACTGAAACAATAATCTTAGTTAATACAGGTACATAAAAACAATCATCCAATTATATTACAAGCCCACTAAGGAGTGTCAATACATAAGTTCCTACGGCTAATACAGTAACTTTTGCTCCATTGCCTACGCGCCGGTTCAACTCTCCCTTGTTGAGTTGTTTATTATTCCTAAGATCTCGCATATCAGTACATATGTGTGAGCCACAACTGATATCCAATACCCATATGTTATTATTAGAATCAGTATCAAAATCAATAACAAACATACCTAAAGTAAACGGGGCATTTGATGCCTTCTTCTACTTCAGAGATTCCAGATAGGCATTATAGTTCCTCTTCCAATGGCCATCCTTGCCGCAGTAGAAGCATGTTTCCTTAGGGGCAGTCTCCTTAGCTTTCTTCTTGACCACGCCTCCTTTCGGCCTTGTGGACTTCTTCTTCTTTTGGTTTCTTCCTCCTCAAACCAAAAGAGTCCATCAACATCACAACCTTACTGTCCTTCCTGATAGATGGCTTAACTATTTTGAACAAGTTGATCAATTCAGGAATCGTGGTGGATATCTGGTTGATCCTATAGTTAAGCACAAATTGTGAATAACTATCAGTCAGAATTAAGTCTATACTTAATTCATGATCTATCAGGAAACCCAAGGAAGCCAACCTCTCAATATAGCCATTCATCTTCAGTACGTACTGCACCGGAGATGTCCCATTAGCCATCTTGGAACGAAAGAGCAACCTCGAGGTCTCAAACCTTTCGAACCTAGCCTGATCATCCAACAACTCCCTCAGATGATAGACTATGGTATGAGCATCCATAGCCTCATACTGCTTTTGCAATTCTGGTGAAATAATGGCCAACATTATACAGCTAGCCATCTCACTATCATCGAAATGTTCTCTGTATGCCTTTTGATCACTATCAGAAGCATCAACAACACAGAGATCAGGAAGTGGTTCTTTTAAGATGTAGCCTAGTTTTTCTAACTTGAGAACTATTCTCAGGTTCCTAAGCTGGTCTGGGAAGCTCGATACAGTCAACTTATTGGCTTCCATAAGTGAGCGTAGGTTCACACTAGCAGTCATGATGTCGATTCTTGCAACCTAATGTCGAAAGAGAAATGGTATTAGACTGTACATAAATACATGTCAATTAGGACATTAATAACATGCAGTATGGTTTCCACCATTTTCTCGCCAATCCATAACCGCCAATATGAATCTGAGAGAACTTGTATAAAAGTTCTCTTAGTGGGTCAATATCCAATATCTCTAGGAATGATCTTAGGTTTGTCCAATAAGTCACCCTGAATCAATCGATAGGTATCGGTCATACCAATTGCATTTATAATTCAACTATCGAATCTAGTGTTATCAACTGTTAACGTATGCACACACATTGAGCTATCAACTCTTGATGCATGTACATCGCATATACACTACCAAACTTCACCTCTATCCACATTGACTTTGGGTTTATCAAACAAATCAACATTTCTAGTTAAAATTTACCCATTAATCAAGAAACCATATTTCTATGGATCAAACACATTCGTGTAGAGCGGGCTTGGTTGCCCAACAAACCTAAATCTAAAAGAACTCTAGTTCTCATCATATTAATGGAAGGTGTTAGTTTTAATATTTTAAATGAGGGATTTCTACTGGGTCTTATATAACTAGGAAGGTCTTGTATATATATCACACACACACACGCGCGCGCACAACCACACACACACACACATATGCGTGCGTGTGTGTGTGTGTATGTACATATATATAGTTACTATAACTATATGACATTATATGGACACCCCAATCATATTGAGATTAAGTTCATAACTATCCATCATACAAGCCCGCACGTACTCTTAACATATATCCTTTAATGCATAATATTAAACACATCAAATTTGGTTGTAACAAGTTATGGATCCTACATTTTGGAAGTTGATTCAACTCTTGAACAAAATGTCTTACTAAGTGTTATTTTGGCTAAATTTAATCTTGTATGTCATTTTGGTTTAGAATTTAATATTAATAAAATTAAATTAAAATCTTAATTTTAGAAATTAATTCACCTTTAAATTGATTTTTTGATGTCAAAATTAAATTTTCTAATTTTGTCACATGCCAATTTCTAGTTTTACTAGAAAATAATGCTCTACTTAAATTAATTTAAAATTAAATTTCCAAAATTTCCAAAACATCAAATCATCATTCCATGCATCTCTAGGTCATTTCAAGTTTATCAAATAATTTTGGGATCACTCAAAAATTATTAAGATAATCGAAACACCATTGAGATGCTAAAAATGACAAATTTGACATCTAAATTTTTTTTCTGGAAATCTTAATTCGAGCAAAATCATTTTGGCATGCTTCATTCATCAAAATAACATATTGTTATCACATAAAAATATTTTTAAGGTTCTAGAACCGAAACATACACGCAAAATTATCAAACAAAATAGTTCCATCAATTTCAACAAAACCGACCAGATCTGTTTACTGTTTGAAAAATTAATTAAAACAATTTTAATTAATTGTGGAAAAATTCCAAAGGATTAAAAACATTCTAAATTTGTTTACATAAAATTTCCATAATCAAATTCTATGAAAATATATGTTAAACCTCATCAGTTTAGCCAACCAACAACATATATTCAGTAGAAAACAATTTTCTAGCATATTGCTAGAAATTCGACAATAAATATTTCGATCACATTGAAATCAATTTTCAGTCACTAAAACCATCTAATAACATCTCATGAGCAGATTAATGGAAGAAAATCATGAAAACAAATTTTCATAATTTAATTTCGAATTTTCTAAAAATTGACCCACAGTTGTCACAGTCATGCAATCCTATTGCACATGTAATAAAAACTGCATCTAATAGGCATAAGATGGCTCTGATACCACTGTTGGGTTTTGATCATGTATCACATGCATCAACTATAAGAATACGCAGTGGAAAATAAAACAAAACCCAAAAAATACAAAATCAAACGTGTCATTAGATGTAGTAAAATAAAACATGAATTTAAGATGTGTACCTTACAATCTCCTTCGTTTTTCGTTATATTCACCTCTTTGGGTTATCGTAAACCAAAACGACCAAATGAGTATGTTTATAATGATATCCACATGAAGGGTGAAGCCTGAAACCTCTTAGGAAGAATGACTAGAATATACATAAATTGCTAACTTTATGGTGTGTTCTTTAAGAGAGTATTTTAGAAGATGGTGAACAATTCAAAAAAAGACAATTTTTTCTTACAACTTTTGCATGAAAATGGAGTGTCTTTGATACCTGGTGGCTTCACTCTAACCCCCAACATCAATGGAGAGTTAGTAAGAATTATGCGGCTTTTAATCCCATCTAATTTAGCATGAAAACATTCACTCCTTCCTTAAAGAGTAATTTTGTCATCTTGCATATTAAAGGGTAATTTTATCATCTTACCTAATAAGCAAAATTCATGTGTGTCATATAATTCACAATTAAATGACCCTAAATTACCACATTGTTGTAGCTTATTCATGTATCTCTCATATCTTGGATCCCCATCTAAAACCATTTTACTCATTATTCGTTTCTCCAATGTGTGTGACTCATTAGTTTTCCGATTATGTTGCCCACTTGAATTAACACTTAATTCAAACAAGTCGTAAGCAGTATCTAGCAATATATCATGACCCCCAATTAATCGAAAAGTCAGTGGTTTGATTACGAACCCTTCCATAGACAATGTACTAGTGTAATTTGTCCTTTCACCATTTTATACCCTAGTTGGTTCAGAATATAGTTAGAGTGTCAACTCCCACTAGACTAACTAAATCACATCTAGCCTAAGTGATGTTAATTCTTGTCCCTAAGACTCATTACTCAATTGGATATATCACTAAAGACTACCTTCATAACAAAAATGTCTTTTTATTAATCGTAAGGATTTGTACAATAAATGCTAAAAGCGATTGTCTTTAGAGCACTTCTCTAACGTATGACACTTCCTATCCTAACTATTAAATTTTGCTAATATGGGCTACAATATAACCAATTAACATCAATCTCAAATTCTTACAAAAAACATAAGCATCAATTAACAACATGAAAATAACAATCAATTAATAAGAAATAACTATAAAATTCTTGCAATGTACTTCCAAAGTATAATGCACACACAATTGACAAATAAAACTAAGCATTTTTATTAAAAATGCAAAAAGAATAGAGATATGATAAGAAACCAGAACAATGTACTGGATATAGAAATTAGTTGCAATCAGTGCAATGTCTTATGTTTATTTCTTCTTTTGGGTTTGGTTATTCCCATCAAGGTAGAGTAAAACTTTTAGTTCTTCCATACTGTTCCTAGATTCAAATGTTAGTAAACTAGCACACATAGTTTTGCTTCACATTGTTCCAACTCCTCACATTGTTCCAACTCACTTTGTTAAAAGCTTTTGTTTGAATACCAATCAAACGAAATAATCAACCTTAAACAAAAGGGACAATCATTGAAATATGAATGACATTAAACATACATATGTTAAAGACCTTATAAACACATATATTATACTTGATTAATCATGGCTAAGAGCAACAAAAACTAAATAAATAGGCAAAAAGTGGGGCTATTCTACCTATTCAAACCACAATACTCCACTCCTCTAAGCAAACCGTGACTAGAGGTTAATTAACATTGAATAAAATAGTTAATGGGTGCATAAAAGTGCGATGAAATTGAAGATGAGTGAAGAAAAATGAAAAATAAGAGGAGAAACATGTAAAAGAGCGCTTGAGTTAAGGATTTGTTGGGTTAATGATATCTATAGTTGTAAATGTCAAAGTAATTTAAGGGTAATTAGAATAAACCCTTTTTATTTTTTAAACAATTAATATGTAAAATCTAAAAAAAAAAATTTAGTTGATAGATGAACAATTGTCAAGTTGGCAAATTAGATTATCTAGCATGCCACGTGTTCCAAAATAACAAAGTGTCACATTTAATTAACAAAAAAGTGGAGTGACTTTTTTTGAGACAAATTGTTCCATTTTGTAAACGTTAGGTTGAACTGGTACCACAGATGACAACAAGAGTTGTCTTAGACATTTTGACATAATCAGGGGGCAAATTGTACCTTTTGCCTTAGAGAAGGCCTTTGGGCTAAGCTTAACTTGAATATCTTTTGAAAAGCACAACCTCGCAGCTTAAATCCAAGCTTCATAAAATTTTGGTTGGCCCGAAAATCAATCAGGTACCAAGATTTCGAGCTTAACCTTAATCCGATTGTTATTATGTCGAGAAACGACATCTGTTTACCTAATAGCAAACAACATCATTTGACCATTATTGTTGAGACATTCAGGCTTTGTGATTAGGGAAAAATTTTCAAATCCAACTGAAAGTCTAGTCCAATTAGGCCGAATCTGTTAATTTTGAGCTAGATTGGAGTAGGTATAGGTCAAAATGCCCAACCCTTCGAATTTTTTTTAAAGGCTCAAGCTTGAAATTCACAACCCGAATCCAAGCCTAATCGGATATTGGGTGGCCCGAAACTTGATCGAGTTCCAAGATCTTGGATTTGACCTAAGCTCAATCGATATTATGTCGAGAAATGACATTGTTTTACGTATTAGCAAACATCATTTGAACATTATCGTTGAGATATTCAGGATGGGCTTAAAAACGTCCCATATCCAACCCAAAACCTAATCAAATTGGGTTGAGCCTGTTGATTTAAAACCGGATTGAGCCAGATTCCGGTTACAGGTAGACATCTCTAAATACATGACATCAATGGGCCCCTTATAGTTTTGTGATGGACTAATTTTTCTAAAACGAAGGCACTGAATTCTTAAGCTAGCAACCAGAGACCATTCTGCTACGCAAAGAAACATACGAATTTGCGTGTTACAAATCTTTTGGGACAAGGGAACTGTAAATTGACCTAACATCAGAAATGAAAATTTATAACACGAGGTGGTCTACCACGTAAAGCCAATGCATTTTCTACCTTCCATACTAGTGTAATCTAACTTCAAACTTATAAATTATAAAAACACATACTTCTATGAACTGCAGCCTCTATGACGGACATCATGAAAACATTTTGCTAAAAATCTGTTACTGTGAGGTTGCTATCCAATTTCCATCAAAATGTGTCAGCTTACTAACAGCATCAGCAATCATGTATATGAGTCACTCCAATTACAACATTAAAATTTAAATTTAAAGGCAAGTGCTCATCGCAATAATGTCTATACAGGTTCAACCACACAAATCCAAAAACCAGAAAATTAGAACCCAAACAAAAAACCAACGCTGGATTATTGGCTCCTAGATGCTGCTTATCACATCATATACATAATTAGACTTGTGAGACTCAAAGTTCAGTATGATTAGATGATATTAAAAGATGACAATAATGCAAGTACGTCAACGGTCAATTTTCCGACAAAATTAGGATCTGTCTGGAACATACCCATAGCACAAGTGACAGAAGATGTATTTTTTTTGGTATTAAAGCCGCATACCAAATTCACATGATACACTACATGAAAATCGCAATTCAATTTACTTTAATAGTAGTTATCTGAATAGGAAAACCGGCAAGGTAGAATCCCTGCATCCCGCAGAATATATGTCAACATAAAGTAGAGGTCATAATGGCGGAAAAAAAAAGTAAAATGACCTTAAAAAGATTGTTGGTCGGAAGATTAAGGAACATAAGTTCATCTGCCTCACAAATTACATAAGCGTTAACCTTTATGGAAGACAAACAATCCATCTTGTTCAAAGATATGAACATTTTCCAATTACTATTAATCAATGAAATTCATGCATAAGTAGCTGCCGACACATATTACTGTCGACCAAACATTGTCAAAAGAGTGTATGCCGTTTTATATTCAGTATTCTTGTGTGTTCTTTTTTTTTAGATAAAATAAAAACGTGAACTGTCCCAACTAAAAGCCCACATTTTTGTTTCCAAATAAAAAATATAATCGGATTAATACGTCGTAGTTTGACAACACATTGATCAAAGAGAGTAATTTTGGACTTTCCTTTTTGTTCTGCAGAAAGCAAAAAGAGAAATAGAAGCCATGCAAATTAAATGCCCAAATAGACTAGAGAAGATCAAAGCATGTGCAAAATAGCAATACCATTACTTGGTTGACCATTACCGCAACCAAGTTAAAGCAAGCACGCGCACGCGCACGCGCACAGATTTATAAGACAAAGCCTACAGAAACTCACCAAAAAAGAAAAGCTTACAGTTCGATAAGTTCAGTTAAAATGGATAACAAACTAGCGGTAAGCTATAAGCTGTAAGATCTAATGACTAAATATTCATCTGAAGCTCAACCAGATCTAAAAACAGTAACACAACCTAGATGAATCGAGAAACTAAATAAACAGAAAAAAAAGGAGAGGATAGAAGCAGAAACAGAAACCCAAACCGAGAGATGAATCCATAAACCTGAGAGATCTGAACGTAGCAAAGGTAGAACCCTCCCCGATCGCTATCACACGTGGTCTCCGATTCAGTTGATGCAAGGCGGGATCCAATTCAACAAATCTCACCTCGCCATTTGGCGAAACTATATTTTATCACCAAACACAGGACGCGAAGAAACCAATCGGAATCAGTTCCCGACCTGCACCAAGCGAATTAGAGACCGCCAGTGAACCAAAAGCGCCATAACCACTCAACTTCTCTCTCTTTCTCTCTCCAGAAGCTGGCATCTAGAGAGACAAAAGATGAATGCTAATGAAAACGAAAATGTTGGGATATTTGAGCTTTGTGAATGGTAGGTGTTACTTGTTAGAGGGGAGAGGAAGGTGACTTTATAGCTGGAACAGACGAATCTTACGCCGACACGTTTATCAATGGACAAGTGATTTTGTTATGGTCCGTCCCTACTTATCTGGTTGCCAATTTTGCAGATATAAACGAAAGATTTCATTTTTGAAATTGAGGTTTGAGAGATATTTAGAAAAAAAAGAAAGAAGAAAGAGGCTTACAGAAAATGGGTTTGTGGTTCCAGCAAATTACCATCTGCCATTTGGATTAGATTGCCAAGGCCAATGCACGTGCACGTGATCTCATCATGTAAATACTATAAATGTAATATTTATTACTATTTTAAATCGAAGATAAAGAGAAATGATTTTTAAATAAAAATTAAAAAAGAGTTTTTTAATTTAAAAATTAGAAATTTTTTCAAAAAAATTCTTGGAGATCTCGATATCTTTTAGGCATGTAATTACTATCAATCAATCTGTATGAATTTGGTACGCCTTGTTTAAATTCCAAGGCGTTGGTTATCCTTACGCTATTATTAATTTGGGAAGTTTGATTCTTGCTCAATTAGTCCATATTCTCTTTCTACACCATTCTTTCCATTTCTAGTCATCCTCTAGATGTCGCTCCATCCGGCTTTTTGGAGCCACCGCCACTTCTAAAAGGCACAGACTGAAAGTTTCTTTTTTTTTTTTGTTCTTTCTTAAACAAAATAGAGAGGCACTTCCGCCCACCGGCTTTCCTATTTTAGTTATGAACAATGGAATATCAATATCAGCAAATTCTAGCCAAAAGACAAATAAAAAAAAGAACAAAACACTCTAATTAGCGTAGGGTTTTACGGTACAAAATGCCTTGTCAGTCGCGGAAGAGTTGGTCCGGACATTCACCGGAGATTCCTGCTGTATATACAGTCCTGGACTAGAAGCTGCCGCAATTAATGCCAATCGATCTGCACACTGATTTTCATCGCGATTAAAATTCCTTTGTTCATTGGAAAAGAGACCTAAATAATTAAAGTAGAAATACAAGTTTATGATATGGATGGCTGTAAAAATGTGAAATTATTGGAGACATTCGTGCATTATAGGAATCATGCATCCTAGAATATTCTTCTTTCACATTATAGAAACTCTCTTATATATGCGGAAATTAGTTTTTTTCATTTGGATCTATGAGTTGGTTTTTTTAACTTACATACCGTTTGTTGGCCTTCCTCAAACTGAATATCTTAAATTTTAACTACTAGCTAAATTCTTATGGAGCATACGGAATAAAGAAAGGAAGTTGAAAAAAAGAAACAAAATTGGGAATGTCGACATATCATTAGCAGAAAAGCATAAATTATTGGTCTCTTCATGTTCAAGAAGCTCGTTAGCTCTTTCACACAACTAATTAAGATTAGAATTTAACTGCAAAAAAAAAAAAAACCTAATATTAACTTGAAAGACCTTAATAAAAAATCTTTGATACCATAAACAAAATAATAAAAGTCCAAAACTAAGTCGAGGCTGAAGAACACATCAAATAATTGTAACAAAGAGTAGAAAATAATAATTATATGTTGAATCGTAGCAAAAGGACAAAGTGCCACCATTATTTTCATAGGGAGCTGGTAGCTTCATTGAGACCAATTCCTTATAAAATAGGTTTGATTAGTGGAATCTTATGATGGTATTTGTAGTTTGTCCTCCACATGCACTAAGAGGCAGTATGCTCAAAAGAAGGCTCTAGCACAAAAGGCATACTCTTTTGGCCGAATATCATGACTTTTCGCCGAACTCCATATTCCTTCTTTCCACAGTTTCTCCTATCAGGTATATTAATTTAAGTTCTTACCAAACCTAGTTACTACCGGAAGTGGTCTCGATGTTATTGCCTCAACAACATCACATAGCCGTTATTGCGAGGTTTTTATAGGCATATTTACTATAATACTAGTAGGCTAAAAGTTTACTTTAAAATCTAGCATTTACATCATTATATAAGTTGAACTATAATATTTTGAGGTATTCAACTTGAACCCTAATATTTCGAGCCATTCAATTTGAACACCAAAATTTATAAAAACATTCAGAACAAACCTTATAAAAATAAAAAATCTAATAGAAATTACCCTCCATTAGTTAAAGGTCATGTCATGTAGGACGTGACTATTTTTTATTTTTTTACACAACAGTAGAACCCAAATTTTTTTACATGACTTTCTGTAATTAAAATGAAAGTGGTCCTAAGTTTTCAAACTTACTTATTCTCCTTTGTTCAAAATCCCAAAATTCTTAACTCCCACTTTGTTCAAACATTTGCAAAAATCCTCAATCCTTAACCCCGCTTCGTTCAAATGTTTGTAGAAATCCTACATGCTCTTCTGCAAGTTCAGTCGTAGTAGTAGCAGGCTCAAACATAGCAATATGTTTTTTTTTCACCTCTTGCACACCTTTGTTGGATTTCTAGGAAGCTTCATAAGGACAATACATTGTGGTAGGTCCATTATTTTGACTGTTGATTTGACAATTCTTTTCTTTGGTATTTTGTTTATGCTTATTGTATGTTATAGTCCCTTATTTTTGACCTAAGTCTGAAATGCTTGTTGAGTTGATCCATGTACATTGTAGTCCCCTATTCCATGATTTTGTTGCGAGGATTTCTTATTGGTAGTGAATTTATTGCTAAAGATAAAAGTAATAGAGTTATGCAAAATTGAATTTCCCTTTATCATTAAATTAAGAACAAACAAACTAAATATTAAACATAAATTTCCAAAGTTAATTATGATTGTATTACATTCAATATTCTATTGCATATTGGATGTCTTACAATAATTACATTCAATATATAAGTTAATTTACTCTCTCTTAAATACTTTTTTGGTGTTGATCTTCGTCAAATCAAATCATACCTCAATTTGAGACCTGTTTTGGACTCAGTTCATTAATGCTTTGTTGGCACTTCTTTAAATGAGTTGATTATTCTTCTCATTTTGTATGAATAAAAGGAAATATTTACCCTAAAAAGTAGTACAATTTAGAGGTTGAACTACCTAAGCAAGTTTATCCCTTAACTATAAGATGAGTATTCTTTTCCTTTATTAGATCGATGAAAATCTCCTTTCAAGATAAACCAAAATTGCTGGATATTATTATAGAACTTGAAAAGACAAAGAGGCAGGTTTAGATATTGGCCACCAAAACCAAAGCAACTTATTGTTTTTTTCCAGTTAATTATAAATTTACAAATTAAATTACAAATCCTTTAGTCTGCATGAATTAAAATATGTTAACAATTTGTTATATATATATATATATATAAGAATTAATTGTACATAGATAAATATCAAAAAATTCAACTTTATAACTTTACTATGCAAAATTTTATTAATAACACCATCTTAATATGTGTAGAATATTTGAATACCTAAAGTATCTGATTAATTAAATTAGTTGTTCATGCATGTCAATTACATAACTAAAAATTCAGACAATCATTTTCAACAATAAAATTAGGTTAAAATATTGCTTTCCACTACACATTAGCATGACATGTTGATAGTGGTGGCATTTCTTAAAATGTATATGGTCAGTCATTAATCAAACACATGCATGAATTGAACCTACCT
>JANITX010000001.1:27373082-27386061 GCA_027564395.1 Erythroxylum ulei
TATGAATTAGGGGTCAACATGTGCATAAATACTTAAGAAAGCAGGGCCAATTTATAGTATAAATCTGGTTCAATCAGTTTGCTCATCTCAATTTTAACGCATTGTAAAAGTTACATAACCTAAATATGGTGATGGTATCTCCAACGTTGCAGATCAATGATTCCAATATATGTGAGCCTTGCATTTTTAGGAAATAACATAGTGAAAAGTTTCTAGTGAATAAGTCTTGGAGGGCAACAAAACCTTTGATGCTTTTTCATATAAATATTTATTGCTCAATGCAGATACCATCATTAAAAGGAGGTAAATATTTCTTAATCTTTGTGGATGATTTTTTAATTCTAACATCAACATTTTTTTGAAGGAAAAATGAGAGGCCCTAGAATTCTTCAAGAGATTCAAAGCAGTAGTAGAAAAGGAGTCTAAAAATTCTATCATTAATTTACAAACAGATTGTAAGGGTGAATTTACATCCCACAAATTTGAATCATTTTGCTTCCAACTAGGATTTAAAGGCACCTGATAACAAGCTATACCCCATAATAAAATGGTGTAGCAAAGTGAAATAATAGAACAATCATTGAAGCAACTAAGAGTATGTTGAATGATAAGCACCTTCCATACTATTTTTGGGTTGAAGTGGTGGCTACAACAGTTTATGTTTTCAATTAGCCACCAATACGAGCTGTTGAAAGGAAAACTCCTTATGAAGCTTGGTTTGGTAGAAGGCCAAATGTAAATCACTTGAGGATTTTTTTTTTATCTATTTCATATTCTCATCCAATCAAGGTATGTTTTATTGCCATAAACGTTGATATAGAAATATTGTTCGTCTAATCATAACATATTAACAAGCATCATTTTTTCATTCCTTATCCTTTTCTTTCTTCCAACACCAACTAATCAAGCAACCCCGTAGTTCGAATTCCAGTTTAGGTGCTTCCAGCTTCAATCTACCTACTCCTTTCTCAATTGATTATATTTTAGACTCTCCTCCAAGAAGGGTAAAAAATTTATTTGATATTTATGCATTTGCTGAATTTGTTGTTATGAAGATGCAGTTGATAAAGAAGAATGAGTTAGAGCAATGGGAGAAGAGTTGACAGCTATTAAAAAGAACCAGACATAGAGTTTGCAACATTTGCCTAATAGGAAAGATGCAACTAGACTCAAATGGATTTTCAAACCCAAATACAATCTAAATGGTACATTTAAAAGAAACAAAGCACACTTTGTGGTGAAAGGCTACGAGGCCGCTTATCTCTAACTCGTGAACTTAGTTAGAGTTTTGATTCTAATGTTGTCTGATACGTAGACGGGGATGAAATATAGTAATTTGTCCCAACCTTAGACAAAAGCAAAGACAAGGATAATCTTTCTACACGGGAGCTCTCTAAAAGGTTTACAAAATAAATTCTTTCAACAAAAATGTGAATTAGGAAAGATTGGTCGACTAAATATGTACCGGAGACTAAATCTTGATATACCTCATACCAATACTTTTTTGTTACCATTTACGAAATCCTGGGGAAGACGATTCTATTTGGATTGACTACATCCAATCTGCAAAAAAAAAACCCCAATTGTTTCTTGTTTCCAATTGTTGTTCCCTCTCAAGGGCAAGTTATTGCACATTACTCACTCGTCCGTCCCTGAAAGCACCACTTCTTGTCTGACTTGTAATCCTTCTGATATCCAAACCTAGGATAATAAGCTTATGAACGTGGTCTTACTTCACTGCCGAGAAACGAAAGAAGACTTCCATCTATACCGTTCTGAAAAAAAATATCTTGCATAGTCATTCACATATAAAAGAGGAGGTTCTCTATTGATTCAAACGTTGTACCTATGGGATAGGGGTAGAATTTGTCCTGGAAGCAAAAGAACTACTGAAACTACGAGAAACTCTAGGAGTCGTGCGAGATGAAAGTCTCATGCACAATTTTGAATAAGAGAAAGAATTGAGGAATCCTCTTTTCGATTCTGACTCTCCCACTCCTGTCGAAATTGAACAAAAAAGGAAAATAGAAGGAATTCTTGACGGTATCGAGTTTGAACAACTTGTTCCAACTTGAATTTTAAAATTTACGCAATTTGAAATTATAAATAAATTGAAATTCATTAAACAACCTATATCTATTTGAACTTCTTCCAAGTTGTTCAAGAATAGTGGTGTTGAGTTTCTCGATCCTTTGATTAATTCCCCATCGAATCCATAGCAAAGGTAAGCCTTCATAAGACAATTGTCACTACTTATGGACTCGAATTTGGGTGATCTATCCTATCTTATTCAATTCAATAGTATTATTCAATAATATTATTTAATGTAATATTAGGAAACTTGAAATAAAAGTCTTTTCTCTCAGGTTCCAAGTACTGATGTTTTTAAAACTTTTGCTCATGTTGCACGTTTAAATAGAGTGAGATTAATACTTGCAATGGCTTCTCATTCTCATCATGGTTGGTTTGTTTTTCAATTAGTTGTAAATCAACATTTCTTAATGGAGATATAGGTGAAGATGTGAATGTTAAACAACTTGAAGGTTTTGAAGTAAAATTATATGAACAAAAGGTGTATGAACAAAATATGCTACAGATCTTTTGAACATGTGTGGTATATTGAATTGCAAAGCTGTAAAGACTCCCTTTAACGTTAGTGATGAATTGTCTGTTGGTAATGAAGTTGAGAAGGCAAATGAAAAATATTTCAAAAGCTTGGTGGGTGGCTTGTTGTTTCTCACTCACAATCAACTACATCTCATGTTTCCTATGAGCCTTATCTCACACTTTATACACAATCCAAGTAAACATCACCTCAGAGTTGCTAAGAAAATTTTGAGATACATTCAAGGCACATTAAGTTTTAAGATCGGGTATGTGAAAAATGAAGGATATGATCCTGTAGCATTTATTGTTGATGATTGGGCTAGATGTGTATATTACAGAAAAGGTATCATAAGCTATGTTTTTCGTCTTTGTGGAGGACCTATTTTGTAGGTATCAAAGAAGCAACAAGTTACCGCCTTATCAAGCACAAAATCTAAATACATAGCTGCTACAACAACTTATCAAGCAATTTGGCTTAGAAGGATATTACTAAATTTGAAGTCACAATAGTTAAAGCCAACAAGGATTTATTGTGATAATAAATCTACCGTTGATATATGTAAAAATCCAATTCACCAAGGAAGAACCAAGCATATTGAGATTCGATACCATTTCATCAAAGAATTTGTTTCTTAACTAGAAATATAATTGAGTTATTGCAACCATAAGATATGTTGACAAAAGCTTTGATAGGGAGCAAGCTACAAAAGTTTTGCAACTTGATTAAAGTCCTTTCTTTGGCTTGAATTAAAGGGAGAATGTTAACTAGTTAAATTTTTTTTATTGTTTTCCACTTTCTTATCACGTCTTCCACCTTCTTCTTTCTATTGCTATTGTTTAGGGATAATATTTTATTCTTTTACCAGTAAAAGTATTAGCTACATGCTTCCTATTTCTAGGACCTAATGCCTATATATTTATTACCGCCGTGTTGAAGTTTCCAGTGAGAGTGAATTATACAAGACGCTTTTATTTAAAAAAATTAATTATTTTTATTTTATATATATATATATATATACACTCATATAAGAACGAAGTTATTTGAGGCTCATTGTGTATTGGGCTCCTCAAAATTTAAAAAATTTAAATATTTGAACCTACCTATCTTAAATTTATAGCATAGTCACTGCTTTTATTTCTTCACTGTTCACCTACTTTTCTCTTTCTACATTTGTGAACTTACGTAAATTTTGCATGTGAAAGGTTAAAATAAGAAAATTTGAATACTATATTCCTTGGTCCTACCAATAGAAAATTTGGACAAAGATAAACCCTTTCAAGACTTTTATGTTTTGCTTTTTATAGTTGTCATATCTCTCTTTGTCCGGTTATTTGAGGAAACACTCAATTTCGTTGAAATCTGAAACGAGTATGAGAAAGTGATAAGACTTAAGGGCGGAAGATTAGAGCAGCCAACTTGGAATAAATTAAACTTGTCATTTTTCCCAGGTTTGGCTCTTGTTCTGGTTTGCATTTGTCGGAACATTGAACCAATGTTATCTGCTTAGATGGGCCGAACTGGTAGCTTCTAATAATTTGATCGAGTCATTTGACGAACGAGACAATCAAACTGAAGGTGACCATAGAAAATTTTCCAGCCAACTCAAGCATGGACCACTGGGCATCAGCAATGCTTGGTTCTCATGTTGATGGTTGTCGTTCTAACTTTAACATTAAACATTAGAAAAGCTGGGCGGTTGAGTGGCTCCTTGAGATTCATAGAAGGCCAGGGGCCGAAAGGTCTTCCTTTTCCTTTATCGTTTCAAACGGGGACCATTGTGGTTTCGTTCGATCTGTGGCCATGCTTATACTGCTTTAATTTATGCTCAGGCAATTGTGTTAGCAGAATTCTCATATCTATTAAAAATAATTAGTAGTATTATATATATATATATATATATATATATTAGATCATAATCTAATCTCTAATATTTCTCCTATATAAAAAAATCAAATCATCCTTTCTTATCTCATATAAAAGTCTATAAAAATTTAATATGGTATAGTTAACCTAATTTAGCATTGGATCAATTTAATGACAATTATATATATTTATTTATAGGATTCTTAATTTTCTTAACGGTACAGCATGCTTCTCACATTTATTCTTGGCGTCCTTAATTGATTATACCTCAGATAATCAAGTAATTATGATATTAAATGATTTATGATCAATTGAAATTAGGAATATTGTTTTATGTGCTTACACCTCTCCATGGTCTCTAGTTTTTCGAAGATTCCAATATTCAACATGCTTTCAAATTCTTTTCTGAAAATTTTACTCAAATTATTTTGTATTCATTTAATAGATTTGATTAAAAAGATGTAGTTTCTGGATTTAAAAAAGTTATTTTTAAACAATTATATAATCTACATTTACTTTTGAACTTTGTAAATTACTTCTTAATTTTAAAAAAATGACATACTATTAGGATGAATATATGCAATAGATGTATATAGGATTGGCAATATTGATTCAGCTTGAATTTGTCTAGTATTGCTCAAACTTGATTTGAAGTTCATACTCTCTGATTGTCAATCCGATAATCAAATCAATCCAACTCGTCAAAGATTTGCACTGTTCTCAATTTATTAGACATGAGAGACAACAAACATGAGGAGGGTAATAATCTAAAAGGTATGCTTACAATCCATGTTGTAAAGAACGTGAAAGAGGTGAGCGCATTACACATCCTCTTGACTTGTTCACCTCTTTCACATTCTTTATTGTAATTATTTCACCTGTGTCACTTCAATTGTCGAGGTCAAAAGTCCAGGGCCCTGGACAAAGAAAACGGAACAATATTTCGGATTATGTTAAGACACTTTCCACTCAGCTACTCATCTTTGCAGGCATGTACTACTCATCCACCAAAAGCGTGATGTCACCTTCAGATCATCAGAGAAGGTTACAATACAGTCAAACATACGCCAAATTATCAGTGATCTATATATGCTTATATCTACATCATTCAGTTTTATTCCACAATTACAAAACAGAAGCTTACATGACATCAGCAGAAAACCAAGAGCTCTATGTAACCATGTGATCAAGTTATATGTTTCTTCCTGCGGCTACCTAGAGACCTATCTAGTGAGAAATGGGTTCACGGCCCAGTCTTAGAAAGTCAATGCCAATGGAGCATATGGACTACCTTTGGCAACGTTGGATATGTAAGCGCACCAAGTATAAACCAGTTGAGGCTCAAGAGTGCAACGGCATCAGAAGCAGGTCTGTTCCTTATTGTAGAGAATAACTGAACCACACTTTTCAATGACATGACAACCACACCGAAGAGAGCTACCACAAGAGGCATGCAAGGATCCTCAGCTTCCCAGATGATCATTCCAACCAAGAGCGATAATACTGCACTGAAAAGGGTCTGTGAAAGGGCAGCTTTTCGTCTTCGGTTCATCAAAGACTCGTTCCTGTCTATTTGCCGTGAGAAACATCCTGGGATAAGCACCTCTTCTTTGCTCTTGCATTCAGTTCCCCAGGCATCTTTGTGCATCATCTGTTTACTTGTTTCATAATCAGATCTCCATGATGGTAGCCCATACAAAATGTCATATGTGCGAGCAATGTCCGTGTCTTTTGTGTTGTCTGAGATGTCGTCATCTTTAATGTCCCACAAGTCCTTGCGCTCAATTGCCTTCAGCTGAAGATTTTCAACCTTCAGATGCCGCAACTATTAGAGGGACAAATGTAAAGGTATAAATGGTCATGCTTGTATATGAATATTTAGTAGCAAACAAATGTTTACAAAAGCAAAAGATCTTTTCAGTCTAAGCTGAGTCATAACGGTGATTATGGAGGACGCAGATTGAGCTACAATATTGTGTCTTCAATACGTAATAATCCAGAATTTGTTTGTCTTGATACCCTGTTGATGTTTGTGCCTCGACTTCTACTTAAACAAAGTCAAATGAACTATCAGCTTCTGCTCCGAACCATTTATATGTTGCCTACTTTCAAAGTAGGAAGGGAAAGAATGAGATAGCAAGATGTCTATCCAGGATTCAAGTACATGATAGCCCCCACTACTGAAAAACTTTCAAATTTAGTAGCGGAAAGTCAAAATTAAATGATAAAAGAGAAGTTTTATGCCGTCGGCAGTGTGAGTAATCACCTGCCGAGTTTCAACAGGGTATCTTCTCCTCCATCGTCATTTTCACTTTTTACTTGATATGATTATACAGAATCATTTAGGGCAGGTGGCATAAATGAGAAAAGTACTGGTAGTAGATAAGAGCCAATTCAGTAAGCCTTCAAAGGTTGTCATAGATTGCCCTTCTTAATAATTACCGGCAGTGTATGGTAGTAAAGGATTACAGTTGTAAGCATCAAGCAGTCTCCAACGAAAACAAAGTTGCAATGTAAACAACACAATCAAGAGGGGATTCAAGATAAATTAGCACTATCAAGAAGAAAGAACTTTCACCCCGTGCGCTAGCAGTTCAATTTGGGCAATGGCCCTGTCATTTTCTTCGTCAACTTCTACTAATATTGATTCCAAAATTTCACGTTCTTTAATGGCTATTTGAAGCTGGTTTTGAACTTCATTCTTGCGGTGGACAAGATCAGTCACGACATTTTGCATCTCGTGTAAGTTCTGCTCCAGCTGAAAATTGTAGCAGAATAGCAGAGAATTATAAAACCAAAATCAACCAAAGTTCATTCACTCTAAGGTAAAATCAGGTTAATCAAGGCACAGGGATGGAAAGATTTTTTCTCTCCAAAGAGTAACTTTATCTAAATATTTGGTTAAAACCATTAACCAGTTACTAAATGCTGAAAACAATAATTTGAAATCTCTTCAAAACACTCGCAACAACTAAAGATACAAGCATGAGAAGAACTCGTGTAGTAAGCCGAAGAAACACTAATGAAAACTAACCAGCCTCTCCCTTTTCAGGGCAGTCACAATTCGTTCAGGAAGAGAAACAAGAGCGATTGTGCAAATAATTGTCTTGCGTAAAATATCCAGATGCACGCTGATTGCGGTTTTCACCAGAACAATCCAAGTTTGGATCATAACTAGAAGAAGTGTCAGGCTGAACACGAATACAGACTTGCATACTGCAAGAGGCTTCAAAGCCAAGGTAAATAGGGCAGCCATTCACTCTGGATATAGCAGTTTCAAATTCACCCGCAACAGCAGATTATTTTCTTCTATTCTTCATTTACATGCTCATATAAGCTGCATCAATGTTCAAGAACAGTCTGTTTAAGTAATATCCTAAAAAATTTCCCAGGAGAATAAACATTTCTATAAATAACAGAAAGTTAACAGATTTTATTTGATTTCTGTTTGGCAAAGTTAAATGGAGAGCAAACAGCAAAACAAAAACCAATCCAAAATTGTTAAAAGTTTTGCTATGTAAAACACAAGCGCAGAGCTACCTCTAGTCTATGGATTTTTGAGAGATGAAATCCCACTGTCCCACATGCTCCAAGAAGTTAAATGCTCTTTCTGTGGAGGGCTGTAGAACAAATTGATTAAGAACTATAACAGTGAAGAAAGTTCCAAAAAGAGATAAAACACTCATTTCAGAAATAAAGGCGAGTATTTCCTCAAGATTGTGTTCCGTTACTGTTTCACTAGTTAGTCATCTATTTTGATTTCTGTTATGTTGAATCAATCTGTTACGTAATCAGCAATTGGTGCTCCTTTAGAATACAGAATGAAAACTTCAATCGTTCTTTTGATTAAAAGAGTTTCATAATGCTATACAAAACAATCGATACCAAAAAGGCCAATTATCATAACAAAAGAAATCCTTTGGTGCATTCTTCTTACTTGATCATGAAAATATTATGGTCACATCCAACCAGAAAAAACAAAAACAGGTGAACCATGAAAGCACTTAAGAACACAAGAAAAGAATATATAAACTGCATGTATCTTTAGGTGGATTATTAACTAGGGATGAAGAGAATAAAGAAAGAGAGAAAGAGAAGGTTAAAGAGGACACTGATTGGAAGTTTGAAGCGGTACTTACTTAAGCAAACTGAGCAAAGGCAGTAAGATAAACGAACGGGAAAAAGCAGAGCGTGCTCCGGAGTTGAAAGTTTGCATCTTTTTGAGGGAAAAAGAGGAGACAGAGGGAGCAAGGTGGCAGCAAGAGCTTTGCCATGGCTGACACCTGGAGGAGCCGAAACAATAATTTGATAAGCAAGGTGGTAGCAAGAGCTTTGCCATGGCTGACACCTGGAGGAGCCGAAACAATAATTTGATAAGCATTATAGTATCTTAGTTCTTTTGAACAAAAATATCAAAAGGAATGAAATGATCATAGAATAAATTTCGAATTGCATTTGTTTAAATTATCCAATATTACGAATTGGTCTAATTCATGCTTGCACAACGTCTTTTTTGTTTTCCCAGTGAGATCATATGCACAAGTTATGAAATAATGCATATGAAATGGTTGAACACTTGAACTTGTTCAAGCCTTAAAGCAATTTTAGCTCGCCTTTTATATAATTCCTCCTAGACGTCATCAGCTCTAAATTTTGATGTGCCAAAAGAAAACATGGATGCCTCGGCTTCTAGCACCTATAGATTAAGAAAATAGTTTGAATACAAACAAAATTAACGAGGATATTTATATAAAGAATTATGATATAAGATATGAGAATTTCATGCCCTAAAATATTAAGTAGTTTACATCGATTTAATAAAAAAACATTAATTTAGCTCAAATTATAATATTAAAAATAGACTTTCACATTATCATGTTGATTGATTCCCTTTTTAACTACGTAAAATTGGTTTAAATAAAAGAAATTAGAAGAGTTGGGAATATGTGTTTAATAAATTTGAAATTAATAAGCATTATATGATATTGCATTTTATCTAGAAATTCAATAAGTAAATAAATAATTATTTATGCAAATGATTAAGGAGAGTTTTTAGGAGGGTTTGACTAGTTCTTTTGTTGAAAAGTAGAGGCTGTTATTTTCTTTTTAACAACGTTGCACTTTATTTAACTAATTCTATTTTTTCTTCCTGATTTTTTATAATATTAGTGGCATCTTTTCTTTTTAAAAGTAGCAATGTACATGTTTATTTTAGTTATTTGTAAAATAGTTTTCTATTATGGTTCCTTTTTTTTATACATCCGTTTCTACACCTTCTCTCTCTCAATTCTCATCCATTTGTGATAAAACAAACATATGCAAAAATGAGGTGAATTGTGTGTGACTTAAAGAATTTTCGCAAGTTCCTTTCGATTCATATAAAAATAGAGGCCTGTTAAAAATTAAAACAATAGGAGTTTGTTAGACAATAGTAGTCTGTTAAACGACAAAAGCCTGCTAAAGTATAAGTCATGTTGAAAAAATAAAAGAAGGCTCCTAATAAAATGAAAGTAACAATTAGCAAGTCGAAAACAGAAAGAACATATTATAAAAGCGAATGAGCCTCTTGCTAAAATGAGCATACACACAATATAATGCAGAAATATAAAAGATAAGAAGAGAGAGAAGAAGAAGGACACAGTCGATTTATACTGGTTCGGTTTATAACTTAAGGCTATCTCCAGACCCTAACTATCTAACTTGAGTGTTTCACTATAAAAATTCGAGTATTAAATTTGACTAGCCTCTCTAAGCTTACGAGTATATATTTTTCAAAGTTCTACAACCTTCCACACTCGGTTCTACAACCTTCCACACTCGAAGTTTTGTATAACAAGCCTCAAAGAAAAATAAAATAATAATTTCTCTCTTGATTGAGTGATTTTACTTTCTAAGACACAATAATAATGATATGATTCTCAACACTATAGATGCTGCTTAAATGTTTCGACAGTTTGAATATGTTCGTTACTTCACAAATGATGTTGCTCTTCCTTAAATAGTCAATTTCTTCAATTAACCGTTGCTTCACTTACATCTTTAGTCATCTGGATGGATTTAAATCTGAATAACTTCGATGTCATCTTTGCCAAAAAAATCTTCTAGTAATCACAGGCTAATATATGACCTTTATAATTTGTAGGATCCTTTCGAATAAATCATTTCTAATAAGGTAAGTTTATAATCAAGGCTCATGCAAGAAAGAAAGCGTTTTTCTTATGATTTTATTTCCTTTTCAGAATAAGGTCGTTAATTATACAAGGAAATAAATGCAATTTGAATTTTGAAATATTATACAATTATCACCAAAATCGTTAATCATAATTCTTGAGCTAACAATCTTCCTATTTTTGATAATGATAAGCAATAATAGATATATTTTTCAAAATTCATAGAGATAATAAGTGATTTCGAAAGATACCTATAACTTTTATATGTCCAGACATAATTAAAAGGAGCCTATCTCTTAATAACGGAACCTATCATTTATATATCACATATATATTTTCATAAGTTCAACAGTATAATCAATCATGTATAATCAAGGCAACATTGAGAAATATGCATTGAGAAATATATCATCATATATACAAAAATATGAAACAATATATCCATTTAAACTCTCCCCTTTGTCATTATCAAAAAATAATAAAGCATAGGGAGGAAGTGAAATAAAAAGAATGAAATAGAGGAAAAGAGTAAATACTGCATAAATAAATATAAAAAAGCCAAGCAGAAAGCAAATAGCAACAGAGTTATTTAAGAGATTTAAGGATTCTTCTAAGCAAAATGCATGTCAAGAAGTTGAATCTGCATGCTATCTATTTGTTCTTGCCTTTGTTCTTGATTGACTTAAATATCCTTCAACTGTTGTTGAAGATTTGCATAATTTTCATCTTGAGGAGGGACATGAGTTTGTTGGTCTGGAGCAGGATCTAAGTTTTTTGCTAATCTTTAGATCTTTTGTCTACCCAAACATTATTTTGCAATCTGTATCCATTGATAGGGAATAGAAAAGTGAAACTTAGACAGTGCATATCAATTTAGACTTGCAAAAGGAACTCTATAATGGTTGAAAATCTTGGTGAGCAACATTCCATAAGGTAAGCAACCGATGATATTTTTATGATTCCCCTTATCCACCATGAACCTTAAGATCATAGCTGGAAGATTCATTATATTCCTTTTTACCAGATTATGCACCACATAAGTGTCTAGCAGGCTGCACATTTCAACTGAGCTACTCTTGGGAAAAATTTAAGTAGTTGAAAGCGATGCAAAGCATCTTGGTATTAAGTCTAATTGTCTACTCCAGGGTCTCCCGTCTTGGGTGTTTTCAACATAAAGGCATAAGGATTTGACAACTTCGACTATCTCCAAATCATCAACATCCCACTTATGATAGGGAAAATTATTTCCTCATAAATTAAAATTTCACATTCATTCACGTATGGGGCAAGGACTAGTTTTCCATTAATTTCTTCCTTTTTCATATGTGTGTAGAATATTTTGACTAGCTCATTGCATACTGTCTCATTTAATTTTAAAATATTTTCATAACTAATGGCAACAAAGTAAGGAAAGATAGGCATATGTATGTCATCAAATATTATGGGAGGCAAGATTCCCTCAGCAACCACCTTTCTTTTCTCGTACTGCATTTTATAACAAACTTCAACTTCCGCTGATTAAAACATTTTTGGTGGTGTTGATGTCTTTCCTTTTTGTGCAGTTAATTTTATCTTCTTTGCCCTTTTTTCTTTATGATTCATCTCTTCATGAAACAACTTATATCTATCAATAGTTTCTTTAGTCACGTGCACTTTTCCCTTTTTTTATTTCTTCTCATTTTCTTTTTCTGGATTCTTCTTCCTCTTTCTTTTCATCATCAAGGTTCTCTTTTTGTTTAGAACTTTTCTCGACTTGCTTTGCAAAACTTCCTCTGGTTTGTGGTTGTCTAATCAACCGAGAATGTTCTTCATCTAAATCATCATCATTTATAACCCAGTGCACTTATAATACTTAAGGCTTAAAGGAGATACGTTTAGTAACATAAGCTTTACCATGATTATCAATAGAAGTTGGATTTTTTCTTTTGTCCTTTTGATTTGGTTTATGCCATTGCAAGAGCGATGGATGAGGTTTAGAAGATTTGAGATGAAAACAGAGAGTTGGAATGCAGAAAGTCTAGAGCGACGATTCGAAGAACAATGAGGGTCAGTGTTGGACCCCACACCCCACCCGTAGGTGTTTGGGGGTTATACCTCGGTGTGTGTTTGCGGGTTATACCGCGGCATCCAACACAAATCGGTATTGTCCTCTTTGGTCATGGGCAAGATTCGAACCTATGACCTCAAGGTTTTGTTGCACTTTCATGCACGCCTCTCACCATTGAGCCACGCCTTTTTAATGTTGGACCCCACACCCCACTCGTAGGTGTTTGGGGGTTATACCCCGGCGTGTGTTTGCGGGTTATACCGCGGCATCCAACACAAATCGGTATTGTCC
>JANITX010000001.1:27386161-27404629 GCA_027564395.1 Erythroxylum ulei
GGATACCGTTAGAGACGGTCTCCTTTGGTCGTTATGGTTTGACTTCGATATATAGACACATGGATCCTGGCTTTCGGAAAGGTCCCGGAACAAAAATTTTTTTTTCCGCACCGTGTGTATGTGATGCACACACCGAGATTTTCCTACAGCGGGAGAGGCACGACGGTGGGAGCGTGACCCAAATCTGAAGGGAGCTGCGATCCAGATCTCATTTCTTACCCGATCTGGACTTTGTCATCGAAATGGCCAGTGTGGATGCTGAGGCGGTGAATGCATAACTCTTATTCATATATTAGTGAATAAATTTAAAATTTAAATATTAGATATTAAAGCCTAACTTGCAACTATTTTATTTTATCCCTAACACCATCATTTTTATTCTCATGTTTTATCCTAAACTCTCTCTTTTCCTTCCTTTTCATTTTCATGTTTATCTTTTTCTAATATTGTTTAATTATTTAATAGTTGCTTTGTTACCAAAAAAAGTATAATTTTCTTAAATTATTGTATATAAATAAATAGTAATTTAATAAAAAAGATCTCGAATTCAAGGACATTTCACCATAAATTGCCAATGATGTTAGATATATGCCACCTTTTAAGGTAATTGAATATGTTCTTCCTCCCCCTTCATTATACGACGACGACGACGACGACGACGACGACGACGACGACGACGACGATGATGATGATGATGATTATTATTATTATTATTATTATATGTTCTATGTCTTTTATTAGAGTTATAAACTTAATTTTTGTAGAATTTACTATCTAAAATCTAAAATCTTATAAGAATATTGAATGAAATATTGAGATATATAATATTCATACACTTATAATTTTTTTAAAGTCATGTCCTCATAAGTCATTTTACACATAAACAGCTAATACTAAACAATTAATTTTACCAAACATCAAATAACAAACAACTAATGCAATCAGCTGGTCAAATCAGCTAATATAATCAGCTATCAGCTAATAGCTAATGCAATCAGCTGATTGCCAAATAGGGCCTTTAAGAATCTGAGTATTAAATTTGACGAGCCTCTCAAGCTCACAAGTACATATTTTTCAAAGTTCTCCAACCTTTCACACTCGAAGTGTATAACAAGCTTCTAAAAGCTCACAGAAAAATAAAATATAAAATCAAAAGTAAGTTCTCAAATAACAATTTCTCTTTTGATAGATTAATTTCACTTTCTAAGATACAATAATAATGATATGACTCTCAAGAAGATAGATGCTGCTCAAATGTTTTGAAATTCTGCGTATGCTCGTTACTTCACAAGTGTTGTTACTCTTCTTTAAATAGTCAATTTCTTCAACTAGCCGTTGCTTTATCTTAATTCTAAGTTGACTCTGGATTTTCAATATCATCTCTACTATAACAAAAATTTTCGGAACTAATTATTCAAAAAGGTAAGATCCTCCTGGATGTTAATAAGGAAAGTTTACTAAGAAGGTTTCTACAAGATAGGGAGTAATTTTTCTATGATTTTATTTCCTCAAAAATATCGTTATCTATATAAGGAAATAAATCCAATTTGAATTTTGAAATATTGTATAGTTATCATCAAAATCGTTAAATATAAACCTTGAGCTAACAATATCCTCCCTTTTGATGATGACAAGCAATAATAGATATATTTTTTAAAATTGAAAGAGATAATAGATGATTTCGAAAGATACCTGTGACTTTTATATATCAGATATAATTAAAAGCAGTCTGTCTCTTAAGAAAGGAACCTATCATTTATATATTACAGATTTTTACAAGTTCAACAGTAGAAACAATCACATATATATTTGAGGTAGCATTTAGAAATATGTATTAAGAAATATATCATCATATATGCAGAAATATGTAAAAAATATATCAATCATAAACTCTCCCCCTTTGTCATTACAAACAATAATAGAGCATAGGGAGGAAGGAACTATGACAAGTTCGAATAAGCCAGGCAAAAAAGAATAGGAATAGAGTTAATGAAGGGATTCAAAGATTTTTCTCAGCAGAATCTGCATGTCAAGAAGTTGATTTTGCATGGTATCTATTTGTTCTCGCATATGTTCTTAATTGGCTTGAATGTTTTGCAGTTGTTGATAGAGTTTTGTACTATTTTCATCCTGAGGAGGAATAGGAGTTTGTTGGTCTAGAGGAGGATCTAAGTTTTTCTGCTACTCTTTTACATCTTTTCTCTACCTAGACATTATTGTGCAATTTGCAACCAAATTGATAGGGAATGGAAGGGTGAAACTTAGCTGGTGCTTACCAATTCAAATTTGCAAAAGGAACTCTATAATGGTTGAAAATCTTGGTGAGCAACATCCCATAAAGTAAGCAATCAATGGTATTCTTATGATTCCCCTTATCCACCATGAACCTCAAGATTATAACTGGACGATTCATTATGTTTCCTTTTAGCAAATTATACTTCACATACATGTCTAGCAGGCTGCACCTTTCAACTGAACTACTCCTAGAAAAAATTGAAGTAGTTGAAAACGATGAAAGGCATCCTGATATTAAGTCTAATTGCCTGCTATAGGGTCTCCTGTCTTGGGTGTTTTGAGCATAAAGGCAAATGGATTTGACAACTTCGACTAACTCCATATCATCAACGTCCCACTTATGACAGAGAAAATTAGTTCTCCCTATAGGAGCTACTTCCAATATATCTCCTAAAATTTTTTCAGAAATTAAAATTTCACATTTATGCACCCATGAGACAATAAATAACTTTTCATTAATTTCTACCTTTTTCATATGTGTGTAGAATATTCTGACTGTCTCATCTAATTTCAGAAATTTTTTCCAACCAATGGCAACAAAGTAAGGAGAGATGGGTGTACCTATGTCATCAATCATCATAGGAGGCAAGATCCACCTAGCAACCACCTTTCTTTTCTTGTACTGTGTCTTATAGCGGACTTCAACTTCCATTGATTCAAACATTTTTGGTGGTATTGATGTCTTTCCTTGCTTGTGTATAGCTATATTTATTTTCTTTTCCCTTTTTTTCTTTGTAAAATATCTTTTCCTGAGGCAACTCTTTTCTATTAAAAGGGTCCTTAATAATATCTTTAGTTATTGGTGCTTTGCCTTTCTTTATTTTTTCCCCTGTTCTTTTTCTAGCTTCTTCTTCCTCTTTCTTTTTAGCATCTGTGGTTTCTTTTTGTTCAGAACTTTTCTCGGTTTGTTTTGCAAGACTTCCTCTGGTCTGTGGTCATCTAATTAACCGAGTAGATTATTCATTTGAATCATTTTCATTTGTATTCCAGTGCACTTCAGGCACTTTCTTCTCTTGAGGTTTAGAGGAGAAAGGTTCAGTAATACGAGCTTCATCATGGTTACTAGAAGAAGTTGGGGTTTTCTTTTATCCTTTTGATTTTGTTCTTGTCATTGTAGAAGAGAGGCTAGAAGAGGAAGCGTAATCGGTTGCATATCTTTTGACAGACGCGTACGTAGAGTTTTCAGACTGCGCGCTCGTTTTTGTAAGAGCTAAAATGACACCATGAATGATTCCCTATTTTTAGGACACATGTTACTTAGAATGTTAACCCGAGAGAAGTCTTGTAAAAAGAAGATGAGCCTTCTAATATAGAAGAAACCTACTAACCTAAGAGGGGGCTTCTAAACTCTAAAGAGCCCACTAAACTGAGAGAGAATTTTGTAAGGAATCAGAATAGAAGGAGTTTGTTAAACAAAATGCAAACACAAGCAGCAAAGAATATTCATGCAGAAATAATATCAGAGAGTTTGCACATACCAAGCTCTTTTCTTAACATGCAAAATCTATCTTCAGAGAGTGGCTTGGTGTGAATGTCAATTACTTGATTCTCAGTTTTAATATGAAAAAGATCAATAGTTCCTTCTAAAACATGATCTCTAAGAAAATGATGTTTGATTTCTATATGCTTAGTTCTAGAATGATGTACAAGATTTTTAGAAAGATTTATAGCACTCGTATTATCACATAATATAGGAATATGAGAAGATTTTAGAGAAAAATCCTGTAGTTGATGCTTCATCTATAAGATTTGAGCATAATAGTTGACAGTTGCTATGTATTCCACTTTAGTCGTCGAAAGCGTTACACATTTTTGCTTCTTACAGGACCAAGATACTAGACATCCTCCAAGAAATTGATAATGAACACTTATGACTTTTCGATCGACTTTATGACCTGCATAATTTGCATCACAATAGCTCACTATGTCAAATGAATCAGTTTTGGGATACCATATTCCAAAATCTATAGTTCCGTGGAGATATCGAAAGTTTCTTTTGACTGCTTAAAGATGGCTTTCTTTTCAATTTGATTGAAAGTGTGCATAAAGACACACACTAAGCATAATGTCTGTGTAGCACCCCACTCTCGCAAGACACGTACCTGACATCCTGAGTGATATCCGAATACGTACTCTATAAGGGTGGCTACTAGAGCAATCACGACACTCACTTAATTATGGCATCATCATTTAATGCGTAAATGTCACAATATTTAAAAACCAAATTCCTCATTTCATTTCATAAAAATTGAATATGTACATTGTAACTTTACAAAATCATCCAAATATGTACATTATCAAGACTAATTACAGAATATACTACATAGATGAGGAATTATACAAAAATTTCTAACTAGATCCTTCAGTCTCAGTTGAATGACCTTTGAGCCATTTCTTCTATCCAAAAGTACAAGAACTATGCTTCTTGTAGAGTATCTCTATCACTAATGTCCGCTCTCTGTCCTAAAATGTCAATGTTGCAATTTTGGTGAGTTTTGCGAACTCAGTGAGGTAACCATCCTCGATGGTTCACTCAATTCATACAACACATCATCACATATAAGCACATAATTCACATCATTTCATTTATCATGTAGCATCACATATCACATTCAGAGCAGTCAAACTGATCATTTAAAACATGCATAACCATTATAAATGCAATGCACATAAGACTCACTTTCATTTATTACTTTGTTGTGACCGAGTGCCTATTTACTAGCCCATATCCTTTGTGGATACTGAGCTTGTATCAGATAATGTCCCATATCCCTTAGTGGATATCGGGTACAGTAGCGACTGAGCTAGAGGCTCTTATCACATTCTGAGCTTTAAGCTCTTTTTACTGGCGACTCCGGATACAACTTACTTTATCTTTCATGCATTCATGTAATGGAATGCTTCACATGTACATTCACATTCACATTTATCTTCAGACTTTGGTCTGACATTCAACATATATGTTGAGAATCATTTATTTCATCAAATTCACATACAAATAACACTTCCAATATGTCATTCATACATCAAATGCCTCGGATATTCAATGTCCTGAATCAACATAATCAATTTCACAGCATAATTCAATACAAAATTTAAAACAAACAATTAATTAAGTGAGACCATCTAGGTTACTCAGAGGTTACTCCAGAAGGCTATTGTCTCGAAGTCCCGACAACTTCTGAATGTTGTCTCTCAATATGCTCTTCTGTATCATGTAGCATACATTTACACATATCACAAATTTGCACAATTATATAAGTACTCATTTATGCACATATGTATATATGGATTATGTACAATACATGCTCAATGATAATCCCGAGTATATTTTCATTACTCTCATCACATGACCATTTAAATATCAAAACTTACATAAGTCTAATTTGAACTTAGGTTTACACCTCAATAAAAAAAACTGAGTCTAAGTTCATAACTCAATCGATCATTTAAGCTTTTTTTCTTCTAAAAACAGATTTTCGAGTCCATTTTACATGGTCATTAAGACAAGGAAAAATGAAGTATTTAGGCATCACCTTCTTCGAAAAAATGTTCCCATAAATCTTAAGTTTCTAATGACACCAAGTTCTCACAATTTGGTTCCATATTCTGCATGTTATACACAAAGTATTTCAGACTGTACTCAAACTACAATAGTACTCTGTACTCAAATTCAAGCCAAAATTTGAAACTCTTAGAGACAGAATTAAAATTTGATTCCTTCATAAAATTTGTAACCATATGTCTCTAATTTAATCTAAATAAAAAATCATCCCATTTGGATATGTATATATCAAGATATGACCAAAATGCTTATGCATCTTCAGTAAAAACATTCCATTTAAGAAATTCCAGCTCACTTCATCATTTTCATCCTAAACTCATCAATCAATCCTTTCATAACGAATTCAGATGGCCATAAATTTTGGTGGATAAGAAAACAATGTGAAAGGAGTTTGTGTTTCAAATTGCAAGTCATTCGGAGGTCAGTAGAAGAAGTTATGGCCAAAAGAGCGAAGGATGTTCAAAACTGTTATATATCTCTACACTCTCACTGTCACGATTATGCTTACGCATGAATGTTCGATTCCAGTTGATTGTTCACTGTCATAATCGTGCTTTTCCGGATATCTCCTCACTGATCCTCTAAGGTTCTTTTCGGTCAAAATCGTGCTTTTGCACGATCGTGCGACTCCTCTGAGGCTCCCTCTCTGTTATAATCGTGCTTAGACGATGTTCTGTAGATTTATACGAAATTGCAGATTTTCATATTTTCTTCATCTCTTTTACTAAATTCAGCATTTCTAACTTATGTCTCTATTATTTCCTCTTCATTCCTACTTCTATTTCAGTTCAACTCAACACAAACAAATCAAAATCTATGATTAATCACAAATATCAAAAATCGAACATATCAAAAACACATTCTTCATATTTTCTGTATTTTTTTCATCTTCTACATTTCTTCATTTTCCTTAACACCTTCATCTCATCTCTAACTTCTCATTTTAATTCTTCCCATATCACGACATCACCTTAGTCCTTTTTCCTTAACTCTAGACTCATTTTAGTTTATTTCTAAAACACCCAAAGAGATTCACACAAATACAGTGAAAAAAGAGCATATGTATATCATCTTTCCATGAATTTTCTGCACTCTTTTCATACACATTTTCAATGATCTCTCTATCTCAAAAATCATTTCAACGACATCTTATGAAATATTGATCATCAAATAAGCAAAAGCAAGACATGCGATAGACCCTAAATTCTCATCCACATTTCAGCACATATACATCCTCATTTTATAAACACTTAACTGATAACTAATGTGATGCATGTTTCATTCTACATATCATGAGGAACTATACGATACTTACTTGTTTAAAACTCCAAACTCTTAAAAATCACGTGGACCCTAGCTTTCCAATATCACACGATCATCAACAGTCAAAGGTTGTAGGGTTAGGTATTTCAGTGATAGTGAAAAAGATAACAAAAGGAGAATAGCAAGTGGAAAGTGAGAGCAAAGCTTGCATTGTGAGGGTGAGAAAATTTCTGGAAGTACGAAGCTTACAGAAGATGAAGAATGTGAGATCCCACATCGATTGGAGAGGGGAACGAAGTACGCCTTATAAGGGTACGGATACCTCTCCCTTACAGACGCGTTTTCCATGGCCTAATGTACCAGATCCCATCGAAAATCCAAGGTTAAATGTGCTTGGGTGAGAGTAGTTCTAGGATGGGTGACCTCCTAGGAATGCCTCGGGGAAAGTAAAACTATGAGGGCTTGGCTGGGCCAAGGCCCAAAGCGGACAATATCTATAAGCGGGTGATCTGAGATATTACAGGTGGTATCAGAGCTGGTACCTGAACCATTGTGCCAGCTAGGCTGGACCCTAAAGAGGGCTGGGCCTTAAGCGGGGTGGACAGTGTGAGATCCCATATCGGATGGAGAGGGGAACGAAGTACGCCTTATAAGGGTACAGATACCTCTCCCTTATAGACGCGTTTTTCATGGCCTAATGCACTAGATCCCATTGGAACTCCGAGGTTAAATGTGCTTGGGTAAGAGTAGTTCTAAGATGGATGACCTCCTAGGAAGGCCTCAGGGAAAGCAAAACCGTGAGAGCTTGGTTGGGTCAAGGCACAAAACGAACAATATCTATAAGCGGATGATCTGGGATGTTACAAAGAAAGTCACGAAGAAGAAGAAGGAAGCAAGATAAAAACAATTAATTTCGTCTTTCTAGTAATAATCATATAATAAAAACTAGGCTTGGTAAGTGACACTTGTCATTTGCCATATGTCCAATTTCTATGAGTTTAAACTAGGTTATGATATTAAACTAGTCCAATCAACTCCAATTTTTACTTCAATTGTCTCCTAATTTTCAATGACATTTGTCAATAAATCCTAAATTCATCTATAAAATTTTTTACTATCATTTGACTCTTATTTCTACTACCATTCATCAATTGACTTGTCACTTGACATTTTTCCTAGTATAGAAATACTTGAAATTTTTTAAAATTTCCTAAATTTCACCAAAAATTCTAAATCAATAAGTATACTCTCCAAATCAATTTTCAACACATAAAAACCACAATTCTCAATATAATTTAACATCCCGTTCCCATACTAAGGGGGTAGAACCCTAGATTTCTATAATTGAGAAATCGCAATGAGAGTTTAGAAAAATGCATTTCATGCTCATGTATAATGATAGCATACACACATGTGAATATTGATTTTTGCATACTAAGATGAATGTACATGCATTCATTGATATTTTCCGGGTATAATTGATATATAAATGTGATTATATTTGGAATTGTGAATTATATGTGTTAAAAAGTGATTTGGAAAGTATATTTATTGACTCAGAATTTTTGGTAAAAATTTGAGAATTTTCTGAAATTAAGGGTATTTTTGGACTAGGAAAAATGTCAAGTGGCAGAACAATTGATAAATAGTAATAGAAATAAGAGTCAAATGGCCATGGAAATCTTTATAAATGATTTTAGGATTTAATGACATATTTCATTGAAAATTGGAAGACAATTGGAGTAGAAATTGGAGACAAATGGACTAGTTAATAAAATACCAAAAAGAGACCTTGAGAAAGTGACATGTGGCATGCCACGTCACTTGTTTTAAGTCACGAAACTCGTTAAGTGAAAGACCATATTTTGGTCGTTCACTTGCCAATTTCGTTAGTTTCTCTCATCTTCATCTTCTTCATGTTCTTCATTCTTCTCTCCATCTACGACACTTTCTTCTCCAACCTCAAAGTTGAACCTTGCTTTCTTCCTTCACTAGTCATGCTATTTTCTTCATTTCTTACTAAAGACCTAACCCTACCACCCTTGAATGATGATGCACATGTGAGAGAAGAAAGCTAAGGTTAAGGGAGGTCTTGAAGAGTTTGAAGACATTGAAGCTAAACAAGTAAGTATAAGCATCACTCTTCTTGATTTGATGAATGAAACATGATTTGATGATAGTTAGAAGTAAAATGAAAGTGAAAATGAAGTTGAATATGTATAGTAAGTTGACGATGAATGTGTATATATATGTATGTTTTGTTATTAGTGTTCATGATCAATCATAGACTATAATTTGTTTATGGATGATATTGAGTTGAGATGGAGTTAGAATGATGGGAAAATGAGGAGAAATTGAATTAGAATAAGGTAGTGAATGTAGTAAGTAAAGAGTTAGAATCTGGAAAATTGGAAGATGAGTCTTAGATTGTGCATTTGTGAAAGTTCACTGCGGCCAACTTCTTGGTTCACCGCAGTCAACTTGCAAGATTTCCTCTCAGGAAAAGTTCACCGCGGCCAACTTTCCTGCACAACTTAAACATTCTTTGGTATTTTGACAATATCTTAATCTGTAGTTATCCAAATGGGATGATTTTTGATTTGGAGTAAACTAGAGACATAGGTCTACAAATTGTCTAAATAAATCAAATTTTAATTCAGTCTCTAAGAATTTCAATTTCTGGATGGAAGTTGAGTATAGGTCATTGTTCCAATATAAGAACAATTCGAAAATGTTTGGGGTATGACTTTCAGATTATTGGACCTAATTGAATGATCTTGATATCATTAGAAACTTAAGAGATAGGAGAACAATTTTCTAGAAGAAAGTATTGCCAAATTACTTCATTGGCATTGTCTAAATAATCAAGAACAGTAGAACCGAAAGTCAATTTTTGGAAAAATGTGAAATTATTCATTGGGTTATAAAATTAGATTCAAAGTGTTTATTTGAGCTATAAACCCTACATACAAATGATACTTAAGTGAGTTTTGATATTGGATTGATTTTGTGACGAGAATAATGGAAACATACCTGGGATTGTCATGAACATGCATTGTGCATATTTCATATACATACATGTGCATTAACAAACACTTATAATTGTACAAACGTGTGATATGTGTATATTGCTTGATATAGAGGAGCAATTGGAACGTCAACATCCAAACATTGTCGAAACTTTGAGGCATTTGCTTCGGGAGCAAACTGTGAGTCGACCTAGATGGTCTCATTTTTTTGTTTGTTCTGATTTCAATTTCTGCATTGATGACTACAGATATGATTATTATGCAATGCGAATATGATTGATGTGAATGTGTTGATTCCAGACATTGAATGTCCGAGGAGCTTGTTAAATGTGAGAACATTGAAGTGCTCCTTGTATGTGAATATGAAAGAACTAAGGCTCGATGATGAATATGACAGTGATTGTGAATCCGAAATCACGTGATTGATTGAAAATATGAGAATGTGATGCATTCTATTTCATGAATGCAAGAAAGATAAAGGCAGTTGTGATCAGAGTCACCATCAAAAAAGAGCTTAAAGCTCAGAAAGTGAAAAAGAGCCTCGAGCTTAGTTGTAAATGTACCCAATATCCACTAAAGGATATGGGATGTTATCTGATATAGCTCGGTATCCACTAAGAGATATGAGCTAGTAAATAGGCACTCAGTTACAACAAAGTAATAAATGAAAGTGAGTCTCATGTGCATTGCATTATAAGTGATATGTGTATTTTTACATGATTGAAATGATCGATTTGACTGCTCTGAATGTGATGCTATATGTTAAATGAAGTGATCTAAATTATGTGAAAATATGATATGATGTATCATGTGATTGAGTGAGCCATCGAAGATGGTCACTCACTGAGTTTGCAAAAACTCACCCAAAATTTGCAATATTTTTTAGGCTCTGAAAAGTTACCTCGTTAGGCTAACGAGAGTACAACCACTGCATTCAAGTAAGAGATAGAGGTCGAGATTAATTCGCGTCTGCATTTTTTTTCCTTATTTTTGTATCAAATTGCATATTTTGTAATTTCTGTATAATGGATATTTGAATAATTTTGTATGCAATAACTTTTGAAATTGGAAATGTGTTGCAAATGAGATTGATCAAAGTGTAATAATAATTGTGTTTTCGATATTTATGAAATAAAAGTATGGGCCCGAATTTGAATATTGATTTTCGCGTATGCGTGTGATATTTTTTTAAAAAAATTGTACTGAGTTTTGAGAGTTTGACTGTTCTAACATGCCACCCTTGCGGAGTACACACTCCGACATCACTCAAGATGTCGGGTACATGTGTTGCGAGAGTGGGGTGCTACATATAATCACATATATAACTCAATTATACTTGGAAAATGTCAATGAATGCATGTGCAACCATTTTAATGTGCAAAAATCAATATTCATGTGTGTGTGTGTATCTCATATTATGCATGAGCATGAAATGCACTTTCTAACTTCTCAATAAACTCTCATGTACACTATTCTAGGGTTCTAACCCCTAACACAGGATAATAGGATGTTACAGTCTGGTCTTGAGCTTGTAAGATATAGTATTGATCTAATCATTCCTCTATACTTTATCTCATCCGTAGCTTTGCCTTCTTAGTCTTTATCAAGTTTAGTTCTAATGTACATTGGAGTACCCATCAGTTTGACATTCTCAAAATGATATTTCGTGATGTGTACCTTTGTGTATTTATCTTGGCTAATGAAGATTCCTTTTTCTATTTGTCTGATTTGCAATCCTAGAAAGAATTATAATTCTCCCATCATGCTCATTTCAAACTTCCCCTGAATTAATGCTAAGAATTCTTCATTGAAGGATAGATTAGTAGCACCAAATATTATACAGTTATTATCAAAATAGTTAATCATAATCCTTGAGCTAACAATTTGCACATCTTCTCCCTCCACATGCTCATCCATTTATGCAGCTCCTCCAAATTCTCTTCTATTTGTGCACCTTCTTCCTCGACATTCTCATCCGTTTTGTACCCTACCCTTCCATATTCTCATCATCATCATCAATAGCATGAATAGGTGTGTCTATATGATGACTTACGTATATATCAGCAATCCCATGTATTTGCATTAGGTTTGCTAGCCTAATATAACTTTCATTTGAGTCAATCACTTTCAATGAGTCCTTAAAGTTTAAACCAGGTTCTCTATAATATGCCTTATCAATTTTATCATACCCTAACTCTATTCTTCTCTCATTTATTTGTCTATTACTAACAAAGTCAACATCAACTTTGTTAAATGTAGCAATATCCCCACCATCATATGTAAATTCAGGCTCCAACAAAAAATCTCCACCATAGAAAGGCCTTATATTTCCATCCATTAAAACCTATAAACATAAGCATACATATAAGTTTAAATGAAAAAGCAATGCATTGATTAAAAAAAATAGCAAGTTCATTATCATAAATAGTTCATAACTCCATTGACGCACCGTAGTTAATCATTGTAGATTTCAATAGTACTACATTTGCCTTAGAAGTTAAAGGGAATCTTAACATGAGAGAACTATAAAGCATGTAACTTATTTGATTGGCAATTCTAAGAGTTTTTCAAGGATTATCATAAAAATAATTCTATCAGAAACTATTCTATGAAGATTGATTTCCATAAAACATGTTACTTATTTGATTGGCAATTCATGTTGCAATATCTATATGATTTTAGATCCCTCTATTCATTTATTAAATTGAGCAATGCATCACTACTCCTACTGATAGAATTCTCATTAATAGTGAGGTTATACAACTTATTAAAAAAAAGCTAAAGGAATCATATAAGGTGATCTCTTTCCTTTTCTTTCAATTTTTGCATTGAAGTTCTTACAAGGCTAATTAATCATAATATAAGGAAAGGGGACAACTTTATGTTTTATAGCATGTTTAACAATTGGGAATTTTTAGTCTTTCCTTTGCTGATGACATGATTCTTATGGAACTGACCCTAACTTAGTTTCTTGTCTGATCAACTCTCTTAACTCCTTTTACGAACTCTCAAGTTTGACTATCAACAAAGATAAAAGCCACCTTATGGTTTCAATAAGTACTGAAAATTCATCTCTTTAAACTTATTAAAACTTCTATCATTAAGAAGATCTCTTACAATGTATGATGCAGAAGAGAAATGAGCATTAGAGTGATAATTGTGTTTCATTTACTATTAAGGTACAACTTATTATCTTTATTTAGAACAACTTGAATGTTTATTGGTCCTCCTACTTGGTTTTACCTAAGAAAAAATGCAATAATGTTTTTTAGAGTTTTATGATATGCCTCCTTCTTATAGTTTTAGTTTCCTAGCTAGTATCAGGTGTAGCATATATGTTTAGTGCTCTTTCTCCATAAGTTATAGATTGTTAGTTACAAAAGCTAGTTAATTAATTGTTTTGGATCCTTGTCTAGGAGAAGGAGCATGTGTTGACCACAAAACATCCAAAACACAACAACAAACATTACGGGCCCAAATTAGGGGCCAAAAAGCAATCAACCAAACATTCGGGACCACACCCAAAAATAAACTAACGGCAACAACCATTATCTAACACATACCAACAATGACCGCATGTGCAGCCCACAAGAAGGAAGTATCCTAAACACACAAAAATACCTAATAGACAACAATAATCAAATCTAGCATACCTTGGTTAACTCAACACACTTCGATGCTCACGACTTCTTTGCAGGATTACTGACCATTACGTTGCGTGAATGGTGCTTCTGTTGACCAATTTCATCGCCAATGACCAATAATGATGGAGAACGATGGCTAATTATCATAAGCTTGTTGAAGAAACAATGAGATAGTTCCAAAGCACTGTCGCATTCATGTGTTTCATTAATTACTAAATTTGTGTTAACTAATCTTCGTTAAGTTAATAGTAATTATTTTATTCAACTAATGACATGATTAAATTTTGTTAGGGTCAAGAAAATAATCAGTAATCTAATCTCTCTAGGTAAGATTTGTTTAACATTTAATATAAATGGTGAGTCCTATAGTTAATATTAAAATAAAAATTTCTTTAATTTAATTATAATATGGGTCTTACTTGCCACGTCATTGTTGACGTGGCAAAGGGGCCCCATTCTTTTAAATAAAATAATATTTGTTAAGTGCCAATAGAATGGTTTGAATTTTCTGTTAAGGTGGAGTTAAACTTTAACTTTTTTTAAATGTTAGGATTATAATTGTTCACTTTAGAATATTAGGATCAAACTTACCGATTGGTAAAAAACTTAGGGTTAAAAATGACCCTTTTGTTTAAAGGAAAGCGTTGAATAGTAATTCAAAATTAGTAGAAAACGATGTAAATGGACACATTTTCTCATCCTTTAAATCATATTTCCCACTTTTTTTGTATTAGTTATAACAAGTCTCCACTTTTCTACTTCCCATTTTTTTTTTCATTTAATTGCTTATTTTTAACTTTCATCGTGTTAATTGTAAGCCTATATATAGACATAGCTTCATTTTTTTTTATCAATGCAATGAAAAAACTTGTGTGAAAAAGCTGTCCTCTTCTTTTACTGCAACTTCTTTAATCCTCTCGTCATAGTTATGTCTTCTTGTCCCATTTTTTGTACTCTCCCCAAGACATGTATCATTCTGTAAAAATGATATATTCTTATCTCCTATATAAGCTTAAAAAACAAACAAAAGAGACAAAAACTGCATCGTAGTATTTCTATCCACCGTATGAGCAGACTACAAATGTATGGATGAAGTTATCGTTATCCACAAGAATTGACACAAGAAGGCGCTTTACTTGAGATGGATGGTCGAACTCCTCTGGTTGCGTCTGAGCGTTCCCACTGGATCTGCCTTCTCTGTACTTTGAACGAGAGAGATGAAGGGTCAAGTCTAGCAGCTTGAACAGGGATTTTCTCCAACGAGAACGATAGTATGAAAAGTAGGGACATGAGTGAAACGACGAAGGATTTATTGTAACAGCCCATTTTGACAACAAAACACAAGATAAGAGAAACAAGATCAGCGTGTTATATTATATTGAAACAGGTGATGAAGATACAATTCCTATTTAATTAGATATGGAATTGGAACTGAAAGAGATACCAGACGGGATTATTTATAGATGTGGAAGGAAAAGATTCTTGAAGTAGTTGTTTTCACATGGTGACAGTGAAGTCAAAGTATTTGGCTTCCCAAGTAAAACTTTCTCATCAGATGCTTTGAACGTGTTTGCATCGACCATGTTCACTTAAGAGAGCAACGTCTCGTTTGGCTTTGGAGGAAAGATCGTCGCACATCAAGTCTTACGCGGTTTGCTAGCTTCTAGATTACGACTTGAGTGGATCCGTGTGGACTACCACGTAATACTAAAGCTCCATCACTCAAACTTTATTCATTGAATTAATGCTAAACTTGCATAATTTAATAAAAATAATTCAATATACATAATTCTTTCCTTATTTATACATTTTCTGAATTCAGCTATACAAAATCATACTTATTTTGTGCCTTCACGCTTCAACTGCACATTCTAATCTTAAATAACATAATCTTAAAGAATATATAAAATCCAGCTAGCCATACGTATCATTTAAATAAATATCATAATAAAATAAACATAAAATTATACATATAAAATACAAATATTTATATGGTATAACCCAATTATTCAAAACAAGTAGTGATCATGCCAATGCAACATACTGAAATAATCATTACAAATGCAATTTTTGTGGTGCTAAACTAGCCTTATATCAAGTGGATAGAATCGTACCCACCTCATTCTGATGTTAATTAATCTTGACTGGCCAACAGATTGATTCCTGCCTCAGTCTAGACCTGGAAAATTTGCCTCGATTAATGAAATAATACATAGCCCCAAATAACCTAATACACATGCACAGCAGTCACTCTATTAGAAACTCAAATTATATAAACAACAAATTTCAATCATTCAAACACACACACACACGCACACACTCTCTCTCTCTATATGTATATGAGCCACCTAACTATAAAAACATGTTCATAATTTAATTTCAAAATAACTATAGGTGTGCACCAATACTTTAAATTATAAATCACATGCCCTGTTAGTATCTACATGTTCACAAATCATAAAACACACACACACACGCATACAATTCTCATAAACTTAACCCTCAAAATTATCAATTTAACAAAAAATTTATTTCTTTTGAATACCTTGAATTAGAGTTTTTCACTAATCCACCTAAAAACAAAAATTAAAGGAGAAAAATAGTTAATCAAAAACAAACTAAGCATTTAATATGAAAATAACAAAAATTAAACTCATAACAACCCAATGGACATATGCTACCAGTTTTTGTACGATAAATACTTGTAAATTCATTCCTGTTATAGAGACATTTGTCCTCTAGCTACCTAAATCTCTGCTAAAATCATCTGTATATAGCTTGAAATCCATTCTTTTTGTTTGAAAATTATCCTTATAGCTATTATCCACACTTTTCCCTTGTTTTCTTTCGTTAATCCCTTTTATTTTTGTGAAAAATATCAAACTAAAGTCATTAGAATCTATTTTTTAAAAAACAAAGAATCGTAGACATAAGCAAGTTGATGGTAGGGATCTAACTAGTATCTTTGGCTTTTATAACCTTTTAAATAACATTAATTCGATATTCTTATAAAAATTATGATAAAGATATTTAATAATATTTGGTAGTGACATGAAATAAATTTACAAACTTCTTTTTGTAAAATTGATACTATAATATTCTAAACAATATTTCAAGTCTAGAAGTCACTTCAAATTTAGTTGTATGCCCAAATTATATAAATAGTATCGTAGTACGAATCAAATATCCATTTTCAATAGTAACGAAGAAAATTAAAATTAACTTAATCATCAATGCTCATGACTATTTTCCTAAATAAATCAAATCACAAAACAACCAAACTTATTACGAATTTTCTTGATCAATATTCTTTTAAAGTTAAAAATTTTCCCAAAATTGTTCCTTATTAAACTAATTATAACAAAATTGATATGTATAAGTAATTAATTCCTTTCCCCACGCTTGAATTGATATTTTCCCCAATGTACAGGACATATAAGAACAACTAAAAACTAAAAATGAGAGAAAAAAGGATAATTTGTACTCCCCTAATAATAAAAAATTTTGTAGGTGCAATATAAGAAGTATAAACTGGCAATATACATCACAATCCAACAATGAAAGAACATCAAAGCGTACTTGAATATATGAATTTAAACCACTTTTAACTTAAAATACATAAATCATTATGTTACCTCCTAATAAGCATTATTTAATACATATAGCTAGATATGGCTACTAAGTGGAGCACTTAATTGAAAAACATTGTATGAATGTGCTTCACACTATCATTCTTAAAGTAGTTCTTCAACTTCTATCCATTGACCATAAATAGATTATTATCATTGACTTCAACTTTAATGGCACCATAGGATTGCAATTTTGTCACTATAAATGGCCCAAAACATCGAGAATTCAATTTTCCTAAAAACAATTTAAACCTAGAGTTAAAAAGTAAACCTTTTTATCCCACTTTAAACTCCTTCGTAAGGATATTCTTATCATGAAATGCTTTTGACTACTTTTTGTAAATTTGGGCATTTTCAAAGGATTCCCTCCAGAACTCATTAAGCTCATTTACTTAGAGAAGCCTTTTCCCACCATCCAACTTTAAGTTAAGGTTGAGTTTCTTTACCATCCATAAAGCCTTATACTCGTTCTCAATCAGAAGGTGACAAGATTTGTCAAACATTAATGGAGAAGAAGACATCCCCAAGGGAGTCTTACAAGTTGTCATATAAGCCAAAGAGTATCATCAAGTTTTAATGCCCAATCCCCAATAAGTATTTATCTTTTTTCTAAGATTTGTTTAAACTCTAAGTAAGATACTTCAATTTGGCTCCTTGTTTAAGGATGATAAGATGTGGAAGTCTTGAAGATGCACTTATTCTTTATCAAAAGTGTTGGGTCCCACTTCCGAAACCCAACTCTTCAAAAATCACCATACTTCATCTCTTCATAACCTGGGACCTGATACCATAACTGTTGGATCCCGTTTTCGGAATCCAACCCGCTTGCTCTGATACCACCTATGTTAGATCCCGTTTCCGGAATCCAACTCTTAACAAAATACATTAAAGAACAAACGAAATCAAAATTACTTCAACCCAACATTTCATTACTCAAGCTACATAGTTTGACAAACTTTAGTACAAATCAAAAGCCACACCATTGGCTTATTACAAAAATACAAAATAGTATCTGAAGCAAAGTTCCTTTAGGCTCTCGATCA
>JANITX010000001.1:27413223-27424436 GCA_027564395.1 Erythroxylum ulei
TTCTTGACTCGTGACTAATCACCAAAATTTTTCATTCAGCATCTCTAATCTTTCACGAAAAGTTCGGGGTCCAACAAAAAGGGCCTTGGATAAGGAATTTTAAAAGTGAGCACCATTATTACTAATGAGAGCTTGAGGTACACTTATTGTTCTATGAAGGATAAATGGCTCCATAAAGTCTATGCCCTATATATTAAACGATCTAATTCTAGAACCATTTATGAGGCATCGCAGGTTGTTTTTCGATATTTCCTATCCTTTAGCATTGTTCATACATAATTATAAAGCTCATAGCATCCTTGAATAATATAGTCTAATAAAACCCACATTGCAAGACTTTAGCAACAATTTTGTCAATACTATAGCGTCAACCATAAGGAGAAGAATGACATTGATGTAAAATATATCTCGTCTCCTCTTCAAGTGCACATCTCCTAATAAACCCATTGACACATTGTTAGAACAACAAAGGATCTTCTTAATAGTAAAATTTAACTTTTGAAAGGAATCTCTTCCTCTAATGATATGAAAAATCTTCTAGGATGATTACAAAGATGAATAAGTTCAAAAAATTCGCAAACTAAAGGGTTTCATTATGTTGAACAACCCAAAGCCTCTCATCAAAAAATTGATCATCTATAAGTTCCCCATCCATTTGTGACACTTTCTTGTTTGTGATTTCCAGGTTAAATTCCTCGAAATAAAGAATATAGTGAATTGGTCTTAGTTTATCATCATTTTTAAATAATAGATATTCTAAAGATAAATTTTCTATGTAAACACTCACATTAGAGCTAACAAGATAAGGTTTAAATTTCTCAAAAGAAAAAACTACATTTATAATTTCTTTCTCATTGGTAGCATAATTAATCTGCGCATCATTAAGAACTTTACTGGCATAATATATATCATGAAGTTTTTTTAATCCTTTTGTAGCCGAAAATAGCCCTTATTGTGTAATCTTTAGCATCACACATTAACTTAAATGGAAGGTTCCAATTAGGTACAACCATGCTAGGATACAAAGTTTGATCCTTTTTTCAACTTGTTAATTACATTAAAATATTCATTAATAAACTTAAAAGGAACATATATTTATAATAAGTAATAAAGAGGCTTAGTAATTTTAGAAAAATATTTTATAAAACATCGATAAAACCCATTATGTCCAAGAAAACTCATGACTATACAAACTAATGTCAGAAGGGGTAATCTCTTTATAACTTCCACTTTTAACTTAATCTATGTCAATCCCATGTATCAAAATCCTATATCCTAACATTATTCCTTATTATTCCATAAAATGAAATTTTTTTAGTTAAACAGCAAGTTGGTTTCATCACATCTTTGCAACACTTGTTTTACATTAAATAAGAAAGCATTAAGACTCAAAAATAGAAAAGCTTTCCAGGTGAGGCTATACTAACAGCTATATATTTGATCAATAGGATGCCTTCAAAAGCTTTAAAGTTTCAAACACCTTTAAATTGTTTTAATAAATGTTTTCCTTGATTTCAATTAAGACATGACCTGCCTCATAAAGTGTTCATTGCAATGCATTTGTTCATATTCATGACAATAATTGAGAAAAACTTAATCCTAAAGCACAATAAATGTTTTTATTAGTTATCTTTCCACTTAAAAAGGATAAAACTGATTTGATCCAATATCCAAAAGTTTTTTTTATTTCCATGGATGTCCACTTTTTTGAAGATAAACTTTTTTTCTCTCACCTCATCTTCATTTCGGGAGACATGTAGTGAAGATTCATTTTTTGATATTTATAAGGAAAATGAGACTATGGTCAAGAGGGACAATGATGTAGATATTTTCTAAAATCCTGATTCAAACATTGATGGTGTCTTAAATAATGAAAATAAGGTCAAATTAAAATATTGAAAAAGTCAAATTGGACTGCATAATGATTAGCAAAAATAATAATATGTTATACAATGTACCCATTTCCAATGTCATATTGATCAATAGAGTCTAGGCAATACCTCATAAGCTAAAAGAAGGAAAGTATAATCCAATATGTAATAACACTCATTATAGTTTAAGTGGGATATATTCAACCTAGGATTTTAGTGTTTTCACCATACAATCATTTTCTTTTAAAGTATAGCTTGATCCTAAACATCCTAAATTTATATCATGAGCTAAAATTTAGACATTGAAAATTAATGAACTTAGGCCTTGGAAAGTACATATTAATAGTTGTACTAACATACTTTTCTCTTCATTACTTAAAGAAATCCCATTTATCTTACAAAGCGTCCTAGTAAAGAATGACTTTAATAATATTGAATCATAACATAATAGATGTCATGCCAATAAGAATGGCTTATAATAATACAACAATCAAAAGCAACCGAGATAACAAATTACAAATATGCTTATATTTGTATGAAATAGAAGCTTTAAAATAGGATAACAAGTACTTATTGTATTAATAAATCTTAGTGAAATGGTCCCAAAAAGTTTAACTATACAAAATTAAGAAACTGCAATTTTGGACACTAGAAATTAATGAACTAAAGCCTTGGAAAGCACATATTACGAGCTATTTTAGCATAATTTCCTCTTTCTAGTATAAAGAGAACCTATTGAACTTAACAAAGCATCTTCAATAGTAAATATATCAATAATATTTAATCACAACTCAAAAAATTTCATGTCATTACTAATGGCTTATAATAATCTAACATTCAAGAACAACATAGATGAACAAATTGTAAAGTTACTTCTCTTCTTTTAAAATAAAAGCTTTAAGATAGGATAATAAGTACCCAGCATATTAGTAAATCTAAAAGAAATGGCCTAAAAACTTTAGTTATACAAAATTGAGAAAATGTATTTCACAAGAAAAAAATCTAATATGTGGTAAAAAGTTATTTCTTTATGGAATTCCTAACTCAATTAACCATTATTCCTAATTTTTATGGGTAAATCTAAATGATATTTCTCCTATCTCTATAGTTATTAAACATGCATGTGTCTGAATTAGTCTAAAAGATAATGGATAAAACAAAACATGAGTGGCTGTTAACCTTAATTTTATATTCTAAAACATGAGGTACTATATGGGGACCACTTTCCTTTACTATCTTTTTGACTACATACAATAGTGGGAGACCTTACACACACACACACACACACACACAATAATTTATGGGAAAGAACAAGAAAAATAGAAAAAATAGGCTAAAGGTGGGATTGCCTAACTTATTCTAACAACCCATCTCTAATTCCTCCAAGGGATATGTAATTCCACTATGTATTAAGGTTTTAAATATGTTTTAAGGCTTAAAGAAAAAGGGAAATTTATTGTCTAATAACTTGATAAAATGAGCAGATTAGGGGAAGAAAAAGGATTTCTAATATTAGGGGTCAATTAGGGTTCAATGAAATTGAACAATTTAGGAAGAAAGAGGATCCACAGATTGAGTTTATTTACTTTACTCAAATGCCACATGGTATGTTGGCTAATTTGGCAAGTGGGGTAGTCAAGTCTAACTAAAAACCTAATAAAGTGATGCTTTAGGGTGCTAATTGTTTTATTTCATAAACGTAAGGTATCAATTGGTACTATAGATAGCGTAAGGTATCAATTAGTACTATAGATAACGCTTAAGTTAGTCCCTTTTTGAAACATCAAAGGGCAAATCATACCTTTTGCCTAATAAAAACTACATGTTAGTTTAGTAATTAGATTAAAAGTAATAAGGAAATTAATCAATTTGGTGACTTAGAAGAAAGTAATTTTCATCTTCATTTAAGAAAAATCTCCTAAAACATGATATGCATTCATAGCAATGATCCTGAAATAAAACCTTTAAGAATATTTTAATCACATTTATCTGTCCATATGTGGTCCTAATAAAAATTAACATCTAAAACCTTAAGCAGTATGGAAGTAACCTAAATTTTCCTTTTTTGGTTTGTTTTGAATTTAAATATGAATGGAAAAAAATTGATAACCACCTTACTTTTAAGAGTAGTCTTTTACTATAACAAATCAGAGTTTTCTAAAGAGCAAAAGGAGTCTACAAAGCGTCAAATCTTTTATTTGCTAAGGGTAAAATGATTTTTGGCTCTAAAAATACTTCTTTTGTTTATGAAATATTGATGCTTTTAATTTGTGACGTTTTTTAGTGAGTTTTTTTTTGGAGTTATATGATTTGGCTATGATGGTGTTATCATAATAGCACCGTATTAATAGCTTTTTAAGATAATATAAGACATTTAAATCTTCTAATGATTCATATGAATTTTGTTAGTGCTAAGCTCATTTTGTATCTTCACTTTCTTATAAATGTACTTCATAGTCACCTTTACCATAAAAGAAATTACTCAAAATTCTCACAATTGATAATAATTATTTAGATGAATATCACCTCATTTAGACCATTCTTATAGCAAGATTAATAGTTAATTGCAACTTTTCCATTTAAAATATCTAATACAGTTACATTTTCTAATAAATATCAACCAGCTTGAGAGATTTTGATTAAGTGACCTGTCTTTCTTTCCTAGCTACCATCAAATAACAATACCATAGAGAATCAACCCCAAGTTAATCAATTAGTTATTTGATGACAATTTAAGAGACTATAGACAACTATGTAGAGAAAAGTCACCTTATTTCTTATAAATTCGTCCTTATTTAGATAAAGTATGTTGTTTGATCTCTTTATTACATATTGTTTGCTCTCTTCATTAAATATGTTTTTCAATTCTTAATAATTCAATGTTCATTGTCATTTTATAGGGAATTTGCATACCAATTAGATTTTTTATTTAATGATAGGGAAATTTGAAAGTTGTTTATACAGTGATGTTTATAGCATATATTTCACCTTTTGTGGTTTTAATTTGTATGCTTTGTTTCTTTAATATTGAGTGATTTGAAAATCAATTATTCTCCCTTTTATATGAATATCTTTCTTAAAAGCTATATATATTGTTCTTAAATTTGTGTCTCATTAATGAAGTATTTGTCTTCTATTTAATTCCTTTGTGCTTAATGTAACACTGATATTTTTATGTATATAAATAGAGATTGATGGTTTGGGGGATGTGAAATTAACTATATTTTATAGTAATAAGTTTGTGGGATAACCAATCCTAAAATGACCAACCTTTTAGAATTTTTTCAATCCAATGTCTAAGCTTTTAAGTTTTTAATTGAGTGAACAACTTTTAAAACCTTAATAGTTTAGTTCAAAATGTTAATTATGTTAGTAATTTGTTGATTTGACTAACTAAATCTTTGTTGTTCATTATATGTAGATATTCACTTGAAATTTTTTCTCTACTCCAGTCTAAACTTAGCCACTATTTTTCTAGATGTATATCTACATATTATAAACAACAAAGATTCCATTAGCCATATCAGCAAATTGCTAATAGAACTAAGGTTTTAAATTGAACTATTAAGGTTTTAAAAGGTTGTTCACTCAATTGAAAATTTTAAAAGCTTAGGCATTGTATTGAAAAGAATCCCAAAAAGTTAGGCACTTTAAAGTTGGTTATATCTAAGTTTGTCTATAAGAAACATGTGGATTATATGGATGGAGATGCTGAAAGCATGGACAATGAAATTGATAAGTTTTGTTATTGGGACCTGAAGAGGATGCTAATGGAAGATATTAAAGGATCCAAAAGAAATAAGTTCTTGTATAAATTGTCAGGTTGTAATCTACAAGATGGGTTGATGGAGATGAGAAAGAGTAATGATTATGTGACGGAGATATGTATGCTCATTACAAAACATAAGTTGGTAGAGATCTATATTGATCATACCAATTTGCCACATTTATACCAAAATGTGAATGGCCTAAAGATCTTACTGATGTTGAGGTTATTATTAGGATTGCATATTATGTCCCTATAAATGTCAATTAGTCCACTATTGTATAGTTTAAGAATGAAGATGTAACTGAGGAAGAAGATGTGGTTATAAATAGTAGTGACATTGATCCAATTGAGAAAAAAAGAATGTATTTATTGATATGATGATTAAAAAGGAGATTGATTTAGTTTTGGATAATTAAGAGTTTGAATTATTTAGGGATTTAGATGTTTCTTTTAAAAGGGGAGCACTGGTGAAATATCCAAAAATAATATCTACAATATATAATAGAGAAAAGGGAAAGTTGTTGGGAAAAATAGAGCAAATGATAAAAATAATAGTGATGGGAATGGCGTACAATATGAAAATATGACATCTTACTTTGACTTAGAGTACATTTATAGTTTTGAAGAACAAGGTGGTACTAATGTTAATAAGGGCTAAGACATAAATCAAAATTTCATACATTCAACTCTTATAAGAGAAAGATCGAGATTGAGTTTGGTGCACTATTTGAAGATTTTAACCAATTCAAAGAAGCACTTCATAAGCTTATTGTTGATAAAATAAGGGAGTTTACTTTTAATAGGACTAAACAATTTGTGAGAAATGTACAATCTATAAGTAGGTATTGCAAATGGTACATTTCAACCAACTATGTGATACTTTAAATAGTCTTCAGGTAAGTATTTTCAATTTGTTTGGTTATAGCAGTGATTATTTAGGCATAATTGGTATTATGTACTAACTACTCACATATATGTATATATGTTGGAGTTTCTAAGTAAAAGCACACATGTAATCTTGCTTGTATAATGAAAATGTGTGTATAGAGTGGCTTAATAAAAATTACTTTAATAACCTCCCTGGACTCACTATATTGAACTTAATAAACTCAAGGAAGTTTGTTAAGAAAGATTTGAGGGTCGATGTCATGTACGATAAAAAGTTTGTGATAGAGAAAATACAAGGAGGAGTAAGAGTAAAAATTGGCAAGTTGTGGGATTATAATTAAGAATTATTAGGGCCAAATCCTAGTAGTAGAACTAAATTAGTTATAAAATGGCATCACTTGGAGATGATTTCAAGCCATTATTCAATAGAATGTATGTGTATTTTGAATATTGTGTGAAGGCGTTCTTAGCTAGTTATTGAAGGTCAGTAGGAGTAAATGGTTTCTCTTTTAAAAGAATTATAAAAAGGTGAGAGCAATAGGAAAAGATAAAAAAATAACCAAATATTCCTTATGGCACAGGCTGGGGTTTATATTAAAATAATAGACATTTAGAGCTTTTTTTTAGAGTTATTGAATAAAAACTTAGATATAAAAGATAAAGGTAGATGGGTGGTAATTTTTTTATTAAAAAAGGTTTAGCTCAAACGTTATTTTCTTTTATAGCATAAATTTACTTATATTAGTTATTTACTAATGTTTGTCTATTGAATGTTGCATAGGATCTTGGGGAGGAACTTAGTAAGTAGCTCCCAACGGTTGAAGTCATGTTTTATGCATGAGGTATATTTGCTATTTGGATAAAAGGGATAATAAAGGACTCAAATTAGAAAGACTATTATGTCAATATTATAAGTCATCTAATGAACCTGAATTTTTTTTAATATTTAATGGAGTTAGAAGATGAATTGGAAAATGCTTATAGGAATTTACTAAAAATTACAAAGGAAAAGTGGCTAAAGAATATTTCAATACTTTATTCAAGTATGATATTATGGATAATAATCTTTGTAAAGTGTTTAATGGGAGTATTATAGAAGCTCAAACCAAGGCTATTATTATAATGGTTGAAGAAATTATAGTGCACATGATAAAGAGATTGGTTAAGAATAGAAACATAAAAATTAAGTGGAGAGATGACATTAGTCTAAGAATAAATAGCAAAATGAAAGTTAATGAGGAATTAAATATTAAACTTGAGAATAATGATTATTATGAATTTAAAGTAATGCATTAAAGATTTGAACATATTGTAAACTTTCGATATTTGAATGTAGTTGTAGAAGTTAGGATGTGTTAGGAATCTTATGTTCGTAGGCCATTATTTCCATTGAGTACACCAGAAAATAACCTAGAAAATATGTATCAAATTGGTTAATGAAGGACAATTATCTACAAGCTTATTATAATATGATGGTCCTAGTTTAACAAGAGAAATTTTGTCTTAAAATCAAATATAAACCACCATTACAACCTCAATTTATAAAAATGTCAAAAAGACCAAAGAAGAATAGAAGAAAGGAGGACTAGGAGAATCCCACCAAAGGTTGTTAAGGAGAGGAATGAAAATGCCTTATTAAATATACCTCTAACAAGGACATAACAAAATTGTATGCCCAATGTAAGCTGCTATTGATAGATCTGAAAGATTAAGTGTAAGTGAACACATTAGATTTAACATTACTTATTTTTCTCTTAATTATATATCTTTAAAATTGAACCAATTTTCCAAATACATACTACATGTGATGTCCAAGTAAATAGTTCTACTATTAATCCATGAAGTCTACTACCAAAGTCTAAGACAAATAAAAGAAAGATATCAGCTTATGGATATAGGACTTTCTAAGGTAAAAAAAAATCAACCACGAATGACAAGGTGAGTCATAACTCAATAAAGGTTATTGGCATTTATAAATCATAAAGTCTTATGGATTTTGAATTCAATTTGATAGTTGTTTTGCCTTTTGATTATTTGTAGCTATTTTTGTTAGGGTGAAACAAATAGAAGGATGAGGAGGAAAAGATCAAAAGCATATGGGAGTATTAAAGAGAGTCATGGAATTAGAGTGTCAAGAGCACTTACTTTTGCTATTTTGTAAATGTTGCAACATCCAGGATAAAGGCAACAACTTTGACTTGTGTTATTTTGTTTGTAACTTTTTTTTTCTAATTTTGTAAATGTTAATAGCATTGACTTTTACTATTTTATCACTTACTTCTATTATTTTATAAATGCCAAGGACTTGATTGGTCTAGTTTCTAAAGAAAAGAAAAAGATGAATGTCGTCTTTATTATTATGATAAAAAATCTAGTGCTTTTATTTGTTATGAATTTAAATATACTTCAAAGTAGAGTTTTCTTTTTATTTATACTATAAAATGATGAAACATATGTTTTCTTTAGATCTACTTATACCTGACTTTTCTATATATTAAAACTTTTGTTCATGTTTTCCACTACTTTTACAAACCACTTACCTATATTCATAAACTAGAATCACAAATATACATGTTTTGGTTATTGTTGATCATAACAATATCATGAAGAGAATTCCTAGAGTTCTCTATTATTTAACCTGAGATTAAAAAGTTGTCCTAGGTTTGTCTTTTTTGGCTTATAGAGTGCAATTTTACTTTCTGCAGCACTTCTATAAAGGATGTCCCTTCTAGTAATCCACAAGTATTACAATTAAAGCATGTGATAAAGATGTTTAGTTTTTTCTTATTTGAAAGTATTTGAAGCACAATGTTACGTTTATGTTAGAAGCATCACTAGTTGTCTCATAAATATAATTTGAAGCACAATGTTACGTTTATGTTAGAAGCATCACTAGTTGTCTCATAAATATAATCTCCTATCTAAATTAATTTTAATTTGAACAGCTATAAGGGATTGAAAGGTAATATTTTGTTATCCTTAGATCACAGTCAATAACAATGTTATAAACTAGGCTTGATAAAAGAACAAATGAATTGCAAAAGTAGTTGACTCCTAACATAATAAATTGTATTCATTAAAACCTTGGTACCTCTAATTTAAAATTAAGCAACTACAATAATATATCAAATACAAACCAATTCTTCTACTTTTAAATCTAATCATAGTAATTTTTATGGTAATCATAAACAACATATATAATACCCATAACTTATATTCTCAACTTCAGTATTTTATTTTCTTCTTTTAGATTGTTTGCCTAGACTGGGGATGATACTTAAAGCTCTTTCACATATTGGGGGATCAACTCACTCAAATACCGACAACCTCTATCCTAAAAATAGACATGAAATCAAAAATACTTAAAAATTCATAAACCCAAAAGGCGAGAGACAACTTATCCATGTCTAGCATGAGAGAGAAAGTGTCTTCCAAGATTTCACTCTATACTTCAAGTCCGCAAGACACCTATTAATCCATAAAAATATAAAATTTCTTACTCCAACACGGTCATTGAACTTGCCTCTATTTTTTTTTATTTATAGTACTTAAACGTAAAAGTTTTAAATAAGACATGAGTAAAGGGTCTTGCATTTTAGCTGGGATTAACTAACTTTATAATGATTTACATCCATCTTATCCAACATTATTTGCAAAATAAGGACCGAATTGTATATCTAGGAAAATTTAGTCAAGACAACAATAAGAACAAAATGGAAGAACGAAAATCACGCTCAAAGCTTACATACGAAATTGGCTTTTTTCTTTTTTCTTTTATGGTAAATAATCCATTTCTGTGTGCTCTCTATCATTTTTCACCTTTTATCTCCACCATCCTATTTGATATTAGATTATGATCAAACTCCTAATTGATAGGATTTCCTAAACAATAAACATTAACTTGATTTGGAGTTCCCTCGTAGAGGAATTTCAAAAGTGCTAAATGGAATAAGAAATGATGAGGGTAGCTGCTTAATTGTATGAACGAAACCATCATTTACGAATATTCAACAAAGAAGCCACAACCATTTATCAATGCACAATAATGGGTCAACTTTCAATTAGGTCATGATGAAGAATTAAAACCACTCTTAAAAATCTTAAGGGGACCTTAACAATATATATGAACTTTCAATTGTTAAGTAACATTTCTTATAAACCTGAAAATACCCAAGAACTAAGAAAATAAAAAGAATTGATCTTTAACAATAGAAAATACACAATAGATGAAATCTTAACCCCAAAAAAAAACTTAACAAAGAAAGTTTAAAAAGATTTAAGAATTAAAATATAAATATAAATTTAGTAATCTCAATAGAAACATTTGATGTCAAAACCCATGTAGAAGATAAAAACAACATAAATGGGCCTTCATGGTGGTGAAGCAAGTAAAAGCGATTAAAGATGATTTAAACCCATATAAAGCCCACATAGAAGAGGAGAGTTTGACGGGGAGTGCGACAAGGAATCCAATAGGGATCAGAAAAGGGAAAAGTCAAGGTTATAAAGAGGAGTCACGAGGAAAAACATCTAATTTAGATGGGTTATTTTAGGTAGTCAGGTTATGAGTTATAGGTTATTCTCTATCCACTCTACGTAGGTTCCTACATAACCGTAAATTTTTATGTGTATGTTAAATTCTAAATCAAAAGAGTGTTCAATTAATTACATCAACAAAAAATATA
>JANITX010000001.1:27737558-27755639 GCA_027564395.1 Erythroxylum ulei
TCTTGAACAGCTCCAAAATCTCTCTTGAAGACTAAGAAAAATTAAACCCTAGCTCAACTCTCTTCTTTTCTCTCAAACCACCAAACTCTCTTTCTCTTTCTTTCTCATTTTCATTATTCTCTTCTTTTTTTCCCCTCCATTCACGTTTTTCTTCTTCATTTATAAGCAAGACAACAATTCTTCTTCCAATTATGCCCTTAATGAGTCCAAAAAGTCCATTTCACCCTTCCTTATAAGCTTATATTCTTTTAACCTTAAGTGTCTTACCAGAAATACCCTTGAACATTCCAATAACCTTAACAATTTCTTCTGGAAAATTTTCCCCGTTGTCTTAAGTTTCTAAAGACACCAAAATCATTCAATTTGGTTCAGAAATCCGAAAGTTGTATCTCAAATATTTCAAACTGTTGATAGACTGAAATAGTATACTATACCCAACTTCCATCTAGAATTTGAAAGTCTGAGGGACTGACTTTCAATTCACTTCCTTCAGATAATTTTTATCCCTATTTCTCTAGTTTACCACAAATCAAAACTCATCACGTTTGGAGCTCTATAGATCTAAATATAATCAAAATACAGAAGTATGTTCAATAAAACATCCAATTCACAGTCTTCCAATTGATTCCCTTACTTGGATTCAATCGATCCTTTTTTAAAACAGCATCGAAAGCTATAACTTTCTTAGAGAGGTGAAAAGAGATGTGTTAGGGATCTATTGACTCAAGGCTCACCTCAATTGGAGGTCGAATAACAAGCTTATGGCCTAAAGAATCAAACAAGATTTGGTCCTCAATCAAATTGAACCTATCATGGGACAAATGGCATAACTCTCTCTATAGATGTCAGATTAAAATCATCTTAGGGCGGTTTCAAAGAGAACTTTGAGATCTACAACTTTTATGAAGACCTCCAAGTCAATTTTTATCATTTCAAGGGTCAAAACGGACCAGACGATAGCATTAGATGAATAGTGTACAGAAGAAGAAGTTTCGATTACATAAGCAGAAAGCAGACTTAGTAGAAAAAAGACGAAGCAAAAAGTAAACAATAGCAAGAAGCAGACGAAGCAAAGAGGTAGACGAAGCAAAAGGTAGACGAATCAGAAAGCAGACAGAGCAAAAAGCAGACGATAGCAAAGAGCAAAAAGCAAACGATAGCAAAAAGCAAAGAGGCAGATGAATCAAAAGGCAGACGAATCAGAAAGCAGACAGAGCAAAAAGTAGATGATAGAAAGAAGCATACGAAGCAAAGAGGCAGACGAAGCAAGAGGTAGACGAATCAAAAAGTAGCTAAAGCAGAAAGCAGATGAAGTAAAAAACAGACGATAGCAAGAGGCAGACGAAGCAAAAGGAAGACAAATCAGAAAGCAGACGAAGCAAAGGGCAGATGAAGCAAAGAACAGACGAAACAAAAAGCAAACGAAGCAAAGAGCAAACGAAGCAAAGAGCAGATGAAACAAAGTCAACTTAAGATGAAGCAAAGTCTACTTAAGACAATGCAACTCTTAAGACGAAACAGAGTCAACTTCAGACAATGCAACTCTTATGATGAAGCAGAGTCAACTTAAGACGAAATAAAGTCAACTTAAGATGATGCAACTCTTAAGACGAAACAGAGTCAACTTAAAACGAAACAAAGTCAACTTAAGATGATGTAACTTTTAAGACGATATGACATCATCACAGACGATACGTCTCTACGGACGATACGAGATTGGGAAAATTGCCATAACTTTCCCTACAGACATCGGATTAGGGTGTTCTTTGGATGGTTCAAAAGAAGACTTCAATAACTACAACTTTCATGACAAAGTTTGAGATTCTTAAAGACAGAATTTAAATTCAAAGTCTTCATAAGAAATGTAGCCATATATTTCTAGTTTAATCCAAATTAAGAATCATATCATTTAGATAACTAGAGAAAACGTTGAAGACTGAAGCATACTCAGTGAACATTTTCTAAATCAACTACCAATTTTGTTTCAAACTCTTTCTTTAACACAACTCATACCAAGATCACCTTTTCTACTTTATTTACTCCTCATTCTCAACTCCATTTCAAATCAATATCATCCATAAAGAAGTTATAGTTCATGATTAATCATGAACACCAATAACAAAACATACACATATATACATATCCTTCATTAATTTACTGCACATATTCAACTTCATTTTTGCTTTCAATTTACTTATAACTTCCACCTTAATTCTTCCCAATTCAAAATCTCTTATCCACCAAAAACACCATAGTAAAACAAGAATCTATCCACATTTCTCATTCAGTAGTTCTAACTTCTAAGAAAACGTTCGGGGTCCAACAAAATAGTCCAGTTTAGCACTTATACATTTTCAATATGCCTAATTACTATTAATGGAAACGAATAAAAGTAAAATAATCTTGAAGACCTTGCATCAAATAGTTACGAAGTTTTGATGAGGGAAATGTTAAAGGTCGTTTGGAAGAAGCCAACCTATATACAAATAACAAAAACAGACAGTAAATCATCTTCAAAACACAACCATAAACATAACTCATACATCAAATGCATAATTAAGAATTCACAATAAACACCTAAAGGTATAAGTTAAACATAGCACAACTTCGTTAATGAAAATAGAACAAAAGAACAATACTGATTCAGATGATGATGGTTCTTTGACGGTGATAACCACAATACATAACCCAAGCAGAAGAGATGATTTTGAGAAATGTTGACAGCTTGGACGAGAATGGAGTAGTCTTTTATTGTGGTTGTCATTCAAAACCTAATACAAAATGACGTCGTTTTTTTGTTTAGGTAAACGATGTCATTGTTTACTATAGTTGTTTGGAAGTACTATTAATTAATTTGCTACGATTTATTGTATTTGGTCGACAAACGTCAGATGTAGTGATTAACACATGGTTCGTCGCCAAAGCATGCAGGTTCATAAATAATTTTTAATAAATTTATTTTCCTATTCCAAATAAAACATAATTTGAATTTAAAAAAATAAGTTATTCAATTGAAAACTATTTCCAAATTAATTTGTTGAACCTTCAAATAAATTATAATTGGCTTACAATTTTCAAAAAATTATAGATTTTAACTATTATAATTTTGAAAAAAGTATTTCAAAAAATTATACCTTTTAATTATTATAATTTAGAAAAACTAAATTATAATAATTTAACAAGAAACTGTAATATAATTAGAAAAATATTTCTAACAAATTAAAATTAAAGGTTAGCCACTCCCAAAAATTAAGCAAATGAAGAACATTGCATATATAAATGAGAAAATTAATTTAACATTTTGTATGATGTATTAGGAATATCTCATATATATTAATCAATTAAGAAAATTAAAAAAAGTACAGAAATTGCTTCAGTTTTGGGCAACGATGTGGAAATTTGGTAGCAAATTGTCTACCATTTGCAACTAAATGTGGTGGTTGGTCGCGAAAATGGTCTTTTGCGACTAAACTTACTTCGTCGCAAAAACCCTCGGGTGTTAATCAATTAAGAAAATTAAAAATATAAAGAAAATACTTTTGGTTTTAGCAACGATGGGTATAATTGGTAGCGAATAGAATGATAAGAGACGATAGTTTTTACCGTCAAAAAAAGGTAAAAGGTTTAGTATTGGCGATGATTTATTAATTTGGTAGCAAAATGTTGTACAATTTGCGACACTACTTTATTTTCGTAGCAAACGTATACATTTTGACGCCAAACGTACCGAATGAGAAAAATTAAACAGACCACAAATGATGACGTCCTATCGTCTGTTTAAACACAGACGCGTCCTACAAACGATGTCATCCTATCATCTGTTTAAACACAGATGCTTTCTCCCTCTCTTCTTCCCCGCCAAAGACCAGTGCCCCCTTCTCTCCTTCGCTTTTTCAAAACTGACGTCTTCTCCGTGCCCTATCTTCTCCTCTATCTTGGACAACAGCAAAGAATCTTCTTCGTGCGCTTGCTATCTTCATTTGGTAAGTACTATTGATTGGATTTTCAGACATGTCATTGAAGTCAATATTGGTCCGATCGTTTTGTGTCATGTTTTGAGTTTGTTGTCGATTTGTTTGCATTTGTTGGTAATGATAATGGTTGAGTGGAGCAGAATTTGTGTTATTATTGTTGACGAAAGGGAAAACAAACTATTTTTTTGTGTTCTTGAGTTGAAAATTACTTTCCCATAAGGTGTTTGACAAAAGTCCTCATAGTGTTTTGAGTTTGTGATATTGAGAACCAAGGTTCAGTTATGTTAAAAATTAACTTATAATGTTATATTTTTTGATGTGTTAAAAACCAAGTTTGGAACTTGGGTAATGGAAAAGGCAAAATGGATAGGAGGGGCACAATCACACATAGCGAAGACACCCAAATGTTAAACAAAAACTTTGAATTTAAAGGTTGAAAAGTGTCGTCAGTTTATAGCAACATATTCTTAGGTTTGGAAAGTGAAGTGAGGTAAAGGAAAGTATCAATACTCAATAGTGATTTGCTTGATTGATTGGTTCTTGACTTTTGGTTTAATAGGATTAGAACGGTAAGTAGGATTAGAACGGTAAGTTTATGCATCTCTTGTTTATTCATATATTTATAATTAGAAAGATAAATGAGTACATCATTGAAAAAAACTGCTTGTATTAAAAAAATTTATTCATGTTTTCAATAGTTAAATAATTACTGATTCATATATTATATACTATAGGTTAAAATGATTGTTTGGTGTGTGACAAATCTCTTCAACGACCGAAGAAGTTCCTCCCCCATAACAAACAACTCAATCTGACCCTATCGTTTAACAACCAATAATTGCATGTTCGAATGAAGATAGTCAGCAATAACCTTTATCAACATCGTCAATTAGTGCTGAGGGATCTTTAGGTATGTTATTGTTAACCAAACATATTTACATTAATGCTGAAATTACTTATTACAAGTTTAGTGTGTTTTTCTTATTATGATTTTTTATTTTCAAGTTCCAATAATTTCATTAGAAAACGAGGTAAAGGTATCACAAAAGGAGTCGAGTTGCAACAGATGAATCATGCAATGAACAACAAGTTGTCTGTGACCATTGACTCCACGCAACGTCGCCCTCTAAATAAGATCCAATTTGCAAAATTGTCCAATGAGTTGGGCGTCGTTGTGAGGAATGAATTGTCTTGCCTTCAGCATGCTAGGCAGTTGAAGGAAGACAAATTTCTCCAAAATGCTTTGGACAAAGTTTCTGTAATATTTTAATTCATTTGATTAAATGTATTGTGATTTTACTTGCCAAAAAAAGTAAATTAACTTATACGTGTTCTTTTGTAGATGAAGCTCAATATCATTGATGTCGATAAGCTTAAGGTTTCAAGCTGTGTTTGTTCACTGCTGAAACAAAGGGCGAAGGATCATTGATTTAGACTTTATAAATATTACTAGTCTTTCCCTTCCAATGAAGAGGCAAGGAGACATGTTCCGGAACGGGTGAGTCCAAAAAATTAGACTGAAATGTGTGATTATTAGGTCTTTGCGAAGGTTTAGGTTTGTTTTATTTTCCTTCATATTTCCTTCCATTATTTTTGTTTATACATTTCATGACTAATTCTCTTAATTTAGGAAAAGTGTGAGAAAGCTAAGGTGAACAAAGCAAAAATGAAAACTTCTCATAACACCGGCTCCAAATCATTTGTTGTCCTCTGATAAGAATTTGTAAGTGTAACGTTTTCAACTTATTATTCAATTTCTTAATACAATAAATTCTATTATCTTCTAATTTTTTAAATTCATATAATAGAACCAAATTCAACTCCAAGGACAAGAGTGTTATAGGATCACACTGCTCAAGTTAACACACTATAAGGAAGATGAAGGCTGGACGTCTGAAGAGACACAAAGTAATTATGTATGTACAAAAAAAGTAAATATTATAGTTTATTTTTTATGTAATACTAAGTAATAATTTTTGTATTAACTCGATTTTGTAACGATTGAATTCGTCTTATTAGCTCATCTGTTGTAGTGTCATTACTTCTAAATTATTGAACTTTTCGGTTGTATATCTTGACACTAATTTTTAAAAGGTTAACAGTTCTTAAACTTCCAAAAGCTTTCAACTTATAGCTTGAAGGCTCTGAATACTGAGGTAGAAATTTGATTATCAAAAAATGAAGCATCTTTAGCGACATCTTCCAGTAATTCCAGTATGTAATTAAATAACTTATCTATATTTTTGGCATAATGACCTATGTTGACAGGTACAGCGGCAAATCGTATACTTGTAAGAATTGGCATCAATAATGTGGGAATCTTTAGTTCGCCGATGCCTTAGTACTAGTATATTAAACAACGCCGATCGAGATAAATAAGGGCCCAGTAATTATCAAGATAAGACTCTGGAACGAAAATGCTTCTCCCCTTCATCATTTTTTTTTTTTTGGTGAATTTTAATTCTTGTTATGCCAAGGAAAGTGACAGACCTGCACTATAGGATTAAAACAAATGGCTTGCTCTTATATTACTGTGCCTCGTGTAAAAATCTCAAAATTTTAAAATAAACGATTGGCTGAAGTATAAGCATACGATCATTAAATGTTTGAAGTCAAAGCATAAGTGCGAGATTTAATTCGTGCCTACACATATGTCATGTTCCACGATACATGTATTCGAGAGGGATTGGTCTGATGAGGATAAATACTGACAGAGAGAAGTCAGAGTAAATAATCAATTGAAATATATATAAGACCAAGTTAATTACCATTTGCAGTCAAACAAACAAAACCATGTGTAGCATCATATGCACACGACAGGAAGGTAGGCTGTTGATATTTCCTATAGATAATAATTAAAAGAAAAACACTATGTAAATAAGCGATCTTCTTTACACTTATGTCATCACTCATTTCAGCCACGTCTCCCTGCACCTCTATAAGGCCTCATTGTGGGCATAGCTCTTCTGCACAATTTAACTTACTTGAATCTTATTTCTGCCTTAAAAAGATGTCGTTTTAAGTATATTTATAGATAAAACAACATTATTTTAGGGTAAAAGCAAGGTTAGAATAGATTGAGTAGTATAGAGGATCTGAACCTCTCATTGTGGCCCTTATGTTACCTATATGTTGATTCTTAAAAATAATAAAACATGAAAAATGAAACAAACAAATAAAATGCCGATATGAAAATGAAACAATATTTTGGAAAATATTAAATAAAGAATGACTTGTTTGATTTATAATTTTAAAATGAATATTTACAATATTTAAATATGAGTATGATAATTACCAAATTAAGAGATTCAATTTATTAAAGAGATGAAAGATAAAATAAAATGAAAGATGTAACCTAATTTTTATAAGATGTATCTTGAAATAAAAAAAACAAATGGCTTTTTTGACATTAACTTTTCATAAAGAAGCATACAAGTTTGAGGGCCTATATAAATGCGACATGGCTTGATTCAAACTTATGTGTCAAGATCAAGACGTAGGTTCCGGCAAAATGAGGCAATAAGATACAAATATAACACTAATTTAAGACTATCCTAAACTGTAAAGTTACTTTAGAGAAAACATAAAGAAATACATCAAAATAAACTATTCAAATTATCATCTCTGGTTAATTAGAGATCGACATGTACGTATGTTTTTCTGACCTATTAAAGTCGAAAGCTACCGCAATAGTAAAATCTGATTCAGTACTCCAAGCCCGTAATGAGCATGCATTCAAATTGATTTTGGAAGAGATGCAATACTACTCTTAATTAACTAAGTTGCTTGCTTCATTGGAACAAAATTAAATTTCAGACCTGTTTTATACACCAATTTAATTAGTATACAGGCTGAAAACAGCTCCTTTAAAACTTAGGATAAAATATTTTACAAACTTAAGAGCCACAGGAGAAAAAATCTCTCTCGATTCACTAATATAAACCACGCCAACGTAGCTCACTACTCAATATATAGGAATAATTTTCATCTTACCTTACCTTATAGTATCTTGTAGGACCAAAATCGGAGCAGTCAGAACTTCTCCCTCTTCACCTCGATCGAAGCCACCCTTAGAGTTTTCCTTTTTTCAAATTTTATTATTTTGTTCTCCAGTTAGAAGAATTTTATCCAAACATTTTCATATTAAATAATATATAGAGAATAATCAATATCACGATTCTGATGATTATCGTCTATGAGACTTCCAAATTAATCAAAGTCTAAAGACGATTAAGGATATGGCGTACCGAAATTTAATATATTTGAAAACAAAAACATTCAAAACACTTTTTAACCACAACAGGGAATAGCAAATACAAATCCAGTTACATGAATCAAAAATAAACGTACATGTCACGTCAACCATCAATTCATCTTCTCATCTCATGTTGAACTGAGGAAATACGTTGCAATTCAAAAAACCCATAACTCCTACATATAGACCCTACCTAGTATGGAAGCGAGCAGTTTCGGTTACAGCCTATTTCTCATCAACTTCTTGTCCCACCCATCTTACGTCTAGGAATGTCATCGAAACTTACCGACTTGTGTGTGGGACGATTTTCATGGAATTGTTGGTGGGTCATAATGACCAACACCGGGACTGTGGCCCGGAATCGTCGGTCGAAAGGCATCTTTATCTGTCAGTTTATGACGAGGTATAGGATGCCAATAAATTGTAGGAGGTTTTGGCTTCATTAGAGGAACTGAACGTATTGCCGGTGGGTGGATATATAGTGGTCTAGACGCCGTAGCAAAATCAACCTCTTGTTGTAGGAGGAAGAGAACAACAAGCAGAACTAACTTGAACTTTTTATCTTCCATGAGCTACAGAACTGAGTAATTTAGGGCAAAACCAGAAATCGGAAAAACCGACAGAAATCTCAGTACTGCAAGTTTGTTGAAATGTTCGCTGAGAATGGTGGCTATTTAAGAAGAAATTTTGATGGCCCCCCGCGGGAGGTTTTAAGTATCAACATGGCCATAAAATAGGGCTTTCGATGCACATGGCCATGGAGATCATTAAAGTGACATGTGACAGTGGGAGGAAGTAAGCATGCGAATAATTTCCCTAAATGGCAAAGTTTAGGTTTGTTGATTATTTTCCTTTCAAAAGGCTTTCTCTGAGCCATTCGTTCAAATTTTTGAGGTACTTTTAAAGAAAGGGCACATATATGTTGATATGACAACTTCCAACATACTATGCTTAAAACTTTTTGTTTTATTAATTAATAGGCTAGATTCAACTGGTATGAGACATTATGATAAGCCGGTTTTAATAAAGAAAATGCTCATTCCACTAATCTAGCTTGAGATTAGTTCGTCTTGGAAAAGGAAAAATATTCAGTTTCGAACCCGGGCCAACAAGGCAGCTCAATAGATAGAGGAACTGACCATTTAACTTAATTACCCTGGATCCATATGGAACTTGTCCGGCCTTTTAACTAGATAGTTTCTCTATTAAAATGCCAATTCAGGTTAATGAAAAAGGTACTTCTACTTCTTATTATCATGCCAACCTTGATACTTTAGTTCGAAAATCGTATAATCTCCGATATTGATGTCCACTGAAATTGATTGAAAACTTCAAATGTAGTCTTTCCAATTGTTGGATTTTTTGAAGAAAAAAAAGATAAATGAGATGAGATAAGATAAAGTTTAAATAATACATAACACTTCCATACTTTTATTATTAAAATCGGCTGCCTTATATAGACAAAATACAAACAACTAAAATAAATTTTTCAGCCACCAAATCTTGCTTATAAGATAAGATTAAAAATAATCTAAGACCTATTCTAAAAGAATTTAAACAACTCTAAAATTTGAATTAATTTCCCAACACCAATAGGAAACATGTTTACTCCCTCATTATATGTTCAGAAAAAAAAAGTGTTTAATCAAGTTATAAAAGATAAAGAAAGATAATTTTCTTCAATTTTTTTGTCTGTATCTTTTATTTTTGAGTTAGTTTGACATTACTAAACTATTAAAAAAAACTCAATCTTGACAGTAATTACTATCAAGAATTAGATTTACAAAATTAAATTGGTTTAACTTTTAAATATAACTTATTTAAATTAGCAAATTTCATATTTAATTGGATTGTGATGATAAATTTCTTAATAGTTTGGTTCATCATATATACTTTAAGAACAAGTGAACCACTTTATAGACAATAACTTCCCTAGATGTCATTGGCACAATTATGAACAATATTGCTAATGTGGAAGAGGAGGGGAAAGACAGATTCCATGTGTACTGAGTGCTCTATAAAACTGGAACCTTGTTTTTTTTAACTAACTTTTTGTGTCAGGAAATCAAAATCTTTGAACTTCTTAATTTAGATAGTGGCTTTTACATCCAAATGTTAGCGAAAGAGAGTTTATTTTATTAAATTTCTTAATTACCAGTACGGTTGAAGCCCTATTGTTGGCAAATAGAATGTGTTGTTTGCAGCAGAAACCTCACAAACAAGTACAACCTTATCAATGTCGCGTCAAGTATATACTTGAGAGTAGAGACCTATTCTGTGACTTCTTTTTTCATACTCTATGTGCTTCATTTAATTGTTACAATAAAGTAGTAACCATCCAATCTCTAAGGCCTGAAAAGGAAAAGGAAAGGACTTTAAAGCACTATAGTAGTCACATAAACATTTCTATTTTATAATACTCTTCCCGCTTAGTTAAAGGTAGGTAAAACTAGATACTAGGATCTCTAAATCACTATCTATGGTGCCTGAGCCCACAAAATATCTCGATCATCTATCCCTAACTTGTACTTTACAACAAAGCATTAGGTTCTTCTTAGTGAAGATGAAACTTTTTTTTTCTTCCAATTGGATTCTGACCAGAATATTACCCTCATTTGTCACTCTTAATGGCTGAAATAGAATAGTTCAGACCAATATATCCCAAAGCCTCAATCAAACTAATCACAAGTGAACAAATGTTAGTATCTTGTTTCCTCTTTGTTTTTCCGTCAATAAGAGTACCTATAGTTCAAATTGGAAAAGGAACGAGTCGAATTTAAGACCTTGTTTTAGTTTAGGCAGCCCATAGAACTTCCCTTTTCTTTTTGTTATCCTTGCCAGTTGCCATGCGCATACTCTTACCTTCTCATAGTTCTGACTGCACATACTAGGGCATACGTATAGAGTTGGTTAATATTTTGAAGAACAAATAAATCGCAGTTAACATACCAAAATTCAAAGAGGAACCAAATTGCCGGGACATTGTTTTGCAAAGCTTAGTCTGTGCAGGTAATCCCTATTGGCCTTTCGTGATAAATGTTTATAGATTATAGTTGGTCCCATTAATCAACTTATTAATCACTATTGCCATCGAACCTTGGTTAGCTTGTTACTATCGAACAAATACCAAAGAACCAACCGCACAGTCTAGATATGTTAGATTTGAAATGTTCTCTAGGGTCCTTGAAGTTTTTAGTTTGTGAAACTACTAGTCGTTTATTATCATAATACCTTTTTTCATACACAACAAATTATAATTATAAATTATTAGTGAAGTTGTGATTTATCTCATCATCCATCAATAAAAGTTCCCACACTACTATTCATTTATTACCAGTATACTTGAAACCATATTATTAGTCAATTTAAACCTATCATCTAATATGCATCTATTATATCTACCACATTGAACTTCATTAACTACTCTATTACGAGGAGACTTGAGTTGAGACTCCTAAAATTGAGCATATCCATACATAGAGTATCAAAATTTTCCATAATAATAGATTATTCTAAAAGATTAACGACAATATATATTTATCTTAAAAATTTCGTTCGAGTGAAGTTATATCGTTTATTCTAAATATTAACAGCAGACCAATCTTTACATGAATTCCAATGGCTCCCCTACATCTCATACGTATTCGTAAGTTAAATATTTTGCCTATGGAATGTATAAGTTATAATATGCTATGTATTTAAATTGATATGCTAATATCTCTACAGTATCTCTAAGATTTGTTTCTATCCTATGTAATTAACCAATTCCCTTTATTTATATACATTTTGTATATCGTCAGATTACACAATACAAAAAATTATTTTCAGATCTCCTTTCATATTAAGTATTCGATACTTTGAGTCCTCGTACAGTTGGTACAAACTGACTTAGCTTCTAAACAGGCTGGATAGTGTGAATTGAGCACTCGTCAGACTACCAAATTGTTTAGCAGGAGATATATACACTATATGGTTCACTAAACAGTCAACAATGTCTTAATATATTACATGTGATGGGATTTGAATAACTCAAAACAGTTTCCCATGTTTCTGTAAATCATTTATCGGATCGAATGATTTTACGTACCTGTATCCATGACTGCTTTTGTTTCGGTAAGATGTTGATTTACTTTGAAAGAGTTTATTTCCTCTCGTCTTCTTCCTTTAGTATTTTCCTCAATAGTTCAGAAAAGTTTCAGAATCGTTATGATGCAATAAGTTGTTTCAACTTATATAGCATCTCCAATGGACATGTCCTTTGGTAAGTAGAAGAGAGAGGAAAAGGGTCCGTAACCCATTTGAAACCCATTCTATAATACCCAATAACCATTATCTTGAGTGCGTTTCATAGGACTCAAATCTATAAGTGACATGGGACATAAAATAGTCTAACAGTCAACACTAATGTGATACATATTATATATTTTTAAAATGTATTAATGAATCTCATTATCATGTGATTGTCACATGATATAATAAGTCTTACTAATAACTTTTAAAAATAAAAATTAAGTGTTTTTTTAGTATAGTAATTATGGTATGTTTCTTCCTCCCTTCAACGCCCTATTTATCTTCTTCCACTTTTCTCTGTCTCATTCCCATTTCTATCCACCATCACCACCCTCTTCTTCTTAAAGTTGCCATATTTTTTCTCAAAGCTGCACAAACCTTGAAGCTGGAAGATACTGATGCTGATGTTGATTTATATGCGGCATTGCCATCACTAGAGGCAATTGGTTCTAACATTCTGACAACACAAGAAATAAATAATCATGAACTTACTTAAAGCTTTATTACAAAGTAGTAGTTTGTAGAAGAGAAAATGTAGAAACGAAGTAACTGCTCTTCTTAAAAGCAACACATCTGTTACACTTAGCTAGTGTAACATCTACTACAACAAAAAGAAGTAAAAAAAATTGTAACTAAAAGTTTCAAAATCGTCGCTAATAGTCATTAATGACGATTTATATTAGTCGCTAAAAATTTCGCCAAATCTCCATAACTAAAAACTATAGCCAATATTTTACAATAATCGTCGCTAAAAGGTATTGCCTACACTTTATTTTCGTAGAAAAAAATTATTGACAACGTTTTGAGAATGGATACCAACGGCAAGTGATTTTTATAAACAATCACTACAACAATATAAAATTTTGGCTACTTTTTTCTATGATTTGAAAAGTGGACATTTAGTGACAATTTCTTAAATCGTCAGCCAAATTTTAAACTTTTAGTGACAATTTTAAAAATCATCATTAAATATCCACTTTTTGTGACAATTTTTAAAAAATATCATCAAATATTTTACTTTTCGTGATGATTTAAATCGTCGTTGAATGTCCAGTTTAATCTTTTAGTGAATCATTGCTAAATGTTTAGCTTTCATGACCATTTTATAAAATCAGTCACCAAAAGATTTAAACTTTGGAGACTATTGCTAGAAACGGCGCCAAAGGCTGAACTCAAACTTATATTCAGGTAAATAATCCCATTCAATTTAGAACTTTACCATTTTATAAAACAAAGAAACAATCACACGAAGCCCTACCTTATTCAATCTAGCTTTTGATTTCTCCCGGATCAATCATCCTCACCAAGCAAAATCTTTGATCGATAAGAATCCTATAGCGATTTCATAAGACGACTTAGACACAGAGGATATGGAGTGGAATGAAGAGCTCCAAGCCTATCACGTACCCATTCCTTGTGACGACCTTTTATAGATCACCAAGGACGATCTCCAACTCGGCAAGGAGATTGCAAGGTGCCCTAATTGTTCTCTCTACATTACCATCATTTACAACACCGAGGATTTCATTGACAACAAGTCCAAAAAGAAGAAATCCAATTTTTCCCCTTCTAAGTAGCAAATCGTCGTCGTCGCTTAAACCTTAGGTCTTGTTTCTCGAATTTGAGATCTTTTTCTTAAGTTTTAATGTTTAAATTTTTATGGAATTTTTTTAGTGCTTGCTAGAGTTGGATTCGATGTTTTGCAACATATAGATTGTGAAGTCTGTGTTTGGATACATATATAAGTGAAGGAAAGGATTTAGTTTTGAAAGTATTTATATATAATTCTTAATAGTGGTAAATGGGTATTGCTCTTGTTAGTATGATTGATATTGAAACTTAGTTAAAGATGCTCTTCATATAAATTAGGAATTGGGAGAGTGAAAAAAATCTAATTATTTGGAGTAGTCAAGTTAAATTTTATTCTTATATCAATGAGATTCTTCTACGACTTTGTCCGATCATCTTGAGCCTCTTATTATTGTTTTCTTTTCTAATTTTGTTCATTTACTTACATCTTTGGGTGTGTGTTCTCTAGTGGTATATTTTACAACCTCTAGTCTTTTATTCTTTTTGCTCTCTTAAATAGTTTAAGCCTTTTCTTTTAATATAATTGATGAATTGTTCAGTTTGAATTCAATGAATTTGGTAGTAATAAGAACGACTTGAGATGTTCATGTCATAAGTTATCAGAAAAGAATATATAACTGGATACTAATTTGTAAATTCTTTTACCTTATCTGCATCTACTACTAGGAAATTTCCTTTTTATAACTAGCTGCATTTTTGGTAGGTTAAGAACAATTGATTTTATTATTATCACTCAATCTCGTGCTGATGCAATTGGAGGTCTATGTCAATAACACTTTCTAATGTTATTTCGTCAATAGAAAAATATAATTTAGCCTAACTCTAAAATAATTTCTTCTGTCTACTTCATTCTTCCAAAATTTGACCTATAGCTATGGTACATTTGTAACTGAAGGTTGTGATAGTTTATAAAAATTTGGGATGGCAATAACAAAAGTAGGTTGTATCAGGTTATTGGTTATTTATTTTCTACAATCTAGCTTACCTCTGCAGAAATTATTTCTTATTCTTTTCTAATAAATCCCTGGATTTTGCAGGACTCAAAATACCTATCCAGCATTGCAGCACTATCATTTAGCTGAGATGGTCGACTATTGGCCATTGCATCAAGTTACATATTTGAAGAGGGAGATAAAGTGTATGACAGCGCTGTAATGCTAGATAGGTATTTTTAGTGTTGGAAAATCTAGGGATTTATTAGAAAAGGAATAAGAAATAATTTTTATAGAGGTAAGCTAGATTGTAGAAAATAAATAACCAATAACCTGATACAACCTCTTTTGGTTCTTGCCATCCCAAACGTTTACAAAACCATCATAACCTCCAGTTACAAATGTACCATAGCTACAGGTCAAAATTTGGAAGAATGGAGTAGATGGAAGAAATTAGTTTTAGAGTTAGACTAAATTATATTTGGCTATTGACAGAATAACATTAGAAAGTGTTAATGACAGACCTCCAATTGCATCAGCATGAGAATGAGTAATAATAATAGCATCAATTGTTCTTAGCCTACAAGAAATGTAGCTAGTTATAAAAAGGAAATTTCCCAGTAGTAGATGTATAGAAGGTAAAAGAATTTGCAAATTAGTATCCAATTATATATTCTTTTCTGATAAATTATGACATGAACATCTCAAGTGATTCTTATCACTAACAAATTCATTGAATTCAAATTGAAAAATTCATCAATTATATTAAAAGAAAAGGCTTAAACTATTTAAGAGAGCAAAAAGAATAAAATACTAGAGGCCGTAAAATATACCACTAGAGAACACACACCAAAAGATGCAAGTAAATGGACAAAATCAAAAAAGAAAACAATAATAAGAGGCCCAAGATGATTGAACAAAGTGGTAGAAGAATCTCATTGATATAAGAATAAAATTTAACTTGACTACTCAAAATAATCAGATTTTCTTCACTCTCCCAATTCGTAATTTATATGAAGAGCGTCTTCAACTAAGATCCAATATCAATCATACTACCGAGAGCAATACCCATTTACTACTATTAAGAATTATATATATATACTTTCAAAGCTAACTCCTTTCCTTCACCTATATATGTATCAAAACATCCAATCCAACTCTAACAAGCATTAAAAACAATTCCATAAAAATGTAAACATTAAAACACAAAAAGATCTCAAATTAAAGAAACGAGACCTAAGGTTTAAGCGACGATGAAAATTGCTACTTAGAAGGGGAAAGATTGGATTTCTTCTTCTGGGACTTTTCACGATCAAATCCTCAGTCAAGCTTTGCATGGAAAAAATCTGGCATTATCAACATACGAGAAGGAACTGCTAGCTTTAGTCCTATCAATCCTAAAGTGGCGTCCTTATTTGTTAGGACACAAGTTCATTGTCAGGACTGACCAACGGAGTTTAAAGCACTTATGGGAGCAAAGGATTACCACCGTAGCACAACAAAAGTGGATCATTAAGCTGATAGGATATGATTTCATCCTGGAGTATAAGCAAGGAAGTGAAAATAAAGTGGCCGATGCTTTATCACGTCGTGAAGAGAATGGGGAATTAAATGCCATAACTAAACCTCTCCCAAGCTGGCTAGAGTCTATTAAGGATGAAGTTCAAAGTCATCCTCAATACCAATGAGTTACCAAGTTATGCCAAGATGGAGAGCTTTTGGTTCCTTGGGAATTCAAGAAAGGTATTCTGTTTTCAAAAACAGAATCTACCTATTGCCAGAATCTTTAGTCACAGCCACCATAGTCCAAAAAGTGCATTCTAGTACTCATGAAGGCTTCCACAAGACGCTACAAAGGATCTGATCTATTTTTTATTAGAAGGGCATGCAACAACAAGTCAAAAACCTCATCAAGCAATGTGATATTTGCCAACGCCATAAGGCTGAAACTGTACAACCAATCGGATTGCTTCAGCCATTACCAATTCCAACTCAAGTTTGAGCTGACATCTCTATGGATTTCATTGATGGACTGCCTATGTCCAAAGGGAAGTCTACTATTTTCGTAGTGGTAGATTGTTTATCAAAATATGCTCACTTCATTCCAATTTCTCATCCTTATACTGCCAAAAGTGTAGCACAAGTGTTCTTTAATCAAGTTTTCAGGTTACATTGCATGCCACAATCAATTTTCTGTGATCGAGATCCCACATTCACCGGTATATTTTGGAGGGAGCTGTTTCAATTAAATGGGACGAGTTTCAATTTTAGCTCATCCTACTATCCTCAAACCGACGGCCAAACAGAAGTGGTTAATCGTACTGTGGAAATGTACCTGAGATGTTTCACCAGCTCAAGGCTAAGTGATTGGGTGCAGTGGCTTCCATAGACAGAATTCTATTACAATACCAGCTGGCACAACTCCATAAAGAAGACTCCATTTGAAGTGGTTTATGGACGCACACCTCCAACTTTGCTTTCATATGTTCCAGTAACTGCAAGAACTGAAGCCGTGGATCAAGAGCTGAAAACTCGAGATCAAGTGCTCAAGGAAGTACGAGAAAGTTTGCAAGAAGCTCAAGCACGTATGAAAAGGATATACGATCAACACCATGTGGACAGGGAGTTTGAAGTAGGGGATTGGATTTAAAACTCCGCCCGCATAAGCAAAATTCAGTCTCCTTGTGCAAGAACCTCAAGCTGTCACCCCGATTTTATGGACCTTTCAAGGTGTTACAGCGAATTGGGGCAGTAGCATACAAGCTAGACTTGCCCAGTGACTCTCGGATTCATCCAATTTTTCATGTTTCTTGTTTGAAGAAAAAGCTTGGAGTCAATGAAGTTGTCCTTTCCACCCTTCCACTTTTGCAACATGGGAAAGACAAGTTGCTGCCAGCTCCTCAAGCCATCCTTGACAATAGAAAGGTGAAGAATCATAAGGAGATCTTGGTCCATTAGCGTGGTGTAACATCCCACCCCCTACTGGAAGGGTAAAATGGTCAATTTGGCATAGGATGAGATAGATCGGACTGATTTAGGA
>JANITX010000001.1:27807461-27820515 GCA_027564395.1 Erythroxylum ulei
GGAATCAAACTCATTCCTCCTACACATGGAGGGTATGGACTATTACTTAGAACTTGGGTATGAAAAAATTATTCAATCAATCATAATAACTAACCAACCATTACCATTCATTACATTCCCATTAATTTCTTCACATACCCCTTAACCAAACACCTCCTAAGTTAGATTCACACATAAACAACTCACGTCGTTGATGTAGCTTTAATGGATTTGTCACGTACTATTTTTATTATTTTAAGTGAGCAATGTTGTTTTTAAGACCTCTATATCAATATTTATGCACCAAACATCCATACTCTTGCACTAATAATCAAAATAACACATAGAGAGATTAATTAACCAATAAATTGCTTTGTCCCATTACAATCTTTAAGACTTCAATTATTCAGTATGTCCATAACAAAATTCATAATACATACAAAGATTAAGTTAAATATCCAAAAACAAAGGATAATTAAAGTTTGTCCCATAAATATCTATTAATGTCCAAAAAAAAGGGAAATATAAGTATCTTTAGGTTCACATCGTACCAATTAATAAATTAAGGTTTAGATATGGATTATTGTATCCTAATAATAGCTCCAAACTGAATTAATTGCCACCTAGCCATTTCTTAAGCCTTTTTCCTTGCTTCATTTGTTGAGCTTACAACAACAATAATAACGTTCCAGTAGAAATTTTGTCAAGATGGAAGATCTGGAGAGGGCTAGTAATACGCTTTCTTATTTCCAATTATTAGAGAGAATGTTTTCAATAAACCCACAAAAAAATAAAAAGATATTGAAAATGAATTAAAGAGGAAAGGAAAAAGGAAATTAATAACCAAATACATAAACAAATAATTGTATAAATAAATAAACTAAAAGTAAAAAAATAAAAATTTCAAATTAAATATAAAAATTCAAAATTAAAATAAACATTAAAGTAAGTAAATAAATAGACAAGAAAAGAAAACTAAGCTAAAGGGCAAATACTAGTAACAAAGGTATCTAAGGTAATTATAAGACATAAGAAATGAAGAAAAAGAAAGCAAAAAGTTCAAAAAGTCTATGAATGTTACCTTAGACTATTTTTCAACTATACAAAACTTGTAAAATTCTAACTTATAATATTTGGCATCCTTCAATAGGCTCTTCTTATAAAGTTTCATCATTCCTTGCTCACTGAGATGATATAGACACAAATGTCATAATGCAATACTATCATCATCTGACTTTACTGCAACAATCTCTCTATCTATAAGTTTGCTCCCTATCATTTATAAACATTTCTCATCAGTTTTTTTCCCTTTCATCACAGTTTATACACCCTTTATCATATTAATATTTTCTCCATCAATTTTATAGCCAAAATTGATTGCATGTAAAGTGCCCAAAGAGATCAGGTTCTTTCTCAAATCTTGTATATGTTAAACATCTCACAACATTTTGATATTATTATTAAACATATTTATCCTAATATGTCCCACTATGATGATTTTATAAGCTTTATCATCCCCAACCATATATTATCAAGTTGCCTAATATATATGACATAAACTAATATTTTTTCAGTGTTATATGATGTAAGCATCACTTATCTAGTATCCATGATTCCTAAAGTTGACTAGTTCAAATGTAAAGTATAACTTCATTATTACAAGCACGAACTTCATCATGACAATCTAAGTCCCTGCTTTGTATTATTTTAGTAGACCTTAATGAATCATCAGACTTTCTTTTATCATATTGTCTCTTCTTATTTGGATAGTTCCTAATTATATACATAGTTTTCTCGCACTTATAGCATTAGATTATCTTTTTAACTAAGATTTAGATCTAAAGCTCCTCTTAGGTGAGGCATCCTTACTCTACTTCCATTCACGACCCTAGTTTGCCTTCACATATAACTCTTCACTTTAAGAGCTTTCATTGGTTGGGACTACATTAATTGTTAGCCAAAAGTACAATAGGTATGTTTCAACATTAACTATCTCTTTATTCAATATGAGTGTGGTCACAAATGTTCGTAAGATGGAAGTAAAGAGCAAAGCAGTATAATTGTTTTATCTTTGTCCCTAATAGTCACTTTGAGCCTCAATAGATCACTAGCTATTTGTTTGAATACACTGATATGTTACTCCAGATTTGTTCCCTCTTGCATCTTCAATTTGTATAGTATTTGGTTTAGATGCAACCTGTTTATGAGATACTTTAACATATACTAACTCTCCTTCTTCTTCTATATCACCACAATGGGTGCAATTTCTTTGACATGGTACATGATATTGTCTGTTAGACAAAGTTGAATCTTCCAACTCCTCGCACATGTAATTCTTCCCAATCAAGCGTATTTATATCTTTTAGCTTATTTTTCGCATCCCTTTCAACATTCCTTGTTATGCTACAAATCCCTCTCTTTGTTGCCACAATTCGAAATTTTTAGTTTTGTTTAACTTTCCACTTCAAATCTTATAATCAATGTCACTATAACCTCAATTATGCTCTGATACTACTTATCGTTAAGAGAAATAGATAGAGAAAATAGAGAAAATTATATAAACAGGCAAGAATATAAGAAATTTTTAATGAGGTTTAGCCAATTTTGTGTGCCTATGTTCTCATAAGCCAAAAGTGACTAATTTTACTAACTAATTGAATCTCACATTGAAGGTTACATTTTTTTTTCTCTTATCTAACTAGGTTTACTACAAGAATATTGGTACTTAAACTCTTGTTAGTATAGTTTTACATAACTTACCATTACTAAAACACAACCTAACTTAAACATGACTATAATAAGTCATAAGATCCTTCTAGAGTTTGAATTGGATCAAAAATATACCTCCAACTAAGGTTACTTTCCATGTCCCAAGTCGTGTCAAAATGGAACAGAAGCACAAATGCACCCATGTTCTAGACCGTGTAAGTCATGGCTTCGCTCCATACATAGACATGAGCATTGGCACTTCTTTGTCTTAGATTTTGCCCTTCTTTAAGAAAGACTTTGGCACATTAACATGCTTTTATTTTAGCTTATGCTATCATCTCTTCATTCTAGAGAAGAACATACCCTAAGACATGATTGTGTATTAGGACATGTTCACCCAAAAACTTTCATAAAAACACTCGCATTATTCTTGAAACACTCTAAGATGATAAACTAGTATATATGAGTTATACGTAACATTTATAAATGTCTAACCTTTTAGTTGTCACTCATAACAACCTATCAAGTTCCATCTCTGATGACAAGATCAACTTTAAATAATCCTAGAACCAAGCTCATGTGTTTCTTATCTCTAAATCCACTTGTGCCCTATATATATAGGAAACAACTAGTTGTTTACATCTCTACTTACAAAAGTAAGAAATAATATTTTTATCTCCTTTTAAGAACACCCATTAATATCTATATTTCTTATATACCTATTGATCATAACATTCTTATAACATTATGTGTTAAGTATTAACCAACTATTTAGGCATATTTTATTTAATAGCTCAAACCCAATTGAATCGAAATTAAAATTACACCATTTTTATCAAACCAGCTTAGATTAATTTAAATTGCAAGTCAGATTAACTAACTTTTAAATTCAAATATGACCTAAAATTCAATTAATTCGAATATAATTTTGGGTCAGAAAAATTTTATTATTCCTAATTTTAAATATACAAACTTAAAATGGTGTTCTTTTAATATCTAATTACTATTTTTCATTTTATATGAAGTATACATATCAAATTATTAAAGGGTGTTCAAATGTTTGATCCAAAGTAGAATACTTTTCAATTGTATCTTCTATTTCAAGAAGGCAATGTCGTCTACTATAATCTCTTTCAATTGAGGAGCTGTGACAATTTCTCTCTTCAATTCCAATTCTTCCTTAAAGTAATTCATTGCAATAGTTTCGTAAGTGATACCCTAGAGTAACTGAGTTAGTAACCAAAACTCTTTTACAAAATGAAATTTTGAAAAAAAGCAGATGCATTACACTAGAAGAAAAATAAAATTAACAATCTCATTTCTAGAAACTAGTAGGTGCATTACGTTAGTAAAGGATAAAAAGAAATGGAAGTTATCTAACAATTAAAACTAGTCCCACTACTTCCTAAAATTAGCAATCTATTCCCACTTCTTCCCGCAAGGAGTATTAAAATCACTTTAAAGAGGATTGAAAGGAAACTACCCTAATTCGAAGAACAGATAGTTCTATTTGGGAGATGATAAAACCAGACAATATTTAGGACTCATACGACATTGTATGAGTTATGGAAAATGACGTTGTATGAAGCCAAGAGTCGTATGGTAAAATATATGTGGCAGAAATGTTCCATGAAAATTTCTAAAAAGTGATATAGTGCATTTCATATGAAAAAAAAAGAGATGGTAGGGGAACAAATGATATATTAACTAAACCACAGGGGTGTTATGTGATATTTTTTTAAAAATAGGGGACTAATGTGATAATTTATCAAACCACATATGATCTTAATAATATAACTTTTTTTGTTAAATAGATTAATCACTCTTATTCTACAAAACAATTATCCTTATTAAACGTTATACATGTTACACCAAATTATCTTTTTCTTAAGACCTTTAGGTGTTCATGTTATACTTTTCTTTTCCCTTATAACAAAAATAAGCTTGAGTTCTGGTCTTAACCATGTATATTCTTATAATATAAATATAAACATAACCCCTACATGTCTTCATCCTTCTAGTAATAGGCTTTATATTGTTAGGCATGTTGTATTTGATGAAGAAAATTTTCCATATACCTCTTTTGTTGAGTGGCCCTCTGATCCATTATATCCTACTCCCATAATACATTTCCTGTTTCATTGTTACAACAGGTAATAAGTATTCCAAGTTTAGCAAATATTGCAACTCCAATAAATATTCAAAGTCCTACCACCTCCTTATCCCATAAAACAGCACCAGTCAGTATAGCACACAACATCAGTTTCCTCGTAACACTATCTTCACAACGTCCATCTCCACGTTCCCCACCTTCCCACCTCAATCACACGCACCCCTTGACCAACATCATCCATTCTACGACTCCTTGACCCAAACAAATTCCCTTAAACATGTTACTTGTCCCAAATTTTAGGCCTTTATAAATACCAAATATTGATCCCTTGTTGCTTACTCGTTCTCTTAAGTAGGACCCCTCTTGTTTTACTAAAGCCTCTAAGCTTCCTCAATGGAGTTTTGTTATAGAAGTGGAGTGCCATGCATTTACAAAAAAATGAATTTGAAACTTGGTTCTGAGGCTGGCCAACGCTAATGTTATTAGAGAAAAATGAGTCTGCCATATTAAGATGCGACCTAATGGTTTAAATGAATGATATAAAACTTGTTATATGGTTCAGAGATTTAACCAAGAAGCTCGTGTTGATTTCTTTAAAACTTTTAATCTAGTTGTGGAACCAACTACAATTTAATTTCTTAGTGAAAACGATCTAGAAGGGGGGTTGAATAGATCTTTAAAACTTTTCGCGAAGTGCTACAAAACAAAGAGTTAAAACACACAAAACAAACAAACCAATTGAAAAGTAAAAGAGTAGAGAAAAGAGGTAAACACGATGTTTATATAGGTTTGGTGTTTAAGACCTACGTCCTCTACCTAACCTCCCACTTAGGATTTTCGCAAAACTCTTTACTACACACTTTTTAGTTCAGTGTGAACTCTTCCAACTCAACTTGACTTCCGGCTCAAACTACACCTTACAAACGATTTATTTTCCGGCACAAATCCTACCTTCAAAGTGATTCTCCTCTAATCACTCAACTCATAATAATAACAATGATAGAAATGAAGTAGTAAGGCTCAGTACAAGCTGAATACAATTAGAATATGCTTAGAGCAAATTGAGATCGATGTGAAGATAATTTCGAACTATGATATGTATGCTTCGCTTTGGACTTGTGTAATCAATCCTCTAAAGTTGCGTCCTTTATTTGCAAGCTTCAAGATCTTTTTAGACGTTGTAGAACTCTCCTAGCTATTGTAGAACGCTCCTAGCCGTATGAAGATTTTCTTCGGTTTGAAATCAATTGACATGGTTAAATTATGTTCAGCTGCAACTGATAGTCAACTAGTAGGTGTGTAAAAGTCAACTAGTACATTATAGTTAACTTGTCTTCAAGAACTAGTCGACTAGTACTAACATTTTTTATAAAACTTTCTGCTCCGCTCTTCGAATAGTCGACTAATATGATAATAGTCAATTAGTCCATTTAACCAACTGATAGGTCTGATTGGTAATAGTCAACTTGCAACATGATAGTCGACTTGTCCCAAGCTCCAACTGACAGATCTGACACAATCTACAATCTTTGATTGTTGAGATGCTTATCTGAATTCTTCATACAAGATCTTCTCATGAAATACACGTTGTTTAACTCTGATACTCATTATTGCAATCTTGATTTTCACAAATCGACTTTATTTAAATTTCATCTGACTTGAAAATCATCAACAATATAATAGTCAACTTGTGCCATCATTAGTAGACGAGTGTACCACCATTTTAATCCAAATACTTGAAATTATTTCTTAACCAATTCTTTAAGTTTTATTATTATCAAAACATAAAAGGATTTAATTTGTCAACCTTCATTGGTCCAACATCTTCGATTTTTGTGAAAGGGATAATGATATAATGAGTGGGGATGATGATGAAGTATATCAAGAGATTGAATTGGACTTGAATAATGAAGCCATTCGAATAGAAGATACAGATATATCTTTATTTCATAGGAGAGATGTTAAGCCCAATATAATACAAGTGGATGAAGTACAAGCCAATTTTATCTTCGAAAGAGATGAAGAATATATTGAGGATGAATATATGAAAATGATGATACTTTGGCCGAATATAATAGTGATGAAGAGTCGAATTATAATGTAATTAATGATAATGATTTTGAAGATGTAGTTTATATTGTTTGAAAACTGACAAGCCACCGTTTAAATTAACTGATGATTATAGTTAATTAACTAACTTGGGATTGGAGAAAACAATCAAAATAATCCCATCAAAGGATCTATAACTTTAATCTTCTAAGTTCTAATAAAAATCATACTCATCAGATTCGTCAATGTAATCTTTTGTATATGATTATTTTGTTTCATTTATGAGATAATGTAATCACAATTTGAGGATGAGAAGTGATTAAAGAGTGTTATAATACAAACCTTCTTGACATGTTTATTATTAATTGAAATTTGCTCAACTCCTCTAACTAAACTAAGTCAAATAATCCTCCACCTACTTCCTATTCTTGTATTTCGAATAATAGGTGATAAAATTAAATTATTTTCATGCCGCCTAGGTATATAAATGATGGACTTTATAAATTTGACAAGTTATTTATGTTGTTATCCTAAGTATGTTTATTTTATATTGGAAATTTATTCAAAAATTATTTAATAATATCATTATAGATATTCAATATAATGGCACCAGGTAGAAATAGAGGAAAGAAGGTGGAAACTACTGAAGATTTTCCTCCCCCATAACAACCACAACAACTGGCTTCATCTACCAATGAAGCCAGCCAACAACAACGTCTATCTACCTCAACTACTGGTAAGGGATCTTCAAGTTTGTTACTCTTTACCACCTATGATTTTACTTATCTTCAAATATATATTTACATGTTTAAAGCATTTTTCTTATCATTATTCTCTTGTTGTCATGTTATAATACCAGTGTCAAGAAAAGAGGTAAAGGTATCACTAAAGATTTTAAGTTGCAATGCACGAATATTGTAATGGAAAACAAGTTTTCTGTGCATATTGATCACTTACAAGGTCGTCCTATTGACAAGGTCCAGTCAGCAAAATTGTCCAGTGAGTTAGGGGTTATCGCTAGGAATGAATTACCTTGCCTTAAACACGCCAGACAATTGAAGATAGACAACTTGCTTCAATTGCTCTTGACAAAGTTTCAATAATTTTTCAATTTATATAATTAAATGCATTGTTTAACTAATATTTAAACACTAATTTAACTTTTACTTGTTTTTCACATATGGAACTCAATATCGTCGATATCGAGAACCCGGAAGTTTCAAGCTGTGTCAATTCACTATTGAAACAAAGGGCAAAGGATCATCATTACCGTCTACATAAATATTACAAATCTTTTCTTTCGGATAAGGAGGTAAGGAGATATGTTCCCGGATGGGTAACTCAAGAAAATTGGAGTCAAATGTGTGATTATTGGGCCTCTGCCAACGTTAAGGTTTGTCTTCTTTCTCTTCATATTTGCTTCAATTAATCTTGTGCCACATTTAATGACTATTTCTTTTCTATATTTAGGAAAAGTGTGAGAAAGCTAAAGTTAATAGAGAAAAAATGAGAACTCCTCACAACCAAGACTCCAAATCATTTGTTGTCGTCTGAAAAGAATTTGTAAGTTTTTTGGTTAAAAATTATAATTATATCAGTTAATACAATATTATTTAATGCTTTTCAATTTTTGTTTACATAAAACAGAGTGAAAAAGAGTTACATGGGCAAGAGTGTGATAGGATCACACTCTACAAACTAACATATTATAAGGAAGGTGAAGTTTAGACATCCAAAGAAGCGTAGGATAATTATGTAAGGCTAAAAATTTGTTTAATTTTTATGTTTATTAATTTTTGAATTAAATATTGATTTTGTTTTTAAAATTTTAGAATAAGATGCAGGAGTTGTTGTAGAGCTCCTTGTCTAACGGAAATGAGTCAAATGTAGATGACATTTGCAATAACATCCTTGGTACAAGATCAGGCTACATCAAAAGCCTTGGGCATGACCCTAAGCCAATTAGGGCATCCTCATCACGACTAATATATGTAACGACACTTTAAGAGAAGAATCGGTCGCTTAAGGCTTCATTACAACGTAATGAATAAAAGTTAGATCGTACTGAACAAAACTTGACCAAACTTGAAAAGATGATCAAACAAATACTAAGCTAAAATTATGAAAGTGGTAGTGATGATGGAAACGACCCTTAGTTTGTACACAAGCTTTTTTGTAAATAACATTTAGTGACATTTATTTTTATATAAACTGTTGTTTATTTTAATTTTTGTTTAATTAATTATAATTTAAAATATCTAAATATCATAAACAATATAATGGATTAAAAATCGAAAAATAATCATAATTAAATATCCAATTTTCTATTCCAATTTTTACTAAAAAATCAAAACTCTTCACCAAAACTTTTTAGCAACGTTATTCAAAATGTCACCAATAATTTTTTTAAAAATAAATAAAAATGTAGCTAGAAAGATTTTTCGATGATTCCAAAATCATCACCAAAATTTTTTAGATACGTTATCTAAATCATTACAAATAACATTTAGCTACGATTGGAGAATCGTCAGCAAATAACCCATCAAAATTGCCACAAATAATCTTTACCTACGTTTTGAAAACCATTGCTAAAATATTTTACTAAGTAACAATTATCGTCGCAATATATTATTAGCTATAGGTAATTAACATAGCTAATAACTTAACTTTTAACCGCGAATAATAGCCATCGCGAATAGTCTTTTGCGACGATTGGTTTTAACCCCAACCATCTCTTTTGGCAATGTACCATAAATTGGAGTGAAAAATAATTTGCAACAATGTTTCGAAAACATCGTTGATAATATTTTTCTACCTAGATTTTACGACGAAATGTTTGATGATTTTTTTTCGTCACTAACAAAATTTTTGCGACAATTTTTGTACTTATACTAACAAAAATATTCGTTGCCAAATTTCCTTTTTGTTGTAGTGAGAGCATACTTTGATAAATTAATAAATAAATTTAATTAAAATTTAAACCTAATAGTATAATAATATAAAATAAAATGATGAAACTAAACAAGTTTTTATTTTAAATTTTATTTCAAATCTCAATGAAACAAGTTTTTGTTTTTAATTTTTATTACAAATCTCAATTAAATAAGTTTTTAAAATTAAAAATAGGAAAAATCAAAAAAGAAACTAAAAAAGAAATACATATGTAAAATCAAACAACTCCTAATTTATCTATTAAAATTTTTATTAGTGTATCTTGTATTGAAAACAAAATTTGTTATAAAGTATATCAAAATTTAGTCTACCAAACATATTTTCTAAAATGATAAGGAGAAAAAAAATAGTTAAAGAAAGAATTCTATATTGAAGTTTTATCAACAATTTAGTTGTGTGTAAGGGATAGATTAAAGCATAAATAAATGTAATAAATTCAATGATTAAAAAACTAAATCATTTTGACCAGTTCAATTGTAAAAATTTTAAACCATCCAAAATTTCAGATTGATTTATCTTAATAATCTTTTTTTATTAAAAATCGGTCAATTCATTAATTAATCGGTCAATTTTCATAAACTAAATGAATTTTGTAAACCAAAATAAACCAATTGTTTTCCATTTAATAGCATCCTTTTTTAAACAAAGAATTCTATATTGAAGTTTTATCAACAATTTATTTGTGTGTAGGGATAAATTAAAGCATAAATAAATGTAATAAATTCAATAATTAAAAAACTGATTCGGTTGGACCGATTCAATTGTAAAAACTTTAAACCATCCAATTTTTCAATTTGGTTTATCTTAATAATCTTTTTTATTAAACCATACAATTTTTCAATTTGGTTTATCTTAATAATCTTTTTTATTTAAAATCGATCAGTTTATTAATTAATCGGTCAATTTTTATAAATTAAATGAATTTTGTAAATCAAAATAAACCATTGTTTTCCATTTAATAGCATCCTTTTTTAATTAAATTTTGACATCATTAATAGTAAAGAATAATTTCTTTTTTCAATCTTTTTTCAAATTCTTCAACCTTGCATAATTTTACTTTATATCGATTTTATGACAATTTAATATCAATTAAACCTTTAAACTTTAAAATTCGTATTCTTCTAATTTAATTTTAATTAGTTCGATTTTCAAAATATTGAATGAAACTCCCCAGTATATTACTAAATTGAACAACATGAAGTTTTAACTTATAATGTTACAGTGACAAGTTATGTCGATGAGAATAACCCAGTTATTGCTTTGAGATTTTATTATAAAATGTGTTCTGTTGGATTAGAACTAACAACAAAGAATGAAAGAACAATAATACGAGCTCCGACAACAGAAGCTGGCCTTGCTCCAGCTTGTAAAGATGATTGTTTTACTTCATTGAAATTGAAAATTTCGCGACGAAGATATGATGGCCCTAAGGGAAAGATGACATTTTATCCTGTCCTTATGGGAGGCTGGTACCTTGTTCAATATGTAATGCCAACTTAGTAATCATCGAACTATAACATGCTATAATAAATGCAGTAATTAACCACATTCAACAACCAAGATTACAGTCTATTTAGAGCATATCAAAATGATTAAATCATACCTCAAACACTTGGCATGTGGTCTTGAACCCTCTCTATGTTTCTCCAAAACCTATCAAAGAGAAAAATACAAACCTTATGTAATAGAAATTAATGGTAGAAGACTCTTATCCTTTTCACACCCACACATACTATATGTGCAACAATCTCACCTTATGTCATATATTATGACATATTCTACCCTAAGGGGTATAATAAGCTAATTGGGTCAATTTTAATAGATGATGTGAACTATAGTTTAATGGGTCAACATATACTTATTAAGGTATTACCATGTGCCTCAAATGCAATTAGTGAATTAACCATCCCATTATAGTTATTAAATATACATTAGGCAATTCGATTGTGGTTAGGCATATGGAATTAATGTTGTGATTATATTAGTCCACATATATTTCTAATATTCTCCCACTTGGACAATATAATCAAACCACTATATCAATCTCCATCATCCAAAAGCAATCAAATAAATCATATGCAATATCATATCGACAGGATATATATACTACACATGATTTGGCCCTGGAGATGTTCAAATACCACAATAACCATTAAAACAACATGCGTGCAGTACAATATCAACATATATATGTCAACATTAACAAAATGATTGCAAATAACATTATGCATGTCTCATATATAAAAGTCACAAGCAATCCGTACAAAGTGCCAATATGTTAAATACAAAATAACAAACTCCCACTGATCTTATCCAACTAGGCTCCAAACAATCCTATGCGGGAGAAGTGTTCTGCAAACACACATATAGGTAAGCCTTTTGTGAGTGGATTTGCTAACATGCTAGTTGTAGGCATATACTCAATAGTAATGAGGGATTTAGCGACTTTCTCTTTAACAAAATAGCACTTTATATCAATATGCTTTGAGTGAGAAGTACTCCTAGTGTTCTGAGAGAAGCTACAGCTGCGGAATTATCACAATATAATTTCAGCGGACTCGAAATAGAGTCTACAATACCCCATGTTGAAATAAAATTCCACAACCATATTGATTGACAAGCTGCCTTATAGCACGCCATATACTCTGCCTCTACGGTTAAGGATGCTGTGAGTGTCTGTTTGACACTTTTCCATGATATAGCTCCTCCAGCCATCATAAAAATGTAGCATGAAGTGGACTTTTTATCATCCACACACCCTCTATAATTGGCATCAATGAACCCAACTACATCAAGAGTGTCAGTTCGTCGCTAAGTCAACGTATAATCTTTGGTATCCTAAAGATACCTTATGACTTTCTTAGCCGCTTTGCAATGGCTAAGACCAGGGTCACTCAAGTATCTTCCCAACATGACTATAGCAAAAGCAATATCAGGGCGTGTGCATAGTTGAGCATACATCAGACTGCCTACAAGTGACGCATAAGGAACAACCTTCATTTCTTCTCTCTCTTTATCATTTTGTGGACATTAGGCCTTCAAGAATTTGTCACCTTTCACTATTGGTGCCTTTCCAAGAGAACAAGAATGCATGTTGAATCTTTTCAAGATCTGATCAATGTAAGTCTTTTAAGATAATCGAAGAATCCCATTAGCTCTATCTTGAAGAATCTGGATTCCAAGTACATAAGAGGCCTCACCAAGATCCTTCATATCAAAATGACTAAACAACAGTTGTTTTGTCTCAAATAA
>JANITX010000001.1:27851962-27870548 GCA_027564395.1 Erythroxylum ulei
TCAAAAGACTGACTTGAGCATCGGAGGGGCTAATCGGGACACAACCCCCGACGTGCCTTCTTTGTCTTGTAGGTACATCCACGTTGAAGTTATCACAAGAAGAAACCAACTCATGGATCCAAACGGCAACGTCCCATTCCGCCAGAATCCGGCAGAACCTTATATGTATGTATATATTACGTCCCTGTATAAAGGACTGACCTTTTAATCATGTATAATTTCTCTAACGGGCCATTAATTATTCTAATTTGAAACTTATGAAAATATTAACCTTAATCAAATTCGTTTATGTATGCCAAGTTGTATTTCTTATTAACAGTAATATAGCCGTAGAAGGCTTCCATATTTCCATACTCGAAAGATGAACCTTTCACGTTGACGTCAGTGTACTAACCAAATCCTAGTTTAATAAGAAAGTTGACGATCAAAAGTTGTGTTTAATCTGGTGTGATAAACAGGTGACGGTCAAAACTTGTTTATTGTAGTCTGAGTGTGAGAAAGGCAAGGTTGAATCTCTCGAAAAACGTCATCCATTGCCCATAAGTTCCTATCATCATTAATTTACTAATAACTCAAATATAAATCAACCGGCGTTAGAAGTCTTGGCTGACGTTCGGATATCAATTACACTAAGCGAATAAGCGATTAAACAGGAAAGAAGACGCGGCTGACTATCAAACTAATTGCAAGAAATGCAAAGGATTCTTCCCACTAGTGTTTGCAAATTGGCCCACTTACGTTCAATTTGATGCATGAAAGGCGACTTAATGACATAATTTTAAGTTGACTAATAATTTCGTTTGGAACTCAAATAGTACATGTACGTGCCCTTTCGTAATTGTTAAGACTCGTGACTCAAGCTTTCCAGTAATTGAAGAGAAGTCTAGGGTTAAAATTTCAATTTCTAGTGGCATACATGTTTATGCTTTCCAGTACAAAAGAATCCGTTTTTGGTGTACAGACAAATACTAATAAAGCTAGATATATTCAACATACACGTCTTATGTGGGATCCTTATATATAATATGTTTTAAATAAGAGATTTTATGAATTTAATGAAAGTTTAAAACATGCCGATCTCCTACTGTTTAAGGCAAATGTTATATTCATTGTGGTCATCCACATAGCAATCCATTTTATGGTTATCCCTAATTAGGATGTGAAATTAAATCTGAATTTTTTAACAGATGAAATTTAATATCCCCAACACCACAAAAAGAAAATGGTAATTTCTTTTACAAAAAAATATTAATAGTTTTTGAAAGCATTAAGAGGTACAGTTGTGAGTTAACATTAATTTTAGGAAAAGTCCAGTTAGTGATCAGTTTGGGTGAAACACCCCACCCCTCCTCTCTCCCAATTTGGTTTCTCATCATCTCCACGTGTCTGTATCTTTTCTTTAATGAATTTAATAGATAGATACCTAATAATAATTCAACAATTTCTCTGCTCGCACTCTAACACCCCACACATGTTGCATGTATATATAATACCCTTCACCTGTGTATATGCATACCATCTTCAGTCCCCACTAGCTGAGATTAGGGTGTGTGTGTGTGTGTGTCTTTCAAGTTCCAAATTATGATGCAGAAGAATGGTGGTGGTGGTGATCAAGACCATATAGTGGTTGATTTAGGTAACATTGACCCTCAAAGACTCTTTTTGGAAGGAGAATACGATGATCATCAGGTACATCACAAACCACTCTTTTACATCAGCTCTCTCTCCCCCTCACAAATGGAGTCTCTGGCCGCTGTTTGTGACGCCTTCTTACCCTCCGTCGACGTCCCCGCCAACAATGCCGTAGACGACTCCGTCGCCACCTTCTACCGGTCGTCGGCTTCCATGGCCGGAACTCCTGAACGAGTAGGACTTCGTTCTTCACAACCCCATGAATTTGATACATATATTATCTCTGTGCTGGTCACCATCTAATATATTTTAATGACTTTGCATGACACTGATGCACGCACATCTTTAAATTTCTCTTTGAATTGTTTTCGTACGTCCATTCATATAAACTGTTACAATAGACATAACAGAGATGACTTCTGGTGACCAACGACAAAAAGGTCCTTCTCATGCATGTCCCCATTTCTAACCAGTTGATGCCGTGACTTTTCCTTTATAGAGTAACATGTTGATAGGGAAGTATGATGCACTTCTTTAATCCAAGTTACACCGGAATATCAAGGAAAGAAGTATACCCCAAGTCCTAACCTTATTAATTGAATATATGTGGTGGTCCAAACTCCAAGAACAAATTTTCACGTATTTTTTTGCCAAGATACAACTGAAGCTAATAATAGTTAAGAGTCCTGCAATGTTAGACCTGCTATCTTAATTTAGTTTTAATTTTAATGGTACCGCTTTACACGACACCCATGTTAAAGCTTTAAATTTGCTATCGCAGTCATTTTCCAAGTCCAAACTTTGTGCATTATTATAATATATAGATTTATGGCCTTTTTTTATTAATATGAAAATTGATATTAAAAGTGAATACCAAACTCCATAACATGTACAAGCAATGATCAGTTACATGCTTATTATTTAATGGTATTCATAAGAATGAATTGTCTTTATGATATGGATACAGCTAGCAGGACTGATGAGCGAAAGGCTGAAGCACCCAAAGAAATGGTTGATTATGTTGGTGTTATGGCTTCTATCAACAAGGCTGGGAACATTAATGTTGTGTGGGCCGAACAGTATTACAAGGCATTTTCCATACTTTCAGAGTTTCCCTCAACTTCCTCAGAAGAAGAGAGAAGAGATACTGATTTTTTGGAAATTCAACTTTATCTATCTGCTCAGAATGCTTTTCAAGGCCATGAAGCTCCTCTGTGTACTAGTCTACTTCTCCCAGGTAATTAAAATTATCTTATTTATTATTATTAATTAAGGGATCCTTTGTCCTTTGTCCTTAAATTTCAAGATCAAATTTGAAATTTTTTAGCTCAAGCTCGGCTGCTGATTCCACCTTTAGTGGCAGGTGGTGATCTTTTATCTACAGCTGCAACTTTTTATTTTAATTTATAAATATTAATAAATAGAACCTTATTGGTTACCTGAACATGATTTTCACTAAAATTAGAATAGAATGCGTCACATGAAAACGATTATTAATAAGAAGATGTGCGACAGGTGCGTCTTTGTATCTTATTATAAGAAAGTGAAACAATGATAATGTTAATTTAATTATGTTAAAATATTTTAATAAAAATAATAAGATGTTTTTTTAATAATATTATGAAATATTTTTAATGATTTTAAGTATATTTTTAAAAATAAGGAAAGTATTGAAAAGATCATGATTATGATGCTCGAAAATCATACGTAGTAGAGTTGTGTACATTGGATGTAGCCTACCCGCCATAATCACTTTCAGAGGCCTAAGAGATGGATTTTCAATTAACTAATCAACAAAAGCTTTGGACCTCTAATTTCAGGTAAACGACGAAAACGAGAACCTAACATGGAAAGCGATAGGCTATCCTGGACCTGACCCACAGTTCAAACCACCAATCAACAGCCAAAATAAGTCGTCACAGCATTCCCTACATGGGAGATCAAATCATAGACACAATGAGCAGATCAAAGAGGAAGCTAACAAGGAAGAGCTATTCGGACCTCTATATAGAGGACTTGTTAACATGAGTCTTCCAAGAGACATAGTTGCTGACACTTTACGTCTATCTGGATTTCCCGTCTCTGTTCGTCACAGCAAAGGAAATGTGCCTGGTTCAACATCTCCATCATTGGTTATACAATGTGATGCAGTGGTGATTGGTTCTGGATCCGGTGGCGGTGTACTCGCCGGAGTTCTTGCCAAGGCTGGCTACAAAGTACTCGTCTTAGAGAAAGGCAATTACTTTGCTAGAAACAATCTACCTCTTCTTGAAGGGTTTGCAATGGACCAAATGTATCTGTCTTCTGGTTTGTTAGCTACTGATGATATGGGGGCAGTAATACTTGCGGGATCAACAGTAGGTGGAGGCTCTACGGTTAATTGGTCAGCTTCCATTAAGACCCCTCAACATGTTATGAACGAATGGAGTGATCACTACGGGTTAGAGTTATATGGCAGCAAATTGTACAAGGAAGCACTAGATGTTGTTTGTGAGAAAATGGGGGTTCAGTCTGAAATCGACGAGGAAGGGTTCAATAATGCGATTTTAAGGAAAGGGTGTCAAGAATTAGGCTACCCTGTCAACACTATTCCACGAAACGCGGAGTCCGATCACTACTGTGGTTGGTGCAGTCTTGGTTGCAAAGATGGAAGGAAGAAAGGCACCGCCGAGACATGGCTGGTAGATTTGGTGAATTCCGGGAATGGCGCAATTCTGCCAGGATGTGAAGCCATAGAAATTTTACGTAAGCGAAAGAGCGGTAAATGTAGGGAAATGGCAAGTGGAGTAGCATTTGAATTTGAATACAACGGGATAAAGGACTTATGTGTAGTTGAGTCCAAGGTGACAATTGTTGCTTGTGGTGCCATAAGCACACCGGCATTGTTAAAGGCAAGTGGCCTGAAGAATCCTAACATTGGCAAAAACCTACGACTCCATCCAGTAACAATGGCTTGGGGCTATTTCCCTGAAGCTCAATGGCCAGAGGAATGGAAGAAAAGCTATGAAGGAGGGATAATGACAGCAATGTCTACAGTTGTTGCAGACTTTGACAGGAGTGGATATGGAGCAGTGATTCAGACACCATCATTGCATCCTGGTATGTTCTCAGCACTTATGCCATGGGTGTCAGGTTCTGACATGAAAAGGAGAATGTCAAGAATTTCCAGGACAGCTCATATATTTGCATTGGCCAGGGATAAAGGATCAGGAACAGTGAGTTCACCAACCTCAATAAGCTACCAAATGAATGCCAACGACGAGAAGAATCTGCAGAGAGGATTAGAGAGGATTTTACGTATACTAGCAGCAGCAGGAGCTGAAGAGATTGGTACACATCACCCTAAAGGAAAGAGCTTGAATGTGAAGAAAGTAAGCTACGATGAGTTTGAGAGGTTTGTGAAAAAAGAGAGTTCAAGACAATTGAGAGACTTGTCATCTCAGATATGTTCAGCACATCAAATGGGGAGTTGCAGGATGGGTTTTGATCCTAAAGATTCTGTAGTAAACCAAATGGGTGAGACATGGGAAGTAGAGGGATTGTTTCTGGCAGATACAAGCGTTTTTCCAACAGCTTTAGGTGTGAATCCAATGGTTACAGTTCAGGCAATTGCTTATTGCACTGCGCAATCGGTGTTAGAAGTTCTTAGAAGGAAAAAATGAATTTGTCAAGGAAAATTTGTTCTGAAGAAATTTCTCAGGTTAGTCCACAACTTCGACGTGACAAACTGGGCAAATGTCTGTGGTATGAGAAGCCAGTTTAACATTTGAGACTAATATACATAAAGCCTTATTATATAACTTAACTCCAATGTACCATCGATCTTATTAAAGGCCAAGCTATGTGATTTGATGGGCCTTAATTAGTTGTATAACAGTTGACTTAACCCCAGTCAGTACTGTCATAGCATTCACATGAATGCATAACTAGCTTTTGATATCTTAAATATTTCAATATTTTCAGAACTGAGAGAAACTAACATTGTTGATGCAATTTATTTACAAGTGAAAAAATGATTTATTAATATAAGTCAAATTTAACAACAACAAAAAATTACATGTCACTACAAATATTGGTTCATTCAAAACCAATCTATTTTTAGCATATCACACATAATAAAAGTTAGTTTTTTCAAAGACAGAGTACATCTAATTTAGTGATAAATGATAAAATTTAATATATAGTTCTTCGATTTCGGTAATATGGATCTTAACTTATGATATAACAAATTGATTTTATTTGTTAATTTTATATCGTCCTTATATTTAAGGAGACATCTTTTTCATTATATTTCAGAGTGTTAGATCTTTAAAATATAATACAATATGCCATTGAAAATAAATGATTTTCCGATGTCATATTGTGAATCATATGAAAGGATTTGAATCATGAAAAAATTAAAGGTATTCTTAAGGCAAAAAAAGAAATGACATTAAAAGTGTCAATACTTATCCAATATTTTTTTTATTGAAACTAAGAAATTCATAATATTTCTTGTCCTAAAATAGTAAATATGTTATGTTGCACACTAAAAGTCTCATTTATTTTTTATGAAATATTTATTTCGTTTAAAACTAAATTGTCTCATAATTGGATTTAAGTAGAATCATTTATATTTAACTTTTATTCTTTAGTTTTTAAACTTTTTCAAATAATATTAAACTTTATGCATTTATATTAAATTCATTGGTCAAAATTATCAGGACAAGTCTTCGTACTCATTAGACCTCTTGTAGAGAGCATACATTGAGTGAGTGCTACAAATGTTTAATATGACTTATTGTAAATCTGTTGCAGCATCTAACTCTTACGGAGAGAGGTTATCTTTGGCACAATATCCAAAGAATGATATAAAGAGAGGCTATGAAGAATGTACCTTATTATAATGCAGTTGGTAGCCTGATGCATGCCCAGGTGTGAACTAGACCATAAATTGCATTTGTTGTTAGACTATTGGGTAGATATAACCCAGGAATCAACCACATCAGGGTATATCTTTATGTTAACAGATGGTGCAATATTGTAGAAGAGTTTCAAGTAGACAATAGTGACTTGACTATACATTCAAATTTTTTGGCATGCTATAAAGCTGCTACACAGACAGTTTGGCTCAGGAACTTGATTTCTAAGTTATTTGTAATTGATTTAGTGACTAGACCCATTTATTTCTATCGTGATAATCTTTCTGTTGTGTTATTGAATAACAACAATAATTACATCACAGAGTCTAAGCATTTGGAAGTCAGATATTTGACCATAAAGGAATTAATATAGAAAGGTGACATTGAGGTGAAGCATCTGAGGACTGAGGATATGCTTGTTGATCCTTTGACTAAAGGACTTCGCCCACATGTTTTTGAGAGACATGTATACAGTATGGGTGTATTGAAGTCCTTAGACACTACTAGTTAGGGATCACAATGTTTGCTCCTTATATATTTGTATGTTTTTCATGTATTATAACAATATGTTTTATCAATACAGAAGATCATCATTTTGCTCTCAGTCATACATGTTGTTATATGTTGCAATAATACATGTGAAAGTCTTTATATTTTTATCGATCTTAAGCAATTTGAAGGTCATTAGACATATATATACAGATTGACCTTGAGTCTATGTCATTAGGACACATATAGATACATATATAAATCCATTGATTTTGACATGATATAGGGGGATGTAAGCATTTAATCCTATAAGGGTTATTTTAATGTAGTTTAGCATTCAATGAGAGAAAACAAATTTCTCTAATGTTGTTTAGTATAAAGTTCAGAAAAAATTTAGACCTACAAACGGAAAGATGATACATTTTAGATCATATAGGTATCATCTTAGTTTGTCACACTCCATTTTCTCATTCATGCTAATAAGGTATTAGGTATTCGTGATTGTATTAGATCTGTGTCACACATGACACATGCATTTGATATTTTTTAATATCGAAAGCCTTATGGGACATAATAATGGACTTTCATTATCTTTGATTCAAATGATTTTTAAACTTAGTAGACCTATACATTGATTTGGGTTAACCATTTTTACCGATTTTATAATTGTTACATCTACTATAATTAATTAATGTCCACGAGGAGAGTGTTAGTAATTTTCCTAAAATTGAACAAAAATTAATTACAATTTCATGATTTTAATAAATTTATGGTTAAGCGAATAAAATTCGATCTGATTAAGAGAAAATAAAGTAGCTCAATAAAGGATCTGGTTTAGTGGGCTGAAGTTCAGCAAAAAAAATGGAGCCTAATCAGTATAAGCTGAACATGCATTAGGCCTATGATCAGGAGCAAAGTCTCCTACTTTTGCTTAAGTAAGTCGTGAATGTTCAAATTCTTTGATCCATTAAGAGGTTTATGCATTAAGAAAGTCACAAAAAAGGCGTTAATGACATCTGGTTGATCAACTTTTGTAAAGGTTGTTGAGAAAGTTCGAAAATTTCGGCATTGAAAAGCTCATTTAAAGTTATGGAAAGCAAAACGGGTATTTCTTGTGTTTTCTTTGTTTATTTACTTTCATGTTTGATTCTGAATACATAACTAGACTCATGTTATGCATTACATTATCAAATTTAAAAATATTTATATGCATCTTTTCAAGTGCAAGAAGCGAACCAACATATTTATAGCTCTGTGTTATATCGATTATGAGATCATTAATATGTATGATTGCATGTTGCCAAGTGCAAGACCATATGTCTACACATTATTAAGCACAAGACTATATCTATGTTTATCTATAGCACATGATCGTATATATGTACTTCTACATCTTTTCAAGTGTGAGATCACTAGTTTTCATGTTTGAGTCTTATAAAGTGCAAGGCTGCATGCAAATGCTTTATTAAGTGGGAGAATGCAAGCATATGTCTTATCACTTGCAAGACGACATGCCTACATTTTTGTATTTTATTAGATATGAGACTGCTAGTTTATATGTATACATCTTCTTGGTCATAATATTACATGTCTGTATCTTATTGAGCTATGGATTATACGCCTACATCTTATCGACCATGAGATGATATTCATGCTTCTTTATCAAATGTGAGATTACATGTCTATGAATCTGACTCTAATAAAAACGAGATTACATGTTTGTGCTTTATCAAGCATGAGGTTGAATGTTTTCTTCTTGTCGAACATGAGACGACATATTTAAAATTATGTGTCTTATTGAGTATAAAACTATTATTTTGCAAATATGTGCTTTATTGAGCACAAGATTATATACCTATGTCTTCTTCTGCTTTTTAAAGGGAAAATGGTATTAATAAAGAATTATGTTACAGAACAAAAGGTTGATTATGGGTATAACTGATAACATGCATAAAGCAACATATGTATGTTTACCAACAACCAGATATTAAAATAAATACATGTGTTCGATGTTTAGAGAATATAAGGTGAGATGCTGGTTAAATCTAAGTTGTTGAGAACGATTAGCTCCCTAACTCCTTTAATAACTTCAGTGATTAGTGTATCCAACGCTTTGCTCTCAATCTCAAATCTACGCAAGTTTCTTTCCTTCTAAATGGAATGCGCAGTTAGTACAAGAGCTTGAGTGTGAGACTCCAGTGCAATATTATGAATCTACATATTATTGATTGAAAAATTGTGATTATATGTCTTATTGGGCATGAGATTACTAGTTTGTGTCTTATTGAGCTTGAGATCACTAGTCTGACTATTTTTCTCTTATTAAATGCTAGATTACATATTTGTTTCTTATTAAGTGCAATACTACATATTTGTAGTTCTATATTTTGTTGAACTTGAGATCATATATTTGCAATTTTTAATTTTTTGAAGCACAATATTGCTAGTATGTACATCTGCACCTTTTCAATTGTGAGATTGTATGTATACATATTATTAAGCATAAGATAATATGTATGTATCTTATCGAGAGTAAGACTACGACCCTGCATCTTGTCAAATTTAAGATTACATGAGCACAAGGCAATGTCTTTTCACATTGTGTCATTTTCAGCATGATATCACTAGTTTATGTGTTTTTCTTGTCGAGCATAAGAATGTATGCTTTTGTTTTTATGGTTTGAGATTGTTTATAAGCAACCTTATGTATTAGTAAGTATGTGCTTGATAGGAGTGCGAGTGAGTATATGTCTTTATGAAGACTTAAGATTATGCATAAGTAGTTAGGCATATTTATAAGCACAAGAAACTTAAGGAGTAATTTTGCATCTTTACAAACTATAGACTACTTCTGAGCAAGTTTGCATCTTTTAGAGGTGTGAGATTGTATATGAGCAAGTTTACATTTTCATATGCATGAGAATGCTTAGGAACAAACTTATGGGTCTTTTTTGGTGAGTATACTTATGAGCTAGTATGCATTCTTCTTTATTATTTGTAATTACTTATTGCATATATATCTACATTAAGAGTCAACAAAATAAGTACTACACTATATATAAACAAAAATATATCAAGTACATATCTCCATTTTTTTCAACTAACAAGCTTGTTTATTATTGTAGATGTTGTAGATTGTCCAAGATATTAAGTTGAGTTGGGGGGATGATCTGTGGGTGTTTTAGTTTTTTAAGGCCAAATTATCTATGACATTCATTATTGTAAAATAAAATAAAAATTCATAAAGATGACTTTCATGTTCTGATGCTTACCTACGACACAACAACAACAATAATAATAATAATAACAATAACCCAGTAAAATTCCTGTTAAAATGAGGAGTCTAGAAAGGTTCAGTGGTATGCAGTCTTAACCCTACCTAGTAAAAAGGTTATTTTTGAATCTTACATATGAAACTAATTCATGTTAATAAAATTTACCATCTCTTATTGGTTTCTGATTATATCTGATAGATCTGATCCTTGTACTTAAAGAACTATAACATAGAATCAAAAGGTATGTCTAACATAAAACACTTGAGGGGACTTATAGTTAAGAATAAGGATAGGTAAAAGATTTATAAAATAAACAACAACAGAAAAGGCATCATACTAAAAGGTTTTAGGAAGAGAGGTATAAATAAGGAAAGTAAGATCAATGTTAGTAATATGACAAATTTTTTCCTTCAATAAGGCCATTTTTTTAGGGAGTACTAGGATAGGAGATATGATAGATATGTAATGCTATAAGAAGTGAAAAATTGAGCAAAGGCATGTTTGATTAGTTAAGGAGCTTCATCGCATTAAAACAATTTGATAGTGGTGGGAAAAGCATTTTTAACTATGGTTTTAAGATACTAAAAGTAAGAGAGAGCCTAAAAGTTGTAAGTTAAAGGAAATATCTACATATAATGACTGAAATTATCAATAAAAATGATAAAAAAATGAAAACCAGAAATAGAGAGGAAGGAAGAGGGTCCTCAAATGTCATAGTAAATAAGTTGTAAAGGACTACTGGAAACATGAGAAGATAATGAAAATGGAATTTTATGCAATTATTTTTTACAATGAATTTGGAAGAACAAAGATATGACAACCGAGAAAGTGTTGCAAAACAAGGATGACCAAGATGCTAATGCCAAATGTTCGATGGAGCAAGAGTGATAGTGAGGGAAACATGATTTGTAAAATTCAAAGAAATCTTCGACCAAGACACTAATGCCAAACATTAGATGGAGCAAGAGTGACAGTGAGGGAAACAAGATTTCTAAAATTCAGGGAAATCTTTATAAGATAGAGATTATTGTGGATGAAACTAGCAAAGAGTGGTGCCTTGGTGATGAGATCCTTTACAACATAGCCAAAGTGTTTAAAATTTAATAAGATAAGAATTATATTTGACAAATTTGATAATAGAAATCAAATTTGTATTTAGGTAAGCAACAACTAAAATATCAATAAGATGAAGTGGATGACATGGAGTAGAAAGAGTAAAATTACTAGTAAAGGAGATAGAAAGCGTGTGACCATTATCGAAAATCATTTGATTTGGACCATTATCCGATGTTTCAGATTCCACAAGTTAATGGCTTAGGGGCATGTGAATGGTAACACCAGTGTCAGGTAACCATTCAATAATAATGCTTGAGGTAAATAGGGAATTATCAAGAGGATTTTGAATGTTTAATGCAGTGAAGGCTATAAGAAGATTTTGATGATTAATGGAAGGTTTATGGGAACCATTTCAAGATTCAAAATACCGAAAACGATAGTAGACAACAATATGACCATATTTCCAGGAGATTTAGCATTGGGATGGCGATTTATTGTTGTAATTGGATTAGGGAAAAGAGGAACGTCTTTGGGTTTGGGCCTATAAAAAATAATGGGCTATATAAGGTTTGGGCCTATGAAAAATAATGGGCCATATATGGGGTTTGATCAATGGATGGGTCAAAAGAATTCACTGGCCTAGTGGGAAAAAAAAGTCCACAAAATATTGCTTGCACATTTAGGTCATTTAAGAGTTTTATGAGCACATTAGAGATAAAATAAGGTCCAAGTGAATTAGGTTTGATGGGGGGCCAAAAGGAGCATCCTTTTTTTGCCCTAGATGTCACCACACCCTCCATTGGTAAGGTGGCCAATGTAAGAGACAATGAATGTCGCATAAGTTAGAGTGGAGGACCTTTGCTCAGTGTAGGATCGAAAATGTTGCTCATGGATGAGTGTAGGATTGAAAACGTTGCTCGTGGATGAGTAATTTGGCTTGAAGCTCATCGAAGGAGATGGATGTTTCATGATGCTTAATAGTGGTGATGAATGATTCCTAATCAGAGGGTAAACCATTTAGGGTAAAAAGAACAAGATCATCATTTGAAATATTATCTCTAATGACAACCAACTCATTAGTAGCGTGGGAAATGGTGGAAAGAGATTTGGTGGCCAGTGTTGAGCCTTTTTTCAAGGTATAGAGTTCCATCGAAGAAGAGATCTTTGGGAAGTGAATTGTTGCATTAAGTGTTTTCCTAATCCAACCCAGAATTCGTGTACAGTGTGGTGACTAAGTGCAAATCGAATAGTAGAGATGGAGAGGGAAGTAGTAAGGAAGAATAAATAAGTCAGTCCATGTTTTGCAGCTTAAAAAATTCTATAGATAGAGGATATATCCTCATCTGAGGTTATTGGTGCAAAAGCTATTCTATCAATGTAGCAAAGAAAATCAAATGTAGTAAGGATTGCTTGAATTTGGTTTCATCAAATAAGATAATTTGATGAATTTAATTATGTAGTTAAGAAATTGGTAATGTGATTGAAAGTAGTGTGTTGCGTTTTGCCATTATATATGTTGCAAGTTAGCGATGAATGGATGTATTTAGTTTGGTGTTAAGGACAAATGTGGAGTGGTGTATTGTTGATGTAGAAGATGAGTGTGTAATGGTGTAAAAAAAAGTTATCTTGTAAAATATGACATCATGATAGTGTATAAATTGTGAATTTCTTTTTATTTGTTTTTTTTTGTAATGAGAGGAGGGTCTGCACAAGCGCCTTTCTGAGCTCTTTTGATAACATAAGAGCATATTCATATACGCTAAAGAATGACATTTTTTCAATTATTTTCTTCCTGTTTGTTTCTTTGAAGAATTTTGCACTTTATTATTCAATTTGTAGTACACTTGATAAAAAAAAGTCATTTTTATAATGGCCCTTAAATTCTAAATATTTACACTTTTATGAGAAAAATTATTGTTAGTATATTTTATCAAAGGTTATTACAAGTTAATTTGCAAACTGGTTAAAACTGTTACACATGTCAACGTCGTTGTTCCTGAATACCAAGACAAATGAAATGACTATATCGCCAAGATTTTGTCAAAAAACTCTTTTGAATGAAAATTCATTGCCTTCCAAGAGAAAATTCCACACACTTATCAGGTAGAACTAATGAGATGGACCACAAATCCACAATTTGGATAATTAATAAATCATTTGGGAAGTAATAAGTTTAACGGCTTCATGTCCATTTTAAACATAGCATACTAAGAAATCTCTCTTGCAAAAACATCTCTTGGTTAATATGATTGAAATATAATTAATCCCATTGTCTTCTTTCTATTTCACAATTACTGGATAATTTATATAGAAAGATCTTCTCCTCCACTTCTGCACGAATTGCCTCAGATTTCTTTCCATTTGCATTAAAGTCAATATACAAATTTACAGTTGTCTCTGAGTTTGATCTTAATAACCTTATTTCTAGGTGTCTTCCTTAAAAGTCAAGTAAGCAAACCTTGTTCGTCTTAAGGATTGACTTAATCTCCCAAGACACCCCAAGCATTAGTTGTAAGCAAGTTTTCCACCTACAACCTTCAGCGAATGGAGTGAGCCAATTGCGCCTTTCCCAATAGTGTGATTTTTGATCCCTAATCAATTATCAATTATCAATCCTCAATCCCTAAACAGCTATTCATATTTTATTACCAGTTTAGTCTCATATAGTCCTCCTGGAAACAAAGAAGAAAACTTAATCTCTTAACCTTTTCTTGTATTATCAGCTTCTCTCACTTATAATGATGCAGCGGTTGACCAAGTCCATGTAACCGAAGAAACATTGGACAGATCAAAATAGCTTGATGTATATTCTAAGAACCGTCTACAGGAAGGCAGAGAATGTTGTCTCTCCTTCAAGGCAATGAACGACGGCTTTGAAAGAGAGCTTCAACAACCACACGAGAAGGCTGCCAATAAAGGATCATGGAGAGGACGACCAATATATGCCACTGCCCACATCTTTGCACTCCTTGAGTAAACTCTAAACCCTGTTCTTATAATTCTTTGTATATTCTCTTCCTACCTACGCCAAAGATTTCTGGTCTAAAAGGGCATAATTCGGCCCTCCCAACCTCACCATGGAAAAGCCTCGACATGGGTTCTTGCTGCTCTTCATAACGGCCGCCATCTTCCTGAGCCTTGCCTCCTTTGTTTTATGTATCATCGCCGAGGCCAAGAAAGCCAAGGTTAGTGCTTTCACTATAAAGTTTCTTCCTTTTCCTTCTTAGTTTGTTCATTGGACATTGGGTGGGTGTTGTCTTGTAGAAGGAAGATGTCAAGTTGGATGGAAAACTGTGTTATGTGCCTGAAAGTGATGCGTTTCACTTTGGAATTGCAGCATTGGTGTGTTTGATTACTGCCCAAATCGTCGGAAACTTGTTAACTTGCGGAAAATTCCTGCCAGGGGATAGTAGAAATGGTTGCAAGTCCAAAAGGACAACAATGGCCATAGCTCTTCTGGTTCTGTCCTGGTAGGCGATCAGTCATATTCTATCTTCATATCTACTGCTTTCGGTATCATTAAAACATGCACTTCCAGACAGAAGTGTGAAATCTCATTTTCAGAGGTGTAAACTGACTTAGATAGAGCATTTTGACTTTTCTCATTCAATTTCTCAGATATAGCGGATGAAATCTTCTGTTAGATAGAGCATTTTGACTTTTCTCATTCCATTTCTCACTTATAGCGGATGAAATCGTCTGTCCATACTTTTCTCATCCCCATTAAGATGGCATTAATTGAACTGACGTCCGAATAGACAAAGCGACAAAGCTTGGTAGGCCTAGTGAGTAGCCTCAAGTTTGCGATTCTAGATCTTCTGTTTAATATTATGGTGTTTTATTATGTTCAATAAATCTCAGCCGTTTATTTATGTAGGTCCCGTATGAGATCTATATGAAACCCGCATGAAACTCGCAAAATAAATGACTGAAATTTTATAAGACAGAATAAGACAGAAGATCTTAGCAACTAGAATGATTTTAATATGAATCCGCAAAAAAAAGCGCACGGACAGGCTGGAGCGTCCAAGGTTCAGTAAGTCTGCGATTTCAATCCGTAGGAAGATTAGTTTAAAACCGGAAAGGGAAGAGATGAAGCATTAAAAACTAAAAAGCACGTGGGTGTTAATTAAAATATAAGATAACATTTCTGTAGTTGCTGTGCTGCAGGATTAGCTTTGCGCTGGCACTGATTTTGTTAAGTTCAGCCACGAGCATGAGCAAAAGACAGTCCTATGGAAGGGGGTGGTTGGACCACCACTGCTATCTAGTAAGGAACGGGGTGTACTCTGGTTCAGGAGTTCTAGGGCTCGCAGCTACAGCTACAACTCTTGGCTCAACCATGTTCACAATCAAGAAGACACAGGTAGAGCGAGACCGCAAAATCCATGCTCAGTTTGTTCTACAAATTAACTCCAATTAACACCACCTACTTCAGAAAGAGGCAGACAAACATGAAGTTGGTACATTCCTGGCGTTTAGATTTAGATTGGAAAGTGGATAATTAGTATTTGGATAAGTTGAAGCCCCACAAGCCTACGGGAGGCACTGAGATAACAGAAAAAAAAAGAAGACACAAACTACTTTCATACAGTAAAAATGACATAGCACACACTTCCTTTGTTCGATTAAGCAAAAAGGATAGTTGTACCTCAAGGTATATCATCATAAAGAGTCAACTTTGGCATTCAACGTATTCTATTCAATTATCAAAAAATTATTCCTCTTTTCTTTTTTCCCTCTTTTGTTTACTTGATAAAACAAATCAATGGTCACACTCAAATCTATCAAATTTTTAAGAACTCAATTTACCAAATTCTAATTGGATCATTAATATGAAAACCGATTGTTCACAATAGGCTTGACAACGAACAAACCCAATTTAAAGTTAACAAACCAGAATTAAATTGATCAAACTAAAACTTGAAAAGCCCGCTAAAATTTCGATCCTATAATTCAAGAAGTCTAATCTCTAATTGCCAAAACAACTTCATTTTTATATAATTAACCAAAACGTCAATTTGATTTATAAATTTAGAAATCTAAAGATGTAACTTTCATGCACTAGACCCATGAACAAGAACTTTTGTCATGCATCAAGCAGCCTTTTCTCCATGGGCAGTATTTCTATGATGCTACAACTACGCAAGTTTGCCAACAATGGTACATCTGACAATATAACACAATGAACTATATAAACTCGAGTCTATTAACAATTCAGGAGTAACCTACAAAGGCAACTGGGGTGTGAATTAGATTCCTAAAACTAAAAGTACCATCAGACTACGTGATACAAGTTTTCACAGCAGTAAACATGGGAGGCCAGCTCATAAGATAAAAGCATGAACTTGCCATAACTATCAACATCCAACCGTTCCCATCAGGAATCTAAAAATGAAATCCTAGATAAGGATGATATTAACTGACTTCTAGGTTGAGGAGGTCAGAATAGATAATCTGAGATACACAAGGTAATGGACTTTTGAAGGTTAACGAGATTAACATAGGATCAGAAGGTAATGTTCCCACGCCCCCTTCCACCATGCCCACGGCCATATCCCCTTCCCCAACTGTGTCCTCGATGATAGTTATTGCCACTTCCAGTGCCAAACCCACCATAACTAAGATTAGGATTCTGACGGAAAATACCAAAGGTCTGAAGAGAAAATTCACCAGAAACAATCATTAAAATATCCAACACATCAAGTTTTCAACAAACATCATGTTTCAGAATCCTTAAGAGAAATGCAAACCTCGGTATCATGTTTCATTCTCTCCGCAAATCGGTTCTGCCCATTCCCACCTCGGTTGAGTGAATTGCAAGAAATATTGTCAAAGAAATTGTCCTTATTATATGCGGGCTGCATAAACAGTAACCATTATAAGGGTGAGACAATCAAATATACCACATGTTATTTGAATACTGAATACAAAAAAGATCTAATTCAAAACTTGCGAAGTAACCTTGGCGTCAATAGTAGAAACCAGGCCACCAAACTCTTTGTCTCCCAAGCTTCGATCATTTGGATTTTCATCTGTGCTCTTTGTTAGTTGCTTTGCTTTTCCAAGACAGTCCCATACTTCATCCTTTTTAAACTTCTCATTCATGGCTTCAAAATCAAACTCTTCAGTGAACTGCAACCAATAAAGGACCATGATGATAGTATAACACACCAAGCGAGACATGGAAAAGTTTTTATTTGAACATTGGCAAGCACAAGCACTATACAATAGCAGCAGCAGCAAAGCTAAAAAATGTTTGGTTAGTGAACACGGACATAAGATCAGAAGGAGACACAATAAGTAAGGACTTGAAATTGCATTACCACAAATGGAAACCATCAAGCAGCTTTGCTGTGCAATGTGACAGACATGTCATGTTTTGGTTTATTAAGGCAAAGAATGTTCGCTTGTTTAAAAATCAAGTGAGCATCAAGATCTTCTCTATTTTCAAATGAGTACCAGAAATGCTTATTCTTGGTATTGGCTCCAAAATAACAGTTATATCGTCACTCAATGGCAGCAGTGGAAAAGTACTTGCCTACTTGGAATCTAACTTCAAAGGATTAATTCTGTGTTCAAGAATTACTTTCTAAGAGGGCTGTACTAAACAGCACGAACCAGAATCTTATCACATTTCATATCAGGTGTTCTAGTTCTGAAGGTTCTGAATTGCATCTTTTGTTTTGACTTCCTGATCGTCATAAATCTCTTTATGCAGATTTATGTATTTGTGTGTGTATTTATGGCTTTAAGCACAAATATGTCATCCTACTATTATATCATAATAACAAAATCACTTAGATGTCATGATCATAAAGCCAACAATCTGCAGTAAAAGATGTAACCAAATAAAAGTTAAGAATTAAATGCAACCTCATCAGAAAACGTTCTAGCAGTAAGAGTAAAAGCTACGTAACCTGATGGGAAGAATTAGGCAACGGCAACAAGGGTGGTTGTGTTGCCTGACCTGAACTCCAATGCAGAGAAGTAGATGACATAGAAGTCGGAGCACTCACATCATTCTGATCGGGAAGAACTTTCAGTGTTGAAGGAAACTCATCTGGTATGAAATGTGCCGATTGCTGTGGACTTAATAGAGATGGAGAGGGTGTTAAGAAGGGAATTGTGAAAGAAACATCATGAGATGATGGAGGATAAGGTAAAAATTGTGTGGGCTGCATGATTGGAGGGTTAAAAACACCTTTGCTAATGCTCTGAGGAATAATTATG
>JANITX010000001.1:27905178-27917634 GCA_027564395.1 Erythroxylum ulei
GTGTGGGATATAGGTAATCCTATACATTATTAATATGGAGATGGACAATACCATGATACTAATTTGCAATGCTTAGGACATAAATATCAGAAGTAATATGATAATTATCCCTCATATCCGGATGTCAAGGTGCTAGAGAATTGTTAAAAGAATGTTATGGTGAGACATATTGAGACAAATGATAAGATTAAAGACAAAATAACCTATACATACTTATAGATTTAGGGAGGATGAGATTGATATTGGCAGCGATGACAATGAACAATAGTTGTATGATTCCTATACTTGTATATTTAACATAGTCCATACTTTTAAAGCACCATTATTGTTGTTATTCGGATGAGACCTTGTTGATCGAGGAGAATACTATTATGGTGGAGTAAATGGCTTGGGAAGAAGTAGAGTTGACTTTTTATTGAAAATGACATAAGTAATTACAGTAACATGAGAGCTTTATTGAAGTATCTCATAAGCTACAAGTTCTCCATGTCATTTAGAAAACAAAACTAGATGAGGATGTAAATTTAAAGTTGTGATAATGTTATGATAGTCTAATCCAATATTGTAACAAATTATGACATTGAATTCTGCCGAAGAGATGGATCTCATAACTGTAGTAAGTTTGTCAACTAGAGCCTTTGCCTTTTGAAGATACTCTAATATAATATGATCACTTTTATTTAACTCTTGCAATTCTATTCGAATTTGAAGTTGCCTTTTGTGTGAGATTGACTTAAATGCATTTGGTGAGGTTTGCCAAACATCACAAGAGGATATTAAACCAATGATATACATCTTCAGTAAAGATTGAAAGTATCCATAAGAATAACATTTGTTATTTTTTAAAATAGGAATCATAACCTGGATTGACTATTTATTGAGGATGATAGGAAAAAAGGAGAAAATTTGGGGTGGTGAAGAGAAATTTAGATTAATAAACTTGTATAGAATTTAGTGGTTTAGAAGAGGAATGAAATAAGTCTTTCATGTGAGATAAATTTTAGGATTCAATTTAACTAAAAAGATATGGTATAAGGAGGAAGATAAGATAAGATGAGTTGATCTTGTTGACCTAAGTTGTGAATTATTAAAGGTTGTTCTTGTCTAAGAGAAAAATTTTCAAACTTTTCATATCATATAAAAGCAGGATATGATGTGATATTTTTGTATTAAATGAATGACTTTGTAAAGACTATGACTATAACTTTTACAAAGAAATATTGTTAAGGATAATTATCATCTTAAAATCTAATTGATATAATCATCAAATTGATGATAATGATTATCCTTAATAAATACAAACAAAAATAAGTATAAAAAATAAAATAAATACGTTTAATTTGATAAATACGAACAATGAGATAATAAAGAGATTGATATAGTACGACACTCAAGCAATAGAGTTCCTTTTCATCTAAAGGTTTCTTCTCTGATTTGCAAAGGCCAATGACGAGGTAATTTAAGAGGTTTTGATACTCTAGCCTAACTATTCCCACTGTTGCCTAATGTTCTAAGGGACGACTCCATCATTTGGACTTTGGAACTTAGTGATCGATTCTCCAACCAATCTTGTCATCACATCCGGAATCGAGTCTTATCTAAGGTACCTTGGTTTCTATCTATCCTAAGACATCTTTTAACTCTTGGCTTGCGATTAAAAATCGACTCAGGACTAAACGACAATGTCATACGAATGCTAACTCTACTTGCTTGTTATGTAAAATGGAAATAGAGGATCGGGATCACCTCTTTTTCTTTTGTACCTTCTCAAAATGATATGGAGTAGGATCCTACATTTATTACCTAGTACTGCTTCTCCATATTCTTGGGAACAAGCTCTCACCGGGGCTATTAGCAATTCTCACAAGGGAAAGCTTAATGCAATCCTATGCAAAGGAGCCTTTATTTCTACCATTTATTGTATTTGGAAAGAGAGGAACTTGTGTTTATTTTTCTAAAAATGAAGTTGGGGCATACCAGTTTGTTGATATGGTAATCAACTGGGTTCGGTCTGCTTTAATTGCAAAAGATTTTCACCCCACTTTATCTCCTGATGATATGAAGCGTATTTGGAACCTTTAACTTGTTTGGTTTTTGTAATTATTCATAGGTAGTTTCTAATTGCTGTCCTTTTAGTTGAGTATATACTTGAACTCATTGTAATGTTGATTTAGTTTTGTCTATAATTATGCCATATTTATTTTTCAATAAAAAAAGAGATTGATATAGTCATTAACGGATTTGTAATGACAATTGTCTTTAACAGTTATAAATGTTAATTTCTTGAAATTAAAGTCAAAAGCAAAAAAATGAAAGCTTGAATTTTTTGGCTTGGTAGATGTCATGTACTATTTGGTTTCTCCTCCTCCATCAATGTAAAATAGACCTAAAAATTATGTAACCACGCTCTATGGTTGCTTATTCTGATAACTTCAATTCAACGTTGGGTTTGAGATTACGTGCCGTCTTGTTTGGATATTTTGGAGAATAGCAATTTTAGTCACGTATGTGATAAACCTTGTCCATGTTACAAAAGAGGTACATATATATGACACATTTTTTACAACTTATCGCAGATTCATAATTTGCATAACTTTCACGCGTATATACAGGTTAGCAGTGACCAAATGTTGTCCTAACAATGATAACACAACAAGGTCATGGGAGGTTGTCAGATTAAAGAATAACAAAAATCTTTGTCGTGTGAAAAGATAGAATAATTAGTGGTGAATGTCTTTTAATTAATTGATAGGATTAAGTCTCCATACCAAAAAAAAAGCTAGATGAACAATATCCCTAAATATAAAGGAGATATAAATTAAATCTAAATCATCTCCTTGCATACGAAAATAATGGATCGGAACCAGACCAAACATGAAATATCAAATTTTCAATCTTGATATTTTTCATTTCTTGGCACTTTGTCTATATTCACCTTAATTACAAAAGCATTCCTAACGTGGGTGACACTACTTGGACTGTTGCATTTCGTACCTTTTTTTTGGTTGCTTTCCAGTCTAAGTTGTTACAAAAAGAAAATGAAAATATACAATATATCCTTGGATAATCTGTGTTGTTTTGTTGCCCTCCTTTTCTTTTTTTCTTTTTTGTTTTTTATTGGTTTTGGCAAGAAACTCTGCTGAACGCTTGGGACTTCTTGCTTTATTTTCTCTAGTTTCCTGGTCGAAGTAGAAGGGAAGAGTACAAATTTGCGTCGTTGGGGTTTAGGTTTGTATGCCGCGGAGTCTTCATCTTGTTGTCGAAAAGAGAGAGAAACTAATGGGTCCGGTGCTGGCTTCTAAATATAGAAAGTTGATGTTGGCGTGAAGATGAGAAATTGTACAGTGTACTACTATGACTTGGAGGACAATCTGATGGGTAAGCCATTCTGGGGAAGGGCAAAAGGACCATACTGAATCCCGTTGTGAGAACCCACCATAGACCATCTGCAAGATTCCAACAAATTTGCTCCTCTCAGCACATTCATTACTTTCTATACTTAGATTGCTTTAAAATCCCAGGTAAAAACGGAAAAGTATCCAGTCAAGTCTTGTTCTTTTTACCAACCTGTACTTGGTGGTCAGGTGATGCAGAAGGACCAACATTTCCAACTTGGCTAACTCATTCCCAGGACATGAGTGGAGCCCATTGCCAAATGGTAGAAATGTATTAGGTTTTGGTGCAACCTGTTAAAACCATTGAAAACTAATCGATTCAGTTTCAGTTTCAGAAATGGTGAGGACTGGAAGAACTAGCAGGAAAAAAAAGTATATATATATAAAGATTGATTGGCACTGAATTTCAGGAATTATTACATCAAATCTGGAAGGATCAAACTTTTCAGGATCTGGAAAGATTTCAGGACTGTGATGAATGTTTCTGAAAAGGGGTAAAACTTTCCACCCTTTTGGGATAAGATATCCTAAAAACAGATGCAGGAGGAAGTAGCAGTTAGCTTAATGAACATAGTGCTTATACTGAGAAATTTGTTAATGATCGGATTTGGAAGAACTGACCTTCATATTCAACATCCTCAACAGCCTCTCTAAAAGTGAAAGACAAAACTGAAGCAACTCTTAGTGTTTCTTGGATCACGCTTGAAGTAATTGACATCTTCCTTGTATCCGCCCAAGTGAGAAACTTCTCATCTCCGCGCTTTTCTTTACCTTTAATTATTTCTTCTTGCTCTTCCTGTAAGCACACAAAACCAAGCCAATGAAAGAATTAATCTTGTGTCACATCTTATTAAAGCCGTCAACTTGCATCTTTGTTAGTAGTGTACAAAAGGTGGGACCAAGAGTTCTTACAGTGACAGCTTCAAGGACAGTCGGGTTTTCTCCAAGGGATTTAAGAATCCATGTCAAAACACTGGCTGTTGTGTCACGAGCAGCAAAAATTACACCAATAATGTTGTCTGCAATTTGTTCATCGGTGAGGTCCCTCTTGTTACTCATGAATGATCCGAGCAAGTCCTTGTGATCAAGCTTCATTTCCCTCCTAGTTGATAGGATTTTAGCTAGGATCTGAGCCAGCTCTTTTCTTGCTTTCATGGCTTTGTTGAAGAGTGTCCCTGGTAGGTTAATGGGCATTGAATTGTATCCCTTCTCAAGATGGTAGTAACAACGTTTTAGATCTTCACTGTACAAAGCCTCATCTTTTCCCAATATGGATGTTAGAGCAACATTGAATGCATACTGCCATAAAACAAATAAGCAGATAGAATAAGTATCAGTAACGTGAATGCAAAACAGAACAATTTTGCTCTGTTAGGAGCTCACCGTCTTCATTTCTTGGAAGGTGTTCACTTGTCTTCCTTCCCAAGATTGAAGAGAGTCATTGGCAATGGATTCGATGTCGGAGACCATGCTTTTGATAGCCTCAGGCATGAAAGCACGAAGAACAAGCCTCCTCAATTCGGCATGGTAATCTCCTTGGTGAAAGAAGATAGCTTGCTTGCCCATCATCCTCTCTTTGCTAGCAGGATATGTTGGTTTGAAGAGATGAGCTCTCGTCACAAGCACGAATTTTGCAGCTTCAGGGCTTGAAATCATCACACAAGGACAACCCAATATGTGACTTTTGAAGATAGTGCCATACCTGCACCCAAAAAAAAAATTTCCATAAGAATATCATCAGTTATTTATGTAGTTAAAAATCTAAACTTGAAGAAGACGATAGAAGAAAGAAGACTTGCATAATGACCTCTTGACTTTAGAGGCAAAGAAGTCATTTGGGTTTTGAGAGTAGAGCTGGAATGTCTCCCCGATGTAAGGCCAACCTAAGGTTCCGGGAGGGAGAGGCAACTTCCGGCGATTAGAACAAACGATTTTGACAAGGGAGATGAACAATAAAGAAGCAGAAAATAAAAAGAACAGAGAGTACAATTCCATGTCTTGAATAGGAAACTACAAGGAACTAATGTCCCTGAAGTGTGAATTGGTGGTAGTTAGCCAAGAAGCGAAGAGACTAGTTGGGTGCACAAAACCCAGAACACAAAACAAGTGAAGAATGAGAAGGCATTTGTAGGCTACGAGTCGTGACTAAAAAATGAAAAGAAAGGAAAGAGTGAACACAATACGAGAGAGATTTTCAAATAAAGCTCGAAGCCCACACACGGAAGCTCCCTCCCTCCAGCTGGTATTAATGAGTCCATAGAGATCGTGATAGAGAGAGGGAGTGCGGGGTTTGGGTGTGCACGTGGCAAGACCAAGAGGGTTGAAGATTCAGAGTCTTATAATTTCATATTTTAGATTGACTGGAAACTTTGGGAAAACTAATTTGAATGAAGACTTATATTAATCATATCGGTTAAATTGTATTGAATCAACGAAACAAAAAACCTTAAGCTGGTCGTGTATTGTTCATTTTTTATTTATTTAACACTACTAATTAATTAATAAATATAAATCATAATTTTAAAGGAACAACACATGGAAGTTAGAGCCTTCAATTGGCGTGACCTCCCACAAACATTTCGCTGTCTACTCCTATCCGTACAAATTCTACTACCAATACAGTCACCTGTGGGCACAATTTCTCATGACCCACTTAATCCACCAATGCACATGCGCTTAATTACTTGGGAGATTGCCAAATCTTTACATAATGAGCCAAGACTTTTATTAATTGATGTAAAATAGTGCGAGGAGAAACCAAAAATGAGAATTCAAGGAAAGCGGCATTAGTAAAAAATTGTTCATCTATAAACTTATGCTGTCGTTTTCAACCTACCTTTTCTTCACTAATTCCAAATAAAACGCATGGTTTGGATTAGAGTTGGCATTTTGGAAAGAAAAGAATGGAAGGTTAAACGTAAGAGCTTCATCAATTTCCATGATGCTTCAATGTCGACTAGATCATTCAACTTACGTTCCATAGAGGATTAATAATAATAATAATTTTGTATACCTAGTTTTGTCAAAGAATTATTATAGAAACTTCTTTTTTCTCTTAAATATTTATTGGATAAATTTTGAACTAGGTCATTTGGGTGTGTTGTGGCGGTGAAGATTCATCTAAGATTGGAAGACTTCTTAACTTAATATTGATAAGTACAGGTTGGATTTGAAACAAATGGCAGTCAAGACCTTAATTGTTTCCCAGTCGATATGAAGACATGTGGCTACTACGTTTCTGGTTTGGAGATGAGACATGGGACCTTCTATTAAATGTTCTCTCCATGTCCACGTACCTCGGTGCTATTTTGTTCAAAGTAAATGACAGGAAAACTTCATCAATTTCATATGACAAAAGCTCTCACATAACATGCGTTTTTCTTCTTTGAATTTTTAAATGTACAAGCATTCTTAATACAATCATAAATATGGATTTTGCATGAACACTATAAACAAAAGAAAGATTTTCAATTCGATCATAACGTTCACATCTTGATTATTGTGTTCAGCGGCAACTTAGTTATTGGGTAGGAATGCCTTGTGGTCCTGAAATCCCAAATTATGAGACCAATAATAAGGTGCTACGTAGTAAAAATTAACACAAAGCAGTTTTACGCTCAAAAAAAAAAAAAACACAAAGCAGTTTTAATATTTACTGCAAACCAATAATTTTATTTTTAATTTTTAGTTTAAAGATTGAATAATTAATTTAAATATGACTTGCATTAAATTTAAAGTTCCTTATTAGCATGACCACCAATGAAGCAACAATCTCACTTGGAACTCATGATAAAACTCTAGAGATTGAATAAACAATATCATTTTAGTAATTATGTTATTTAAAAGTATTAAACTTTTAATAAATAAGAGAATTTTAATTATTATCTTTTGGAAACTTTTTTTTGAATAAATTTCTTAAAATATGTAAATTTCCGTTAATATATATAATTAGTTAAGGACGTGGTGACTCAAAATAAGGTCACAAATCTGATTCAATTGAATAGAATAGAAAATCCCTTGCACGACTATTTTTCTTTGACCTACGCCCCTACACATGGAGTCCAACGCCTGCACGAGGCATATTGTGTCCTCAGCAGCTCCTAATTAACTTCATGCCAGTTATATTAACTTACTTCCTAACCCAGGATTGAAAGTATCCCTTTAATTTTCAGCATATGCTATAAAATAATGTATACGACCAAATGTTGTTGATAGCTAATATTTTGATCTTTGTTTATCATTGTTCCTTCTACCTATTTCTTGGGTCATGCAGATTAAGAATATAAATAAAATTGGTCTAGAAGAAAATAACATTTAGACGTGTGGCACTTGGTGATAGGTAGGGTTTAGACGTGTTGCACTTGATGATCGATAGGGTTTAGACGTGTTGCACTAGATGATAGGAAGGGTATAAAGCAGTGTCTTAATATAAATTCATGCCAATTTCAAAGAGTTGAAATTCCTTGGGTTTGACAATCCTGAATTTGATAATTATATGATTATAATCCGTTGAGATTTAGATGATTGTTGTGCAGCTGAGAGCTGAATGTGTTTCAAAATTTGCCAATGTAGAGTCAATACTCAATAGTATGGTTGATCTGATGGCATCAACCACGCTTGTTTATATTTACAGGCTATCACCTCAACTTACTCTTCTGATTAATTGTATCAAATATAACCTTAATTAGGTAATGAATTGATATTTTGTTAAGCCACAATTTCGTACTTGCAAGAAGTTATTATCCATCTGCCGTGAACTCACAAAAATCCACCACCCTACTCTCACGATATTATTCCTCTGTGGCACTATCGACACTAATCTGTTGCATCATGCCAAGCTTGTGCATGTATCATGCTCAAATTCAGTCAACGAAATGAAATGGTTGTGGCAATTAACTTCCTTCAGTTATTATTACTAATGATAAAAAAAGCAAATCATAAAAATTTAAATTGATTAATTTTCAGTTTATTTTAGTTTAATAATCATTGTTATTAAAAACTAAGTAATCTATTAATTAATCAGCCATTTTTCATCAATTAACCAATTTTATAAATAAAAATAAATTAGTTATTTTAAATTTAATAATCTTCTTTTTAATTAAACTTTAGTTTCTTTTAATAAAATTTTAAATTCTTTAATTATATTCAAATTTTACTGCTACTTATTTTACCTATTTAATTTTTGATTCAAGTTTTAAAATATTGATTTATAAGTAAGGATGAAATATATTTCATTAACTAGGAAAATAGATATTGCAATGCATACATAGAAACTTCCGCAGTCTCTGGATGCTTTCGAAGATATTCCTTCTCTATACTTTAGGCAAGTTGGGCCGACCAAGTTTAGGAGGATATGAACTGTTTTCTTCTCTATTTTCTCGTTCTGTCAGACTTTAGCAAAACGAGGCTGTTCTCCACTTAAGCATGACGATTGATGGTTCAGTTTATATTCATACAAATGCAGTGTAAGAAGCCAAATCAATTAATTACATAGAGATATAGCCGGCCAACCTTTTAAGTAATTAAAATAGAAATATATATTGGCGTCATGATCTGGTTTAGAACGAAAATAGCTAGATAGATAGAGCTGAAAGGCAAAACTGGTAGGTGTAATTCATCAGTGAGCAATAATGGAGGAAAGCTGCAGTGATGGCCACAGACAATCATGAAGCTCGCTATGTCAGGGAATGCCTTTATGCCTACAAACATATGCACATGTATCTATACTCAGTATATCTATTTGTAATGGATTGAAAAAATAAAAATATAAACAACAATCCCTCCTTCCTTTACTTGCCAAGCAAAATTATCAATGATCTATATATATACGGATTGTTGTATATGATATATATTTATACTTGTACAATTTGGAAACAATTATTAAAATATAAAATTGTGGTAAAAAGGATTTAACTATTTCATTTTCTTCTATCTAATTTCTTTAGTATTTGTTTGGATTGTTTTTGAATTAAATGGCTTTTTTTTTGTAATTTACGTTATTACAAAATATAATAAGAAATTAAGAAATAAAATTTATGGTACTTGGATACAAATTAAGAATCGTCTCAAAAGAAATATTTATTTATTTATAATAATGTTTTAATTTTTTATTTAAATCATTCTTAATTTTTACTTAAAAGTTTTAGGATTAAATTTTTGTTGGCTTCTTAATCTTCATATATCTATTTATCAATTACATCAATAGTAACACAAATCTTAGATTTAATTCCAATATATTTTATGGAATTTCTCAATATAATTATCAAAAAATTGAACAACTTCCACTAATTCAAACTTATTTCTATTTATGTACCTCTACATATAATAGTTTTTCAAGACTGAATAAACATTGTTAGTATTTCTTTTTCCTTTATTATTTTTTCAATTCTTATAATTTACAAATGCATGTATTTTTCCTTCGATGATATTAATCAAAATTGAATAATCAAAAGGTTTCCAGATCATTTTTAAATTGCCCACGAGACAAGTGGGGAAGAAATTGACTGTTGTATACGACTTCGACATTTTTCGACTACTTAGCTTCATTACTTGCATTTTTCACCAAGTTTTGCTTTGTAGAACTTGTTTTAAAACATATAGATGACAGGGGAAAATACTATTTGTTATTTTACAAGGGGAAACATCCTCCTTGCTGAGGTCTTTTATGTGGGTATCAGGAACTTAAGTTTTAAAAAACTTATCAGTTCTAGCACTACACCATTGTAGCTTCATTCTTTTTCGTGCAGTGATTTGAAAGTATACAAATGTTGAGAAGAATTTGTTGGCGGGAATACTTTGAAATGAAAATATTCTCATCTATATTTAATGAGACTCATGCATAAATTATAAAGTTAAAAACACTTTTCGCATAATTATTTGGGATACACTAGTGTTGTAGTTTTAAATTAGAGTTTCGTAGTTAACTTGGACAATTTTTTTTTTTTTGGGTAAAATTAAGAAAATTTTAGTAAAGCCTGTTGACTTATGACATATTTTGATATCTCATGTTGGAAAATTGTGAAAATGGGAGAGTCTCAAGTTTTAAAAGGAGGGTTCCTTCATCTAGTTAATCATCCCAACTTCTTCCTGATTTGTAATTTTTCGCTTTAAAATAGTGAAATATTAATTTAGTAGTGTTCGAAGAAATAGGCTTAATTGGTCGAACATCATTAAAATTTGGTATTCTTTATTTGTTTATTTAATAGCTATTGTCGGGTATAGTTGTAGTGAATTATTGTGTTATTAAATTATATGTCTAGGAAAATTCTGTTTAGGAGGTTAGGTTTTAAGTGCGACCATTTGTGACCCCTCTAGTCTTTCCTAAGAATTTACCTGATGTGATTTTTCAGTATAATCGTTCACACTCTATTCACCTAAACAATAGTGGTCAAGGTGAATTTATTATTATTGGTAGAAATTAACCCAAGTTTTCATAACAATTGGTATTAGAGCCAAGATTTTTTCCTAGTAACTCTGTGGTTGCAGCGAGATCTGATCTTCCACATTAGAAAAGATTTTTCCTTAGGCTATTGGTATTCTGCATTGACAACTATTGAATAGTAATTATAATAAAGACGACAAAATCAAAGATACGATTGCACCAACCACATTGACAGCTTTTACCTCGTTTATTCTAACAAGGTTTGTTGTGATAAATACAAGATTTGCGGTGGAAATTTTTGATGATATGGGTCATTTCGGCATTTAGCAAAGTGAAGTTCCAGACACTATTTTTTAGCAAGGTCTTGACATTGCCATTGAAGGAAAGAAACTAGATGATGTTGAGGAGAAAGAATGGAAGACTATAAAACGTTTGACATATGGTACAATTCGATTGTGTCTTTTCAGAGAGCAAAAGTATGCTTTCTCAAAAGAAACTTCTACATCTAAATTATAGAATGCGTTGGAGGAAAAATTCTTGAAGAAAAGCAAACAGAATAAGCTCCATATGAATAAGAGACTGTTTCGTTTCTTTTATGCTCCAGGTACCACTATAAATGATTACATTACTAGTTTTAATCAGTTAGTTACTGATTTAATGAATTTGGATGTGACATTTGAAGATGAAGATCTGGATTTGATGTTGCTGGGATCCCTTCCTAAGGAGTTTGAGTTTCTTGAAACTACTCTACTTCATCGGAAGGTTGATGTGTCTCTTAGTGAAGTTACAGTTGTTTTGTATAATCATGAATTGAGAAGGAAGAAAAAGGAAGAACGTCCAAAGTTGAAGAATAAAAACAAACATGATAAGGAAAAGACTGTTGTAAATTTGAATGTTGCTGAATGTGAAGATGCTAACTCAGATCTTTCATTGGTTATTACATCCTCAATAAGCCCTTCTAGTCTCTGGCTGCTCGATTCAGGCTATAGCCATCACATACTTCCCAATTGGGATTGATTATCTGATTTTAGAGAGCTAGAAGGTGGAGTTGTTTACACAACAAATAACAATCCCTGCACCACAAATGAGATTGGTTCAGTTTGCTTGAGGAATCATGATGGAACAACCAAGACTTTGATAGATGTCAAATACGTGCCAAGTTCGACAAAGAATCTCATTTATGTGAGAGTCCTAGAATCAAAAGGCTACATTGTAAGTGCAGCAAATGAAGTAATGAAAGTCATCTTTGGTGCACTTATGGTGCTGAAAGGAATTTGAGAAAATAATAACCTGTATTATTACTAAGGTAATACAGTTATTGAAAAAACAACAGTAACTTCTAATGATGATCAAGAGCTAGAAGCAGTCAGGTGTGTGGCATATGCACTTGGGACATACAAGTGAAAAATCCTTGAAGATATTAGTAAATCAAGGATTGTTGAAAGGACTTTAGGCCTACAAATTAGACTTCTGTGAGCATTGTGTCAAAGGGATGCAGACAAGAGAGAAATTTAGCACTGTAATCCATGATACAAAGGGTATTTTGGATTATGTTCAATCTGATGTGTGGGGACCTTCCAAAACAACTTCTTTGGGAAGAAAACACTATTATGTGACCTTTGTTGATGATTTTTCCCAAAGAGTATAGGTGTATACTATGAAGACTAAGGATGAAGTGCT
>JANITX010000001.1:27924741-27934880 GCA_027564395.1 Erythroxylum ulei
ACTTTCGTGAAAGTGATTAAGCTGGGTGAGGGCCCCGCAGACGTAGGCAAGGTGTGCCGAACTGCGTTACCAAATTTCTGGTGTTTTTATTATTTCAATTTTGCTTGTTTTTATATTTTATTGGTTCCAAGAAAATTTGCGGAAAGTTTGTGAAATAATTAGCCCCCTTCGATTTTTCACACATAGTGAATTTTCTTCTTGTTGCCCGTATTTTTCTCCGATTTGAGAGTTTCCATGTAGATTCTCTCGTGTTATTATTTTTTATTTTATGATTTTTTGTCTATAAAAAATCCTTGTGTATGGATTCGGGAGGTCTAAATTCCTTATAGTTTATTACCATTTCAAATTGGTTGCATCGTAATAGCTTTAAAGTTCTTTAAATTGACTCATGTTTGTTAAAATATGATGTGTTGCACCTATGTCAGAACACCACAACATAGGTTGAAATATTGTGTTAATTGAAGATTCTAAAAATGCAGCTGGATGATATATCAGCGGAGAATAAAATAAAGGTTGTGAAGCTTGCCATGCAATGTTGACTGGCGATAGTGAGTTACTTCTAGGTGAATATCGACACCGCAAGTGATAGACAGGATAATTTTTGTATTCACAAATCTGGCATAATTCTTAGATTTACGATGATGAGATTGATTCAGTCTTGAATTACTGAGTATTGGTGATTGAAGATTGTTGTTGTGATAGCCTGTAAGCCAATTTGCCATTGGAGGATCATGAAGTCTCTTTAAGTTAAATATCATGAGCTAGTAAATACCCATGCAATTCATGTAACAGCACTGGTTTAGAATGAAAATTAAGAGTATAATATTTAGCACCAATAGTATGGTGTACAATAACATTGAATTATGCATATAAAATTTGACGACCAGTAATTACTAATTCATCAGCGAGTTCATTAGGCTTCAGTTTGTAAAACTTTGTATTAAGATGAAGCAACCTGGTCTAAGTTACAAACTCACAAATATGAGCTAATAATTGCCTTCCCTGTAATGCTGCATCTGCAGCCGAACAGTTATCCATATAATCAATCCATCCACTTTCTCTCGTCATTTTGCTTTTCCCTTTTTGTCTTAAGCTCCACCTGAAGTTGTTAGAGTAATTCTCTTCTCCAGCAAAATTTAAGTTGAGTGTGTTATTATCAAGAACAAATCGATTTAGTCATTACATAAAGCCCCTTGAATTTAATGTTCACAATAAATATATTAATTCATAATCGTTTCCTTATTAATCATATTTATTAGCGGATTTATTAGTTATCTGATAGCGGCTTAATATAGCTGATTTGACCAGCCGATATTATTAATTGTTTATTAAAAAAGTTTAGTAAAATTAGCTATTTAATATTAACTGTTTATGTCAGGAATCCTACATCAGACAATTATAAGCACATTCAAGAATTTATAATAGTGTGCAAACCTCTCCCTCTTGAGCTAGCTTTTGAGGGTGAGTAAGGCATTTTTAACATGATATCAGAGCCAATTTGTCTCGATGGTTTAGGGCGTTGCTCGGTTATGTTCCTTTGTTTAATATGTCCATCAAATATCCAGTTCTACTCTGGATTGAGGGGGGTGTGTCAGGAATCTCACATCGGACAATCATAAGGGCATTCAATAATTTATAATAGTGTGCAAACCTCTCCCTCTTGAGCTAGCTTTTGAAGGTGAGTTAGGTCTTTTTAACAGTTTATGTATAAAATGACTTATGAAAATATGACTTAAAAAAATATTTATAACAATATGAGTATTATATCATAATAATACACAACAATATTACATATTTAAAAAAATGTACATTTTTATTATCTTTTTTCACAAACAATTAAGATAAAAAGCAGATGCAGATCATAATGATTTTTTCAATATCAATGCATAGTACGGCGTATGTCCAATGTTTGATATGGTATATTTCAGGAACAAATGAAAATTTTATGTCCGTGACTAAGTTGCTTTATCAAAAATTACACAAGGCATGTAAAAAGCATATATTCTTAACCATGAAGGAAAGAGACCAATATTACTCTTAAGAAAGAAAAACGGTGCCTAACAATATTATTCCATATAACTGGAGAAGTTAAAGAACAATGACAAAAAAGATCCGCAGCTTTTCTCCATCGAGACGTCAACATCTGATGTGAGTAGTCTCTTTAGCTTTTTATGTTACCCAACAGTTGAGGGATCTTTCTGACTATGCCAACTTTTTAAAAATCAGCTGAATTAGTTCGATTAATCAACTCAATCAATCTCGTTCTTAAATATATTTAATCGTAGTCAAACAACTAAAAATCTTCGATAAGCTAAAGTATGACTTATCAGCCATTTACCAACAGGCCATATTGCTTGACCTTTGGTGTTAATATGTTATAAAACAAAATCGAATATACTAAGAACAACTATTCACTTTGGTATATTAAATCTTCGGTTCTAATTTTTGTTATATTAAATCTCATTTATATGTTTATGTAATTTACATAAATAAGATTTAATAGAACATAATAAATATCTCATAACTGAAACAGGCGATATCTTTATAACGTACTTCTTTTTTATTTATCAAATAAGACAATAGCTGTTGACGTTTTCTTAATATCTTTCATAAATCTTTTTAAAATAAATAGTTTTTTTTTATGCAATTCTAAATATGAAATAAATCTTCATATCTTATTAATGAAATTGATTATTTAAAATTTAACAAATCCTAAAATTTAAAAAAATTATAGCTGATAAATCTTGAAACGAGACATATAGTCTACTTGTTAGACACTATATGTCGATAATGTTCTTCTAAACAAAACATCGAGTTTGACAATTTCATTTTCATGTACAAGAATAACTGAAAATGTTAAAAAAAAAAGGCATACAAGGGACAAAAATTCACATTCTAAACAAAACATCGAGTTTGACAATTTCATTTTCATGTACACGAATAACTGAAAATGTAAAAAAAAAAAGGCATACAAGGGACAAAAATTCACATCCTTCATTATCTTTCACTTTTAAATGACTGCCATGTGTCTTATCATCAAGAGAGAAACATGGAGAAAGCATCATTGCATGCGTCAGTTATAAGAAAAGACAATTCAAAAGGAAAGAGGTCTCTACGCGATATGCCACATGAATCACAATTTCGTTGGAACTAATACATGGTTATGGGAATGAACTTGCTAGTTGAATATCAAATTAGAAACATGTACCAGTTCCAGAAGAAAAGAGAAAATGAAATTTCTCTATACCTGGTGTCACAAAAATTGAACAGATGTCAATCGTTAGCCCTTCCATGTATAACTGCAAAGACTTTGGCTTTGACTTTATCATTTTTATCTATAAACATGTGTCATAGGATCAATACGGATCTTTAAATGAACTTTGAATGCGTACGCATACATGCTGTATATGGCTCCTGTGTAATGATTTAGTTCGATGGTTAGCTATGTATATACATAAATAAGAGCAGATAAGAGCTACTTCAAGCTTAGCCCACCTAATCTCCTAGGTTTGTTACTAACTTCTAAATGTCAAAGGCTGAAACTCAACGTAGTATCTGATATAACGAGACATTATTATAATGTTGACTAATAATAAAGGGCATTTGAAAGTCACTAAGATATTTCCCCATCTACCGTTTCTCAACTCATTAAAGTTGTACTATATACTTTAAATTATGTGATTAATAGAAGTAAGGGTGGATAGCTTTTAACATAGGACTCATATGAAATATAAATTTCTCTATTAAAAATAGAGTAAATAGTGACATTTTTTATCAGAATTACTATCATTTATTTAAATTTATTTAGAGGCTACAACATATGATTCACTTTATCTTGTTCTTAATATGCTCGTATGAAATATAAATTTCTCTATTAAAAATAGAGTAAATAGTGACATTTTTATCAGAATTACTATCATTTATTTAAATTTATTTAGAGGCTACAACATATGATTCACTTTATCTTGTTCTTAATATGCTAAGAAAATTATCAATAAATTTATATTGTTGTTACTCAATATATTCATTGATTTTAGCTACTATTACCAAAAAAAAAAAGAATTCACACAACCTAAAACTAGTCTTCATCTAATAGCTTATATTTTTTTATTTGACAGAAATGTTGAATTTGTATGTAGGCTAGAGTTGGCTGGGATTTGATAAATGGGAAGCTTACGTCCCATATTATTGTTAAAAAATCAAAATAATAAATTGGTACTAATCGAAGTTCAAAGGAGATGGCAAGTTTGTATTGATTATAGAAAATTAAATGATGTAACTCAAAAGGATAATTTTCCTTTACCATTTATTGATTAGAAGTTTGAAAAGCTAGATGGTCGAGCTTACTACTATTTTTTAGATAATTTTTTAGGATACTTTCAAATTGCAATCACTATGAAAGATTAAGAAAAAATAACTTTCACTTACTCATTAAGAACTTTCACATATCAATGAATGTCATTTAGAGCTTGCAATACATTATTTTTTCTTAACACTTTTGTTGAAAATATTATTGAAGTTTCCATAGATGATTTTACCATGCACTGGGAGATTCATTCGATAATTGTTTCTATAATCTGACACTTATGTTGCAAAGATATATATATAGAAACAAACCTTATTTTACATTTTGAAAAATGTCATTTTGTGATGGACTAAGGTATTGTTTTGGGACATATTGTTTCAGTTAGAGGTTTGTAAATAGATAAATCTAAAATCAGTATTATCTAATCCCTTTCTTACCCCATTAATGCTTGGGAAGTTTGTTATTTTCTTGATTATTTAGGTTTTTACTAGTATTCAATTGTTGGATTGAAGTCTTCCATTCGAGATAATATGTGATGAAAATGACCATGTTGTAGGAGCTATTTTAGGTCAATGAGTTTGGAAAGCACCACACATTATATAATATGCGTCAATGACCTTAAATGATGCCCGAAAAATTATTCGACAGTTGAAAAAGAGCTTATAGTTGTTGTCTTTTCTTTAGAAAATACTTGTTATTTATTTATTGGGTAATAAGGTAGCTGTTTATTCTGATCGTGTAACCTTTAGTTTTTTTTTTATGAAAAAGAAGGATTCAAAATTGAGGTTGATGAGGTGAGTACTTTTGTTGAGTGAATTTGATTTGAAGATAAAAAATAAGAGTGGAGTAGAAAATAAAGTTACTAACCATTTGAGCCATGTAGTTCATTTAGAGAGTGAAAACAATTTATAAGAAGAATTTCCTGATGAACAATTCTTTGTTGCAAGGCTAAGGTTTCATAGTATATAAACATAGTCAATTATTTGGAAACTAACCACTTATTTGTTGGTTTTTCTAAAGCTCGAAGAGACAAACTTAGAAGTAAGGAGAAATATTATATATTGGACGATCCATGTTTTTGGAAACATTGCGCTATTTAAGTAATAAGAAGGTGTGTACCTAAAAATAAAATTTCTTCCATTTTCCATTCTTACCTCTAGTTGTTCATACGCTTATGGAGGACATTTTGGAGTTAAGAGAATAACTAGGAAAGTGTTAGATTATGGTTTCTTTTGGCCTTCTTTATTTTGAGATGTATATTCCTTTTACAAGATTTATGAACATTGCCAAAAAATAAGTATTAATTTGCAAAAGAATGAGATACACCAAACGTTAATTTTAGTTTGTGAAAATTTTGATGCATGGGATACTAATCTTATAGGATTATTTCCTACTTCTTTTAGGCACATTTGCATTTTATTAACTGTTGACCATGGTTTGAAGTGGGTGGAAGCAAAGGCCAACTAAACTAATGATTTTGAAGCTATTGCAGTTTTCCTTAAATATAACATATTCGGTAGTTTTGTTATTGCAAAAGCTTTAATTAGTGATCAAAGGACACGTTTTTTGTAACTGGAATATTGTGGAAGAATTATTGAAACAATATGGTGTTTTACACAAAATTGTTATGTCATACCATCGACAGACTAGTGAATAAGCTAAAGTTTCAAATAGAGAAATCAAGTCAATCATAGAGAAGACAGTAAGTCTAAGCAGAAAAGATTAGACTTGGAAGACCTTATTGAAAACACATATGCCATCGAAATAAATGACTAACCCTACATTTTTAATGCCTCTTGTGATTCTTTCCCTGTCTTATTCCCTAGTTCATTCAACACAACTGGATATAATAGTGAGGAGGTCCATTGTTGCATCTCAAACAAAAAAAAGAAAGAAAGCAAAGTTGGCTAGCAAATTAAAGATTAAAATAGAAGGGTTTCAATTATGAGCAAGTTAAGACTAGGTATGAGGACTTATGTGAAGAAAAAATTATGCTTGTAAGTATGTTCATGCTCACACCTTAAAAGAATTGGATATTTGAGAATAATTTGATGCTTTGGTGGATCGAGTGGGATGGCATAACTATGTGAATGTGAGACTGCCTACTTTTTTTGAACAGACAGATAAATTTTACACCACTTTTCAATTTAATGATGATTTTGAACTTAACATGTTAATTAAGGGGATTGTTGAATTCAGAATGATGAGAATGGATTTTTTTTTCAATTGCTAAATTTAATATTGCAATAGGTTTTACAAAAAGAGTTAATGAAAAAAAGGAACCATTCGTAAGTTCAAAATGTAATTATTCTTCTGATTTAACCCTACTGATTGGCATAAGTGGTATGTTGATTATGCTCTATTTAACTAAATGCTTCAAAAAGTTTGTACTTAAAGAAACTTGTCTTTAAATACTTACAATGATTCTTTGCTTATAACTTTTTGGGAAGAAGGGATATTGTAGGAAATTTAGCTAAAGTTGAAATTTATTTTCTGTAGTGTATGGAACAAAACATTGCAGTGAACCTAGGTTATTGGTTAGATACACAATTATGTTTTGTGGTCTAAACGAAGAATAAACCTTTAATCTTATATTCTTACACTACTCAACTAGCCATTAATTTAAGTTTGCTTGATTTTTCTAACACCAATATGCACATTGCTTGGATGGCATCCTTAGATTTAAATTATATAGGCACGATAAGTATTATTATATAAAAATTTGACGACAATTTTAGCTTTGTCCTACCTGGCCAATTGTTCCATCTTTTTGGACTTTCCAATGATACAAGATAGCAATTATAGAATGACCAGCTAGTGGCCAATAGGAAAACATCCTTTCTTCTTCTTCCACTTAGTAGACCTTTAGAATTCTAGCCCGTCTGGATAGGACTGAAAACATATTGTTTCATATGAAGAATAATTTGATGGCTTTCTTCGTAGACTAGGGGTAACACCTCCTTACCCCCTCTATGAGTGTACCTTACCTCTTTATTCCTTTTACTCAAGGAAGTGCTCACTTATTGCTTTCTATACTTTGCTTATTACATTTAAGATAATGTTTGCTTTAAGGGTAAGTTCAGTTTTGTGCAGAAACATGTTTTATTTATTTATTTTTGTTTGTTATCTAATTTTGATTTATATTTAATTTATCTTAATTATTAGTTAGTTAGTTTTGAGCTAGTACATTATATGGTTCATCAAATGTATTTTGAATAAATTGGATTTTGTGTACGGTACAAAATTCATTCTTTAAGAATAAGAGTAAAAATATGTTGCATGGTTAAATTAGTTAGGATTATGCACTTTTATAAACTTTGATGATCAAATGATAAGGCATCATGCAAAGTTAAGGTGATTTCAAATAAATGTAAAAAATTTGAGCCATAAAAGATTGAAACATTCAAATCAATATGTATTTTCCTTTGAAATGTATTGTCTTATATTAGAATATTTCTCTATAACTTGCTTGGAGCATTTCAAGACCTTATCGATATATGCATGTATAAGAATAAAAAAAGCTTTTCTTGTTTTACAACCTTTAACTTAAAAACCCACCCCAGTTCAATATCCCTAGTTGGCTCCTTTGACCCAAAACCTTTTTCTTTTGTTTGACAACCATATTACAAACCAAATTATTTATTTAAACATCCTTATATAACCATAGATTTTAATAAGGAATTTGGACAAAAACATCTCTTCCAGTTTCAAGAATGGCAATATATGAATCAAATGAGTATGGGATGTGAATCTTATGTTATAACGACTATCTTGTGTTATGGTTCAAATCATTTTTTTTATTCATATATCTATTCATAAAATAGGTAGTAGAAAAAAGAAAAATTAAGAAAGGTAGTAGCGGGAAAATTCAATGTTAGTCCATATTTCTTAACATAAGTAATTAAACATTTCCAAGTGAATTGAATATCGTGGTTCCAATTTATAAGTTTGTTACTTATATATGTTTAGATGCCTTGCTAATATTTTTGGTTTTGATCATTTTACTTTTAATTCTTATGTCTAATCATAGCCTCATTATAACTTGAAATATAGCCCTTCTAACTTATACATGTGTACATTATAAGTGGTACAGAAGGTGTAAAAGCAATTATATGGTAGAATATTTACATTAGAGGATTTTGAGGGAAATACTGAACCAATTAAACACATGAGTGGAATGAGTGATAGCTGTAAGGAAGATCGCCAAAACTTCATACATGTTTTAGGATGAGATTGTCATAGTTAATCCTTATGCATATTTCCTTGTGTAGTTTAATTATGATGTGTCTTGTTGCTTTAATCTTAAATGACTTGAATTTTAAAGTATACTTACTCTTCAATTTATTGAGAAATGGATTGATGAAATCCAGTTGGTAGTACTATTTATTTTAAATATGATTTACTTGAGGAAGAGGTAATAAAGGATAAGAGTGGGAGAATTTAATAAGATCATTAATGATAATCATTTTAAACCTTAATTCATTTGTGTTATATGTGACCATTAATTCTATCTTAAAGATTTTCTTATATTTTTTATTCAAATGATTCTCAGCAAATCTAAAGCTTAGATAGAGCTGATAGCAATGTTTATGATGATTAAGTGTGGTCACGTTTAGCAAAAAATTTAACTTCTAGATTTCAAATTTGCAATTAAAACGTTTTGGAATTTATTTAAACATTATCTTGACCAAGTCTATATAACGGTCAGTGAAGTTACAATCTCTTAGAGCTAAAGAATCACAATAAAAAGATTCCAACACCAACAAAACATAGGATTAAAATGGCTATAAATAAGAACCAAGTGAAGAAAGAAAACATCCAAGTTTTCTATCTCTATTTTCCAGCTTCTCACAAAACTCTCTTTTCTTTTCAGTAGACGTTAGTGTAGTTTCTACTCGATAGATATTAATGGCAGATATGGTCATTATTGACTAACTTTCTTTACCTTAGTCGAAGGGAGTTAAAGCCCTTGAAACTTTATAGATTGAGAGATAATTTAGTCTTATTGTGAAGTATTTTATCTATTTATAAATCTAATTGTTCTTCGGAGCTTTATTTTATGATTATTTTGATTGATTTTAATACGTGAGATTAGTTTATTAATTGAAATAATCATTTGTTAGATTAAATATTGAATATCTAAAAGTTCAATTCCTTTAATCTTTGTAGCGACTAAGAGTTTTTAGTTTGTTGTGTTGAAAATTATTAACTTATTGGAAGAACATTCAATTAGATTAAATGCAACCATACATGTTGTGTTATCTTGCTTTGTTGGTCTTTCTTTTCTTACATTTATAGTTTAATTAAATTTAGATGATTTCGAAAGTTGTTAAATAATAAAGATTAATTTACATGTTTTTGATTAACTAATCCTAAAGAAGGATATGTATTTAATATTTCATCGAATATATGATTGATAAAAAAGTATGTCGATGAAAATTCATGGTTCCAATAGTAGAAGCGAACATAAACTAAAATTTGTTTTATTGATAATTCTCTTCTTATTTATTAAAGAAATCAATTTATTTTCTATCACAAAAATTTGTATCATCACCCCTATTTCATTAAATATCTCTTATGTAATGGTTAACAAACTAGAATTTGTGGTAGGAATAATTTTTGCATTTATTTTATTGGATGAATTTATGGTAATTTGAGTGTAGGTGATACCAAAAACTAATTATGTAAAAAGAGAGAAATTTACTGCTGCTCTAATACCATGATCGATTTATTGAATCATTTGACAGAAAGATTCCTCTTGGTCGGGTCGGCCACGCTGGGCCCGGATCCAGTCAAGACGACCCGAGGGCCGATCGGTCCATTCTCCAAAGAT
>JANITX010000001.1:27942303-27952408 GCA_027564395.1 Erythroxylum ulei
ATAAGAATGATTGAATGCTTTATTTGTTGTTTTTATGTATGAACCTATTGTTAGAATTTCAATATAATCCGTAATTGTTATGTTGAGATTCATTTGTTGCAATTAATGATTTTTAATCAATAGGGATAACATAACTTAGGTTAAATGACCCAAGCTTGTGTGGTTGTTGCCTTAATTAATCTGTTTTCCTAACTCGAAATGTGACTGTCTAATTAAATATAGAGAGCTTGTTCGGTAGCTAAGTTTAATTATCGAGCTCTTATTAATTAAACACGACCTATGAGAAAATCGAGGTTAATAGAACTTATTGTTAGCCTACGATTAATAGTTGGTAGGAGAGATATGAGAACAACAATTCAATGAAGTATGTTTAATTGTGTGTAGGAAGAAATTGAACTAATGATCGGGTCTCTAACGTATTCATTGCTTTTCATCATCTTTTAATGTTTTCTTTAATTTGTTTTCATTATTTTATTTTCTTATTTGAAAATCAACCAAACCCCCCACCCCCACCTCCCTCCTTAAACCTAAACACTGATTCTTTTCATTTCAAGAGCTTTATCCGCACTCTCTGTGGAATCGACCTAGGCTTATAACTGCTATAATTAGAGATTTAGTTATTTTGAGTAGTGTTACGATGCGTTACGTCAATAAGACAAAGTGGGAGTTAACGTCTTGTATAAAACTACCAAAGACGCATTTGATTATTTTCTTTGAAAATACATTTTCATTTAATTTCAAAAAACTATACCATAAAAAAATTAGTCTAAACTTTTAAACTGCAAAAGTAACTTGGGAAAAAGTAGAAATCACATAGAGATTAGAAATAATTAATTTTATATTAATTAACGCGTCTACCAAATTTATTTTTATTGAGATTCTATAATATGTGATAATATAATTATTAGTTGAACATTATTATTTAATATCTCTTTTTTATTTTTTAATTATTACCATTAAGGGGACAAGGATTTAAGTTGGTAGTAAATATTTTGCTTAGCAATAATATAACATTTGGAATCGATTGTGCTTACTTATTATAAATATTTATTAATCTAAGGGATATTTAAATATTAAATAATCTGAATCAACTTGAGGAATATTTTATGCTCGAGTCGTTTCAGTGACTTTTGATAATTGAGTGACAGATCAATATCCATTCCAATAAAATAAAAGCCTAAGTAATTAATAGGATTAGTCCTTTTCGTACATATTTTATATAACCAAAAAAAAAGGCATAAGGATAGTTATTCTTGTCTTAAACCTATTTACTACAATACTAATTTTATTCTTTGGCAGTGCTTTATTGGTAACTTTTGTCACATCCCTTTGCTCAATCCCACCTTAAAGTAAGAAAAACTGTTTTGTTTTAAGGCAGCAGGGACAGAAGTCGAACAAAAAACAAATCACAGTCCAGACAGATATTCGATGTATAGAGCAAGCTCGTGTGGTAACCTATACTAACAGGTCGGGGGCTTGCTGAAATGAAGACGGATGAATATGGTGCCAACTGCCAAGCATTTAATGGTGCTTTTTGTCCAAGTGGAATCCACTTGTTTCAAAGTTACGTGTCAAAACCTCGAGCGAAACCCCGCTTTCTTTACTCTGGTCAGTTTCTTCCAGAAATTGCCGTAATGTACGGTCCTCAGAGGTTATCTTTAGCGGGGCAATTAATTCTCATCGTCATCATCACTTCTACAGTTCTATGATGGGATCAGACAAAATAGATAACGGATCATCACTTTTATTTTTTATTTTATTTTAAATAAAGTTATTAATATAAATATAAATATAATTTCATTATTAATATATTTTACAATCCTTCACTTTAAATAAAAATCTAATTTTTGTTTGTATATTAAGTTACGGTATGTGATTTTCTAGAGTTCTGTGTCATGAAGTTATTATGCCAGCTTGCTCGTATAACGGGATAATCTCCTCCAATAATTACTATTTTGATGGTAAATCAAATGTCCAAATAAAAAGAATTGCTAATTAATACATGAATTGATTCGACCAGTTCCTATGCATAAGTCAACTCAAAGTCAGGGAAAGGTTTTCTTTCTTTTTGCAGCCTAGAGACTGGATTTGTAGTCTCTCTCCAGATCAATTCACTTGGACGGGGCCGGGTCGGGATTTGCAAGCTGCAAAACAGGCCTGAAGAAATGAAAAGCTCTTCACCATAATTGTTTACTAGAGGAAGTCCCCGTCTCTCGTGCCAATCCTTCTTAATTACTGCTAGCACTGAATTGTTCACCCCATGAAGCTGATTCGCCAGTACTGTTCGGAGACTTGAATCTTGGATAAGTTATTTATCATGTAATTGAAGTTGACATGACAAGACACAACTTTTGTTCTGATCTTACTGGTAAGTCCATTATGAGACTAAGACGAAGAAAGACAATTAAGCAAGTCCTTGTGACGTGTACATAATGAGACATTTATCTTACAAGCAACTAAAAAGGGCACTCGAGATTTGTTAGAGGTCAAACCGTGTGGAAAAACAAACGAATTGTATTTACTTAGGCATAACACTTTCTTAACTGTGTGCTAGCTGCCAAAAGTTTTTTTAATAGAGTTGCCTTCTTAGTAGAATTATAGTCGTCAAAGTCATAAACAAACAACTCTCAAAGCCTATAAAAGACTCCCTGTGCTTGTAATGTATGCATGAGAGAGAAAAAAAAACATAGAGATAGAGCAGAAGCTCATATAGTAGTAGCTATTGAAGAGTGTAACATAGTTTATTCTCAAATTAATATATTTGAGTTATAATTGTGAATCTATTACATTTCCAACAAGATTAAGATTTGGGAACAAAATTAACACAAAGTTTCCAAGTTGGAATGTAATTTTCTAATCTCTTTCTTTGTGTACACATACAAGATCCTTTGAAAAGATTTGCCCACTTTGATGCAAATTCCATCTATGTTAAAAACATGCCAACGTTGTAACAGGTATCTGTGAGATCCTGCGTCGAGCTTGGGAGGTAAAGATACAACATGTTTATCGGGAAGGGAACCAGTGTGCGGACAATTTTGCTACTCTTGCCGCTTACTCTAACCCCGAAGTCCAGACTCTTCAGGAGGCTCCGCCGCTTATCATGACCCATATGTACCGTGATACATACGGGGCCATGTACCGCAGATCTCTGCATTAGTTAGAACCTAGTGTTTTGGTTGTTTCTTTTCCTTTGTACACAAAAAAAAAAAGGTCATTAAGTCTTTGATGTTCCAAGCGATTTCATTTCTTTGTATGAATACATTAGAAAATGCTCCAATTATGTTCAAAACTTGATGCAGAACTGCTTATCTTAGTAATCTAATAGTAAGTTTTCTCAATATTTAGAGCACTGTCACCGAATAATCTCCACCACTTATCTATATTTTAAATTAATAGTTATAATAAATAAAAATATATATTATTAATAAGTAAAGAATGAATTAAAAGTATAAAACTTACATGACTACATTTTTTTGATCATAAGTTCTCACTTTACTGATGACCTAGTAAAACTTTCTAAACTTTCACAATACAATTTAATTTCATTTATCGCTTGTTATTACTCTTAAATAAAGAAAATACGTTTGCATTCAATCATATCATACGGAATGCCCATAATATTAATTGTACATGCGTCTTCACTAAATAAGCAATAAAGATTGAGAAAATAAGCTACTAAGTGGTTTCTTTGAGTAACATGTTTATCTCATCTTCGATCAATAATATCAATGTACGACTTGTACAATTTTTACTTCCCTTTAAAAAGATATATAATTGTTTTGAGAGCTTTATACATACTATCAAATATATACCCTAAGGATGACTTCTCATCTGAGTCAACAATCCTCAACAACCTTATAAGCAGATCCACAATCTTCACAACGATCAAACAAGCATCCTAAAATTTATTATCTAAAATAATTGCACTAACTTCTTTTCCTTTTTCACTCTTTGATAACTTATGACTTGAAAAGTATTTACTTATCACTAAATTTTGAAGTAATTGCTTATGTTCATAAACCCTTTTTAAAGTAATAAATGTAGTTGCAAACTTGGTAATAGCGAGACGCACGATCTCAATCCATTCTTCTTGCTTTCTTAGCCATGAGAAAAATGTAATATAATTACACACAAAAATTTTGATCTTAGATGCTAGTGAAGTAAGAATAGAAATATGGTCCACACCAACAATATCTTTTAAAATAAAATTTATACAATGACAACACATGGAGTCCAATAAATATGTCCATACTTTGATTGTAATAAATACCCAGTTGATACATAATTAATTGCATTATTTGTAACAAAATGCATAAAATTCATCAGTCCAACCCACTTGACAATTTCAGAAAATAATTCAAATAAAGCATTATCACTTTTTACTATATCAGAAGCATCAACGGACTTGATAAAAGTTGTTCCAATATTATAATAAACCAAGAAATTAATCAAGATTCTTTGTCTTTGTTTAGTCCACCCATCTTCCATAATAGTGCATCCGATTGATTTCCATCTAGTATTTATCCACAATTAATTGACATTCCTTTTTTAAATCTTGAAGCAAAGGCACACACAGCTCATAATAAGAAGGTACCTTAAATCTTAGACCTATTATTGTTGTAACATCTATTGTTTCTTGAAAATATGGTGAATTTAAAGAATTTAAAGGAATACATGAATGATAGAACCATCTAGCCCATACTCTTTTACATCGCAAAATAACATCCTTATTAGCCAAAACACTTTTTAGACTAGGTTAAGAACCAGGAGTAGTTCTTGAAGAAAAGTACGAATCTATATCAATAGTAGATTCCCTTTTCCTTTATCTAGTACTTGTGGTGCTTCATCATTTCCGAATGATAGATCATGAGCTCTTTATTTTCCTTTTTCTTTTTTACTTGTTACTATAAATATTTTCCAATCATATCACATACATCAAGTGGTACTTTTTTGCAAGATGCAATATCACCATTAACTCCAGCAAGGTGTTCTCTCATTCTATAAATTCCACCCCTTTTAAATATTCTACCGCAAATTATACAGTTATATTGGATATTGCCATCAGATGCTTGAGAAGAAGAAACATAATTCCATGCTGGATCGGACTTACCACAAGTAGATGATGAGATATTCACTGAATCTTTTTCTACTAATTCTATATTCTCCATTATGATTTAACCTAAAAAGTATAAAAAAATTTGGGCATACTAGGGTTAAGAAAAAAGTATCCTCCTTAAAATAATTGTCATCATCAACAGACACAAACTTAAAATTGTTCTTTAGGAAACCCTTTTTCAACAATTTATAAACCTTATCTCATTGGCGAACGTAAATTGAAAATATATAAAAGGATAGTCACAAGTATAAAATTGTTGTTTAGGATACCCTTTTTAACATACAGTACAAGAAGCTTATAGCTTTAGTTACAAAATTTCTCTTTATTTTTCTTTTACATAAAAAAGTAACTACTTTAATATGTTCGATAAAACATAATTCTCACTCTAGTTTCTGTATTTTTTTTAATTTCATGATCTTTCTTCTTTTAAGTATCATCTATTAGGCAATCAAATTCTTTTAATTGAAAACTTATGATGAGTTCAAAGTTTTGCTAGGAAATTATTAAAAAGGCTCCTTTAAACACAGAAGACTAACATAAATCAGTAATCACATACACAGTTGGTGAATGAAATCAAATCACATACATTTTTAAAAAACCAACAGCAGAATGGTGAATGAAATCAAATCACATACATACACAAAAGACCAATAGCAAATTACACTCACTTATTAAACTTTGCTCCAGCAATTACTTGCACCACTTCAAATAATCAAATGTTTTCTTGCCAAAATATTGTAAGTATAGTTTTCATTCAACATAGTATATATGACACAACATTAAAGAAGACTAATTAATCAATAACTATGAATAAAGTAGAGATCTTTTATGGTTGGTACTCTTGTAGACAAGCTACCTTATCCTTTTCTATTATTTCTATACAAATAAGACTCTTAAATAACACAACAAACTGAATAAAATTGAACTATATTAGAATATGTATTTCACTCCAAAACAACTCTCAGATTCCTTAACTTCAATAATAATGATCCAGTTAGTTGAAGCCACAATGTTGAGGTAGCTTTGTCTGCATCGTTTAATCAACATCTCATTGTGTGTGTGTGTGTGTGTGTGTGAGAGAGAGAGAGAGAGAGAGAGAGAGAGAGAGAGAGAGAGAGAGAGCGAGGCATAATATGAATTACGAGAAAATTCTGTCCATCCCTGCCTGAAGCATATTAACTCATTACAGAGAAAATTATGTATACCAACTAACGTTCAGAGAATAATCTCAATCCTTGCTCATTCCAAATGGGAGATAGGATTGTTTCAAATGGGGAGCTGGATCTTCACATAATTAATCACATGTCTAGTTCTAGAACTCATTTTCATGGATTTTAAGACTCTTTTGTTGAGTTCCAAAAGAAATCATAAGGATTGCAGGAGCCAAATTCATCAGGTCTGTTTTTCATGAATGACTGATATAGGCTTCACTTCCAACATCAAAAGGTGTGGAGCTTGTCCAATTCCTTCTTGCTTCTGCAAAGCAAGTTGGCAATCTTCTTAAGCAGTTTGAACTTGCAAGCATATTGCTTAGCCAATAAGATGGCTTGTGTTCCCACACTAGAATGAGTTTTATCTAAAAAGGAAAAAAAGGTGAAAAAGCTGTAAAGAATCAAACCTCTCAAAGATTCTGGCTTTGCAGATGATATATGTTAGAATGTGCAAGACTCGAATGTTGTATACTACCTGCAGTTCATCCCTATAAAAGGAACAAGCTTTGATTTTAACAATTTTACAACATGAATAGATAACTCGCTCTTTGAACCCACACTACCAATAATACCTAAATCATAAAACCAAAGATTCATATATTACTGTAACAAGTCCAGGCCTCAGATACAAAAAAGAATTAACAATACCCTTAAAAGAAATCAAAGGAAAAACAAACATAGACAAGAAAGATGGAGGCGATGAGATCTATGAGAGAATACGGCAAAGAGAACAGAGTAGCTGCGAGTATAGAGAGTTTTGATTTTTAAAATATGAAGTTTAGGTATATCCATCTACAAATCGGTTCGACTGATTCATTAAAAAATCAGCCGGTTTCTTAATAAATTGGCCGATTTTTATATATAAAGGTTATTGAATGAAACAGAATTAGACAACTGCCCAGTTCGTATTATTTTTAGTCTAACTGGCTGGTCTAGCTCGAATTTTAAAACCTTAGTTAAGACGAGAAAAGAGAATTACCTATACATCAATGATTTATTTGACCATTTTTAGGGGGGTTAGAATATTCTCTATAGTTGATTTGAGGTAAAGTCACCATAAGGTGAAGATCTAGTAGAGGATATAATAAAGTCAAAATTTAGGGCAATTTATGGATATTACGAGTCTTTAGTGATGCCACTTAAGTTGACTAATATCCCCACCTTTTTGATGGATTTAATACATATGGTACTAAACTCCTATTTGGATCAATTTGTAATCATGTTAATTGATGATATCATTGTTTATTTTAAGAATGAGATATTAGTGTTGCAGACTTTAAAGGTGCACTAATTATACGTAAGTATAAGTTATGGTTGAGATAGATTCTTTTCTAAGGTATATTGGGAATTAGAAATGGATATATATTGATCCATAAAATTTTAAAGTGGTATAAAGTGGACTCATCCTACTAGAGTGGTATGATAATATCAAATATTAATAGTGAAAATTTAAAGATAAATGGATTTTTGGCTCAATTAAGCAAAAAGGGGTACATTTTTAATAGATAGTGGATTTTAGGAAGAGTTTTTAGGAGATAAAAAAAGGAGATTAGTGATAGATTTAATCTTTATTACATTAGAGTTGTGATATTTTCACTATTTTTAGTGATTTTGTAAAAGAAGTTAGGTTGTATTTTAATGTGACTTAGGAAGGTGGTGACTTGTACGTTAAGACATTTGAAACTATAAAAGGAGGACTACCCCACAAATGATTTGGACTTTGCAAGAATGGTATTGCTCTAAACATTTAAAAACATTACTTTTATTAAGTTAAACATAAGGAAGAAAAGATAGTTATAGTTGTTAAAAGGTTATTACTTGAAGATCCATTATCACCCGGGTAAGGTTAATGTAGCATTAGATGTATTAAGTTGAAAGAACCATACTAATCTTACTATATTGATCACATTATAGTAAGAGTTGTATTACGAGTTAAGGAACTTTGTTTAAAGGTAGTAAAACAAATTTTGGCAGTGCAAGAGTAGTTTGAGACCATAAATGGCCTGGATAAACAAATTTAGGGAAGCGTAACAGAGTGATTAGTAATCGAGAAGGATTTGAAAGAGGATAAATGTAACATTAGTTTCAAATTTCCATATTGATAATGGTGGAGTGTCAAGATTTAAAGGCAAAATTTGTCATTTAGATGATCTAAGAATGATGATAGATATTATAAAAGAGGCTAACTCTTTTAGGTACTTTATAAACAATGGAGGAGTAACATATATAAGGACTCAAAGAGAAATATTTTGTGAAACAATAAGAAGAGAGAGATGGCAAGTTTGTAGTAAGTGTTTAACCTAATAACATATTAAGGTAAAACATCAAAGACTATCAGGGGAGTTAGACTGGAAGTTGAACAAATCACTATATATTTTGTTTTGAAAATTCTATAAATAGTAAAAGGTCATGAGTCTATTTAGGTGATAATGAATAAATTGAATGAGTAGACATATTTTCTACCTTTAATATTTGGATATATTGATGAATGTATGACTATAAAATTCCTTCATCCATCACTTCATATTAGTGCACTAAGTTTTTAGTTAAGTTCTAGAAGACCTTATACAATGCCTTTAAAACTAGGTTGATCTTTAATACAACCTTCCTATCTTAGATAAGTGGACGGTAAAAAAGAAAGTATACAAAGTTTAGAGAATATATTTTAGATTTGTGAGTAGAATTATAAAAGGTATGAGACGAACATCAATCTAATAGGGTTTGCATACAATAATAATTACCATATCAATGCTCAAAAGGCACAAAATGAGGTATTAAGAAGAGTGGTGTCCTATTTTTTGAGATGATATGCATGAGAGAAGGTTGTTGGGATAAGATTTAATGCAAAAGACCGTAGAAAAAGCTAAGCTGATTAAAAGGAGGATCAGTACAATTTAGATTCAAAAACAGTTATGTAGATAAGAGGAGGTGACCATTGAAATTTCAAATGGAGGATCATGTATTTTTGAATATGTTACCTACTAAAGGGGAAGAAATGAGGTCAAAGGGAAGTTGAGTCCTCATCATGTAGGGCCATCTCAGTTTTTGAAAGAAGATTAGTGCAGTGGCTTATTATGTAACATTACCTTAAGTATTTTCCAATTTCTGTTATGTATTTTAACGTTCACAAATCTTTGTATGCTTGATCTTGACGATTTCAATAATTGTTTCTAGTAAAATGAAAATTTTTTGTGATCGATTTCAATTTTTTTTCTTTAATGTTCAAATTAGAAGTGAACTTGTGCATTTAGTGAAAATATGAATGAGTAAAATTATACATTTTTTAAAAGTAAATAAATTACATTAATAACTAACCAAAGTTTACAAAACATGTACAAAATAATACATCAAGTATAGCTCATTAATGCACCATATATGTAACATGTTAGGATTATGAAAAATTACTAGAACTTATTATAGGAACAAAATTAATTTTAAAAGTGGAGAAAGTGATAGCCTTATCCTCTAGCTATAAGTAGCTCCCTGATACGTTTAATGATGCATTCACTTGCATGTTTTAGAGAGTTGAACTTGCCTTTAAGGACCCTTTTGTTCCTTTCCCACCAAACACCTTAAATCATGTCGCCAAAAACCAAATTATATAAAAACTGATCGCGGCTCTGTCGTTCGATCCTAAAATCGACCTTGGAAACCGGTCAAAAATAATAAAATTCTAAGATTGCAGCAAGCTGAAACCTCGGGTCGTCTCTCTTGTTGGAACCGATGGAAATTGGTTTAAAAACTAGCCTAAAGTCGAATTATGCAATTAAAGCAAATA
>JANITX010000001.1:28066499-28081503 GCA_027564395.1 Erythroxylum ulei
ATTATTGAGTCATTTGTTTTTATTATATTGGAGATTTGTCCACTCCACAAGGACTATCTTTGGGTGTTTAAGATTCTTGCAATCAAGTTTGCAAATAAAAATCCATTTCCTCATTTTTCTTCTTGGTTGTTCCTGTCATTTTTGGTATCAGAGTAGGTTAAGATCCTACAATGGTTACCACACGTTCCTCTTCTAGCGAAATACCACCACCCCCTCCCCCTTCCGCACAATCATGCAACCGTCCAATTCTGATTTACTCCAGCAACTTTCTTACCTTACCTCAAAGATGGAAGCCATGGATGCAGCTTTGAAGGTTCAATCTAAAGGGAAAGGACCTAACATTCCCTGGGGTCCTCGTGTAGCCGAAACACCCTCTTGGGTAAAAGAAACAGATGAGAACATTGACTTACCCTGGTGGATGAAAAATCCCTCTCGTCGACCTCCTACCAAGATGGAGTTTCCTCGTTTCGAAGGGAGAGATCCTCAAGGTTGGATCTTGAAGGTTGAAAAATATTTTCGGTATTACCAAACACCTGAAGATTTGAAGGTCAATATTGTTGCTATGTATTTGGAGGGTGACGCTTTTGATCTCTTTGCTTGGATCAATAGTGAACAAACCCTGTTGTATTGGGAAGAACTTGTCAAGGCGTTGCAAGAAAATTATAGGCCAGCAGAATTCCAAAATCCCAATGAGCATCTCTGTGGGATTCGACAAACGGGAACAATACAAGAATACCAACAAGAGTTTGCCAAACGCTCCGCACGAGTTAAAAATTGGCCTGAGCACTGTCGATTGGGCGTGTTCCTCAACGGGCTGAGAGATGATCTTAAGGTTGATGTACGTATCCACAAGCCCAGATCCGTTTATGAGGCTATGAGTTTAGCTCTTGAATTTGAGCAAAAAGTGAGCCATGCTCGTGGTCCTAGAAGTATTACCTGGCCCTACTTGACCAAATCCAACCCACCAGCCACCGCTACATCTTCCTCCACCAATCCGATGGTTCCAAAACCCATCGTCACACAAACCCAACCCTAAGTTCACACCCAACAATTAAGTCCATAGGGTGTGGAAAGGCAAAATCGCATATTCAAGAGACTATGCTTTCAATGTAATGAGAAATTTGGACCTGGTCATCGCTGCAAGAGGGCCTCCCTCACACTTATGGAGCTAGAAGATGCTGATCAGATTAAGGAAGAAAGCCCATATGATGAAGAAGATGCTAACCTTGCTGAAATATAATTTCACGTCATCTTAGGGAAGTCTTCTTGTGCCACAATGAAGTTGCAGGGTTTCTCAAAGGACGACAAATACTGATTCTTGTTGACAGTGGGTTTACCCACAATTTCGTGTCTGAAAAATTGGTTGAAGAATTGCAGCTGCCAGTTAAACCTATACCCACATTCGGCGTGCAAATCGGCAATGGGAAGGTAGTCAGTTGCAACCGTCTTTGCCTCAACCTTGCTGGTCAGTTGTCGGGGCTCACCATCACTCAAGATTACTACCATTTTTCTATAGGCGGAGCAGATTTGGTACTGGGAATTAAATGGCTGGCTTAATATAGTTTAAGCTAATTGGAATGAGTTATTCTTGATTTTTAAGTTGAACGACAAGCGTTATAAGCTACCAGGGGTTCCGCCAAAATCAGCTGAAGCAACATTCCAGTATCTTTCCAAAGATCCGGAACAACTAGGTAATCTTATCCCTCCAAAAGTTAAAAATTTATTGCATAACTTCGAATCAATTTTTGCAGAACCTGTTGCCTTACCTCCTTACCGCCAACACACCCACACTATACCATTACTCCCCGAATCAAAACCACCAAATATTTGACCCTATCCCACCCATATTTCTAAAAATCTGAAATTGAAAAACACGTTACTGATTTGTTAAATTCAGGTTTTATCAGGCCAAGTACCATCCCATTTGCTATCCCTATTTTGCTTGTTAAGAAAAAAGATAATGCATGGCGTATGTGTATTGATTATAGATGCCTTAACCAAATCACCATTCCAGATAAATATCTTATACCCAATGTCGATGAGCTTCTTGATAAATTACATGGCGCTTCCATCTTTCCAAAATTGATTTACGTTCCAGTTACCATCAGATACGAGTACACCCTGCTGATATCTATAAAACAACCTTTCGTTCCCATTCCGGCCATTATTAATTTACTGTCATGCTTTTTGGCCTTACCAACGCCCCCTCCACTTTCCAATCCGCTATGAATGACCTTTTTCCGTCCATAGTTGCGCAAATTTCTTCTCTTCTTTTTTGACGATATCCTAATATCATCCCTTGAACATCTCCAACATTTGCAGACTATTTTGCAGTTATTTCAAGAAAACCTCTATTATGCCAAAGCCTCCAAATGCTTATTTGGACAGCCCAACATTTCTTTTCTTGGGCATATTATCTCAGCAGAAGGAGTTGGTGTTGATCAGAATAAAATTCAATCAGTTTTGGGTTGGCCAATTCCAGCTAATGTAAAGGAGCTATGCAGATTCTTGGGTTTAATAGGTTACTCTCACAGGTTTGTTCAAGGTTATGGCTTGATAGCCAGGCCACTAACTGATCTCACCAAGAAGAATGCTTTCCATTAGTCTCCAAAAGCAGAACAAGCCTTCTTACAACTCAAACAAGCCTTGACAATGGTTCCTGTCCTCCGCTTGCCTGACTTCTCCCAACCGTTTACGGTGGAATGTGATGCTTCATCAGAAGGAATAGGGGCCATTCTTCTGCAATCTAATCATCCAATCGCCTATTTCAGTAAGGGCTTTTCATTTTCCAACATATTTAAATCCACTTATGATAGGGAGTTGCTTGCTCTTGTGTTAGCATTGCAAAAATGGAAACACTCCCTTTTAGGCTGTCATTTCTTTGTAAGGACAAATCATCAAAACCTTAAATATCTCCTAAACCAGCATGTGACCACTAATGAGCAGCAACGGTTACTCATGAAGCTCTTGCCATTTGATTTTACCGTTGTTTACAAAGCTGGGAAAGAAAATATCGATGCTGATTCACTTTCACGAAGACTCCATCATGCTGATTTTTTAGCTCATGCAATACCAATTCCATTGGACTTTGCTCATTGGGTTGACTCTCTTCAAGAAGACCCATACACTCTTGATATTTTGGCAACTGTTCAACAGTCCCCATCCACTCAACCAGATTTCCAAGTGGTGGACAGCAAGCTTTATTACAAAGAAAGGTTAGTGTTCCACACATTACCACATTTCGCCAACAACTTCTTTCCGAATCACATGATACACCTACGGCAAGTCACTGTGGCTATTTGAAGACCTTAAAGAGGCTCTCTTCAAATTTTTTCTGGCCTAAGATGAAGCAGGATGTTCGCACTTATGTTTAGAATTGCTTGGTGTGTCAGCAAGCAAAGTACCAAACCTGAGCACCTGCAAGGCTGCAAGTCTCTTACAACCCCTTCCAATAGCAGCCCGAATTTGGGAGGATATCTAACTGGACTTTATTTCAGGACTACCCAAGTCTGGTGGCTATGATAATATCTTGGTGGTCATTGATCGTCTTAGCAAATATTCACACTTTGTTCCTATTGCTCACCCTTATACTGCCAAATCTATTGCTGAAATTTTCTGCAGGAAAATTATACGTCTTCATGGTATACCGAGATCTATAGTTTCTGATTGTGATGTTATATTCCTCAAGTAATTTCTGACAGGAACTCTTCCGACTTAGTAACACCAAATTACGTATGAGCACCTCTTACCATCACCAAACGGATGACCAAACGGAGGTAATCAACTGGTACTTAGAGACTTACTTACGGTGCTTTGCTCATGAACAGCCACGTAATTGGAGTACCTACCTGCCATGGGCTAAGTTTTCTTTTATACTGGGTTTCATTCTTCCACTAGCACCACACCCTTTAAGCTGGTCTATGGTCATGACCCTCCACTCATTTCTCCTTTTGTTCATGGTGAAACTAAGATTGCTGAAATAGAAGCTCAACTCATCGAACGTGATGCTATGCTAAAGCTTCTCGAAGAACAACTCTTGAAGGCTCAAAACAGGATGAAGCAACAAGCTGATGCACATCGTCGAGAACTAACTTTTGCTGCTGGTTATTATGTGTTTTTACAATTGCAACCGTACTGTCAACAATCATTAGCTCGTCGTCGGTATGTTAAGCTCTCCCCTCGCTTCTTTAGTCCCTACAAAATTCTTCATTATGTTGGACCAGTAGCATATGAGCTTGAACTACCAGCAAATTCCAAAGTCCATCCCATTTTTCATGTCTCCCTCCTTCGACCAGCCCATGGACATCAAGCACCTGAAGTTCCAACCCCTCTACCTATCAATCGAGATTGGGAATTAGTTTTAACTCCTGAAAAAATTCTTTCCCATTGCTGGACACAGTTAGCTGGATTTTCTTCTTTTAAGTTGTTGATTCAGTGGATAGGAAGACCACTTGAAGAATCAAGCTGGGACCTCATTGCTGAACAATTTCCCACCTTTCGCCTTGATGACAAGTCAACTTTTTAGGGGGGATGCACTGTTACAACACTTCCCTTGAAAACTTACTTTAGAAGGAAGAATAAACATAAGAATCACATGCCAATGGAAAATGTCAGCAGTGAGGAAGTCAACAGTATCTGGAAATCTTCAACTACCTGCAGATTCTCCATGATTATCACTTCCACATATCAAGGGATATCTGCAACAGCCACTTTCTTATTTGTTTAGCTAAGTTTTAGGAACTTTGTTATGGTCTTACTAGTATAAATAAACTGTTCAACATGTTTCATTTGATTATTGAGTCACTTGTTTTTATTGTATTGGAGATTTGTTCACTCCACATGGATTATCTTTGGGTGTTTAAGATTCTTGCAGTCAAGTTTGCAAATAAAAATCCATTTCCTTATTTTTCTTCTTTGTAGCTTCTATCACATTACCAGAGAACAAAAACATATATCAAAGAAGACATCCAACAATGCTTTATACAGAAGAGATCAAGGGAAATTAAAAGATACCATACGCTGGTTTAATTCCTAACACACGGAAGATGTCTGTACCTCAAATTTACAGATGGAAAGGGTGCTAACCTACTATTGACATTGAAAGTCACAATTTTTTGAAACAGAAAAAGGTTGATGGGTTTCCTTCAATCTTTGTAACATTAGCAAGAATTCTCTCCACCAATTGTATCATGCATTCCAAATCCAAATAAGAAGTTAGAAGGATCAAAGCATGTACGTTTCTTGTCATATCTTGATATAGCTTCATCTCACAAAACATAAAGCTTAAAGTTTTAACCTTGGGTTTATTTGTATCTGTTCATGAAATTTCCTATCCCAATACGATCACATAAAACCTGAAATTCCTAATTTACCCGTTATTGCTTTTCATATTGTTTCTCAGCGTGATCACATCAAACTAGAAAATTCCCAAGTTAATCCTAACTCATGTAACCTTTTCTTCCTAGAATTTATCCCATACTTTGCCTTATTTAGTATTCTCAATTATGCTTCTCTCGCTAGACGAAATGCGTCAAAAAGAACAATGTTGTGCTAATAACAATGCCTGCGTTTGTTTTTGATCTCCTTGGATACTCCAATTCAACGCCTTGGTGATTGCACATTACTTGATAATCAAGATTGGTGCTATTACTCGCTTGCCAATCGCCACTCCTCAAGCTGGACATTTGAGTTCTTCATTGGCTTTGGTTGATGCTTCCCATCAGAAAAGAAAGACGACTCGTGGTTATTGTTTATAAGTTTCGAGGAAACCCAAAGAGTGTCAATATATTCCACATCAGAACCACTTTCTCCATCTTCACCTTTTTCCTTGGGAGTATATGTTTGATGTTTCGAAGGATGGAGAACAAGTTACACTTTTCTATCTTTAGCACAGCGGAAAAAAGGTTCCTGAACATGTTGACAGCCACAAAAGTTCAACTTGTGGAACAAAACAGAACCAGCTGGTATTTACCCCTTGTTACGATATAAACGATGGAGCACAAGGTAGTTGACAGAAGGAAAGGAGGTGGATACGACGGCTTGTTGTGGAAGTGAAGCTTGAATGGTGTTTAAGAACATCAGTCAATTGAATTGACATTGTAATTGATTTAGTCATTGAAACAGTTGGAGAAACCACGTACTCTAAAATAAGTCATCTGGTGACGAACCAGATTCACCCACTTTCAGAAAAGGGCAGCATCTAGTGACTATCTCCAGTATAGAAGGACCACAATTGTACTGCGTAATATAGAAGTTCAACATACGTAGCAGAAGCCACGAGGGATATTATGAATATGATAAATTACATCAGAAATCTAAACGCCTTTGACGGAAGTAAAATCATTAATTGTATGGATTATTGTTAAAGATAACTAAATGCCTTAGCTGGAAGAAAAATCATCACTTGTATGGATTATGATCAAGAGACAGGAGCTTTCGCAATTTGGTGGTGGTTGAAACTTCCATTCAGATTCAGTAGACATGCAAGCTTATCACTTCCACTTCTTAAATTTCCCTCCAAACATTCCATGCTTACCACCCTTTCCATGCTTAAACTTGCCTCCGTGATGCTTGAACTTGCCATGCCCATGCTTAAATTTGCCATGCCCATGCCCATATCCTCCATAGCCATGCCCATATCCTCCATAACCATGGGATCCATGGGATAAGTGATGAGCACCATAAGCAGCTGCAGCTGCAGCAGCACCACCAGCAAGTACTGCTCCTAATCCAGGTCCTGAAGTTATATCAAGAAATTTTCGTTACTCTTAGTGCACCAACACTTGATAAACAGACTTATCAAAATTTCGAAAGAACAACAACAAAGTTCAGGAAAAATAGTTACAAAATTGAGAAAAGACTCGCAAATCACGTAACTTACACTGGAACCAGCACACCATACAAATCTCAAAAGTCAACTAAAGATGACCATTACAGAAAAAACTGTTAGATAATTCAGAATATTTTTAGTATTTGAGACTGATTGTGTTTTTGAAATTTAGTTAGAGAGTATTTGGAGTAGATTATTTTTAGATCTAGCTGTTAAATTGCATATCGGCTATTTGTTTAAATGTTTGTTAGGAAACCTTCAGAGATATTAATACTGCTTGTTTTTTGTAACTGATAAGCCTGCTTCAACTATAAAAGGACAGGCTTGTTAGTGTTTTTTTCTGCATCAATGAAATCATCGTTCACTTAACTTCCTTAAACGTTTTTCCTATTTCACTATTGCTGCAGTTTCTTTTTGGTACAGGACAACAAAAACACTACCAAATGGAAACGTAAGAATAGTAATGGACAGCAAGATAGAGTTAGATAAGGGTAATTTTTAACTTGACAACAATCACACCTATGTTACATTAGTTACAGTAAATATACCTTGGTGATGAGACCCAGATGCGCCAGGATAACCAGCAGGCGGGTATGAACCGGGAGGATAACCTGCCGGAGGGTAAGCTTGAGGGGGGTATGGCTGGGGAGGATATCCCTGAGGCGGATATCCGTGTTCTGGAGGATAACCAAGAGGATAATATGCTCCGGAAGGGGGTGGTGGATACTGTCCAGGAGGATACCCGTGTCCAGAAGGATATCCATGTCCAAATAGCCCCTTGTCATGCTCATCATGTTTGTCCTTTCCACCTCCCATATTTCCTCACAAAGCACAAAATCTGCGTGATAAAGTGCAATATATGGTAAGCCCCCATCAACTAGAAAGATAAAAATCATAAGCTAATTATCAAAATTGGTATCCATGCACGAATCTCCGAAACAAATTGCACTGCTTGGACTTATTTTAACGAAGCAATGATTCGATTATGGAAGGACTCAGACTAAACCACGCCTGATTCATGAAGTTGGGTGACCCGGGACCAACAAAATCAAAACTTTCCAACACTTTGATATTAAATCCGGAAAGTTAAGGAAAAATCTACCATCAAAACACAATCTTTCTGTTAGACGAAGCCTGGTAGGGGAATGAAGACAATTCCCGTCCCAAGTCAAACGGCAATTTACCCATAACGCTTAACAAAGAAACAAGTGAAAAAGCATTGATCGATCTAGCTTTCAACGACGAACAAAGCTCTAAAGGAAGAGGAGGAAAGCAGAACAGAGAACAAAATAATGTTACCTATATAATCTTTGCGATTTTCCCACAAGAAACAAATAACAGAAACAGAGAGATTGGAGATTTTATTACTCTGTTTCTGTTTGTGTAGCTTATTATATAATGAAGACAGAATACAGGGAAAAAAAACAGATAGAAGATCATAAAACGCGTATTTTAACGCGTATAAGAAATAAGTTTTGTAAATTTATCATTTAGTAATTTTTCTCAAAATTTAACAAGTCTTGTTCTTAACGAACGTTTAATTTTACACTAAAAGTTAATTCACTTATCTTTTTTTAATTAGTAAATGGAATCGGATTCTCCACCTATTATATATGAGTGGTGTGTTGCAGATTTTAAAAGGTTAGAGATAATATTTTTAAACAGTTATTCTTTTATAATATGTATATTAAAAAAAGGAATGGTATTAGCTCAATATTACGAGGGATCTAAGAGGATAGTACTAACTGCTTTGATCGAAAAACCGTGCAAACGAATTACAGTCAAATACACAAATCTTAAATGCTACGGAACCAGAACAGGCTTTGGTATTTTTAGAAAAGCAGAAGGGACGACAGATGACGGAGTCGGAGTCCCACGGAATTACTGCCCCGCCATCTTTTTGACTTACTCAAACTGACACCTTTTTTTAATTCATTCTCTCTGTTAACATATACATGTAAAAAATAATTAGCAATTTCTTTTCGGATGGAGCAAACTTTCTATTAAATAGATAAAGCTTAACACTGACAGAGCATACCAACGGTCCTCATTCTCAATCATTGCAGGTGGCCTTCTACGCGAAAGTACAAGTAACTGACTTAAAAGGTTCACACAAAAGATTGGCTGGTGCTTATCAGTGACCGTGAAACTTTGGGATGTTTTTACTGAGCTTACGATCGCGTAGAATCTAGGCTATCCACGGGTTAAATTTGAAGTGGATTCTCATGCGGTATTTGATACCTTCTCTTCCTTTGACCACCGATCATGACTCTCAATCCTATAAATATAGGCATTAACAAACTGTTCACTAAGAATTAGAGTGTTGTTCATCGATATATATATCAAAAGAGCACCAGATGTTTATTTATCATTTTAGAAGATATGTCAAATATTTGTTTCCTTAAACTTGTTGTGTAATTTGTTTCGGTAGTTTTCCTTTTAAAATTTTTTTTTTAGCAGTTTTCATTGAATATTTGCAAATTTCTCTACTAAACCTCTTACCCTATTCTCTATCCTTCCCATGTTAGTTTAGCTACATTTTAGGATGACAATAGGTAGACAACTCTCGTCAATTTTTTTAAATAAAAATATATAATAACTTAATTTTTTAAAATTAAATCTGAGTTTAAATTAAGTAGGTCTAATTTTGCCTGAGATTCAATTTTTTAAATAAAATAATATTATTTTACTTAAAATAATTAAATTTCGAGCTAATTTAAGCTTAAATTTGACCATGAATTAACCTATTGAAAATAGCCAAAAATTGCCGTCCCTGCTACATTCGATGTTTACCCTTGTTTCTGACGACACAACTCTTGCTTACAAGGTCTAATTGCAAATGCAAATACAAATGTTTATTACATAATCGCATTGACTTTGAAATAAGCCCTTTTTCCCTCAAATTCGGGAGCTCCAAGGTGATTCCATCCAAACTGATCCAAATCGACTAGATTAAAACGCCAGACATTGTTTATACTCGCAATCCAACCCAAGTTGCCAATCCTAACGATACCTCTTTCAATTTAGTTTTTCGAGGGCTTATATGGAGACCAGAGTTTCAGCTTCAGGGCCTTGGAAAACAGTGCACATCTCCTTTCATGAATGCCTTAATTCATTAGACTGTAAACTTCGTCTGGAAAATACTCGATAGAAAGACAAAAGCAAGGAGCACCACTAAATACTCTATACTACCCACGAGGGCTGTGGTGGAATAACACGGATTCCTCTATCCTTAACCAACGTTTCGAATTCGAGTTTTAAAAATGGAGTCGGTTTAAAACTTGCGAGAGAGAGATTAGATATTTGCCACCCAAAAGATCCTATCCGGCTCAAATCCGGATTAGCCGCTTGTCCATGTAGCGCTAGATACCTGGTGGTTTAACCAAAAAATGACAAACTCTATACTAATAACCTTTTCAAGTGATGGGAATCAAGCATACATATACGGAGCTTCTAACGTGAAATATTCTTTTAAAGGTATATCCCTCAAATTTCACAACACTTCCATGCCATACACAGACCAGCATTTCGACTTAGCAAAACCTTAAAGCAGCTTCTAGTTCTTTCTCGTCATCGCAATCATATCCTAACTGGTAAGCTCGTGCTGCGAGTAGAAATAAACAACACAAAGACTTAGATCCATATGCACATATATAATATCATATAAACAAATGAACGAGACAATTAAGTACAATTACTCACCAAAGCGCCCAGAGCCCATAAATGGTTCTGCTTCATCCGTCACGCCGCCTTGCAGCTGGTCCTAGTACATTTTCAAGGAGGTGAAAAGGAAATTAGATCATGCAGACTTTTTCTTTACTTAAATAGATGAATTGTTGCGATCAGAAAAACATTGTGCAGAGTTGAAATGGACATCCATTAGAATCCAAAGGAGAAATTACAGAAACAGCAGCAAGATAAAAAGCATCAGTTAAATCAACTACAGGATAAGTTAATGAGTTCATATCATGTTCAGTCTCGGAAGTCGAAGGAAACATTAAGTGCATGTCAAATTATTCATTGTATGACAAACAGCTGTACGACTACACTAAGCCACCATAGATATGGTGCCAATGTAAAGAACTTTAGTTGAATCCATAAGAAAAAAATGAAATTAATCACATCACCAATGAAAGTTAAACTTATGCAACTATACGCAACTTCCTTTTCCAATGATATGCAAGAAGTGCCTTCTTCAGGGTGGATACAAAAGGAAAACGCATTCTGAAAAAAGAATTCACCACATATAATAATGCACTTACATGATCTGATTCCATTTCAGATGGTGACAGCAACCTGTCAAAGCATCGTCCAGATATTGTACAAACCAACAGCTCATTTGCAGGATCCATAATAACTTCTCTGCATGTATCATCACAAACTGAAAGGAAGCAAGAAAAACATGCATTAGTCTCCAAACATCCACAATCTAATGCTCAGTTGCACATCTATAATCACAGAATTTTCCCACCATGAACATTCCCAGTCTTCTCACAGATGAATACATCTCCAATTTGGTAGTAGGAACAGGTCTCTCCAGAACAAGCGTGGTCAGCAAACACTTTGTCGGTTAGGCCTCTGCTACTTTTCCAAATAGAAACTTGATCAGCAACTGACTTGTCAAGAATAATTCGATCATCTTTCACCTTCAATCCAGACCATAATCTTATAAACATATGCTTAAGAGCAGGATTATTCCTTCGTACATGTCATACGCAGATATTCAATTTAGAACAGTGATCAAAGTCCCGACAGCCATTCTGAAAGCTTGAACAACACAATCAACTTCAAAACAACAAGAAACACTATAAACTTTCATCAAATTGTTGGCAAATACATATACCTTGAGCAAAAATGGTCAAAAGCTTCTGCTTCTATAACCCAAATTTCTGGTAACAAGTATAAAGATGACACACAAAACAAACTTCTATGCCAATAAGGCATACAACTACGAGAAAAATATGACAAGTAATACCTGTGAAGGAAGAGGTGCTTGGCTCCTCTTTGCGGCCTGCATCTGGATGTAGTACTCTTTAAACTCAGGTGGGCTGTTCCTAACAAGCTTAACCATGTCCTCTTCATCACGCTGCAATAGGATATTGTTTGAAATTAAGCCCTTAATATATTTTTAAGTCTTATGAACAATATGATATTGAACAGAGAAGACAACATTAAAAGATAAGTAACATTGTCAGCCAACTAGTCTGAGATTGCATATACCATCTATTTTATAGTCATAAATGAACGTTTACATAATCGAATTCTTATAGGAGGACTACTGAACAACATCCTTTAGCACGTATACAAGTAAGCAGTATTGAATCAGCATAACATTCGCACAAGAGTTGTAACCTCTACAGGTTTTCACACAATAATTCTCAAAGGAGAGAGGGACTTTTAAAGTGAATCGCCACCTGAATATAAAGCTTCTTCCAAGCACATTCGGATAACTTTTTGGAAGGAGGCAATAGACCCCATCGCATGCAGTACCTGCACAAAGTCAAATTTGATAAATTCACATCCAATTATTTGAAGCATGAATTCCTATTGCCCACCAGAAACAAATGAGGCGTGGTTCAACAACTTTTGTGGAATCTAAAGCACTTATCTCGCAATTTCAGTAAGAAGTAAGTTGACATAGGAATGTTCGTTTTCAAAAACAGAGGAATTAACAATCAGATGAAAAGGCAGACATAACTAAGCACCACCCATACACACAGTTCATTCAATTCAGACACAGAGGTCTCTAAAACTTGAAAAGCTGAATAAACCAAACTACAAAAATGCTTTAATCATTTCTGATAGCTAATGATTAAAATTCAAACAGAGACGACAATGTTAAGGCAGCAAAACACTTTTAAAAAGCACAAACAGAATTAAGCAACAAAAATAATTATTAGAAGTAGAAAAGAAAGGAAATGAAGAAGAACAAGGACTGACAAGCGACGCCATAAGGACTCATCAGAAGCAGCATAATTCAGGTATCTACACACCAGAGAGCATGCCACGAGATCCTGTTTCGCAAATCACAAAAGAAAATTTCATATCTAAAACTCAAATCCAGAAAAAACCCTAAACAATTTTTTTTAAAGACAAAACCAGAAATTAACCTCGGAGGAAAGAAATTTGAGGATCTGGGGAAAGAGCTCATGCGGGATCTTGCTGAAAATCCCACCGTCTAACCTCGCCAATTTACCATTACTGCCACTTCCACGGTTACTATTACCAATCAAATTCTCTTCCTTCATTTTCTCATTGCTTGTATCATCGCCTTCTTGTTCCTGTCTCTTGGCATTAGGTTCCTCTTCCTCGTCCTACAAATTAAATCAATTTGGTCCAAAGATGACATTTTTTATGCAAAAAGAATCGAAAACAAAAAAAAAAGAGAGGAAGAAATTAGGGATTGCTTACCTGGTCGGAGACTTCAGAGAGGACCTCCGATTCCAGGAATTGGGCCAAGCAAGCGTCTTCATCATCTGAAATCGTCATAGTGGCCGCCGATCCTTCACTTGAGCGGACAGTTGTTCATGTCGGAGATGTCGCCGGCGGTTGCCGATTTTGATGGGGGGCCGGTTTGATTAAAATAGAGAAGATATGGTGAGCATGACGAAATAGATGCCCGGGTCAGATGATTCAGGGTCGGGTCACCCGCATATTTGGGAAAAGTTATAAAAGTTTTGCTGATGACGGTACAATAAGTAAATTGCAAATTCAACCTTTAAAACTTATAGTTTTCTTTTCTTTAGGGTAAATCGACCAGAAGCTTTGAAGTTCGGGTAGATTGAGTTTTGAGTCAAGAGGGTTGCTCAAATTTTAGCTTAAATAGTTTAAATAACGTTAAAAAAAATGTCATTTTAAGTAATTACATATTTTTTTCACTTACATTTTGATTCTTAAAATTTTTCTAAAAAATTAATTTGAATTTTAATATTTTTAATGTTCAAAAAAGACTTTATAATTCTCATATCATATTAATTAAATTTTAGAATAACAAAAATCTTAAATTTTTTATAAGATTTTATTTAAGACGTTGATGTGACCCTTTTCTTAAGTTTGGTAGAACCCTTTTCTTAAGATTTTAAGTGCCGCCCATCGGACAAGCTAACTCTTTAACAAACTTCATGCTTGACTAATCCATATTAAAATCACCATTCAACTTGTTGGAATCAGATCGATTTACAAACATTTTCTTAACATTTTTCAATGATGGAGGCTTACATAAAAAAAAGGCCAAAAGGGTCAATTAACTCGTACCATTTACATTGGTGTACAAAATAGTCTCCTAACGTTTTACGGTATTCAAATTGAATTATAGCGTTTGTAAAACGTTCAGATCAAATCTTGACCACTAACGACTTTAGGGCATCGTTAGTTATCTACTGACGTAGCTCAAAAATATCTTACGTGGAATTTTTTAATTTTATAGATGTGGGACTCATCAGAAGCTGAAATTTTTTAATGGAAAAAATTGGCATGATGTCGGATCTACAGAAATTGATAAATTATCTATCATGATTATGTCATCGAGGAAAAGGCCATCGAGTAATGAATTCTTTCTTTCTGATTCAATTAATGAAGTTAGTTTTTCAAAACTACCACCCAATATAATTATAAAGGAGTTTTTAAAATATTTGAAATCGCAAAAAAAAAAAGTGAATCTATTTTTTATTTATATGTCCGTTTATACGAATAAGACTTTATTTGTTATTAAGCCTTTGTTTGGATGGAAGGAAAGCAAGAGAAAAGAAAGGAAGAGAATTGTATTTCTCTTTGTTTCTATTGTTTGGAAAAAAAAATAAGCAAAGAGAAAGTGAGAGAATGAAGAGAAATATGAGAGAAATTTGGATCAAATGTATTTCCCACCAAATTGGTGGGAAAGGAGAAGAAATTCAAGACAAAGCAAGATAAGATAAGTAAATTATCATTGTATTTTTATTTAACAAAAGATAAACAAGTTCTATAATCAAAGGCATAAAGGTCTATAAGTGTTGGACCCCTAATTTTTTTTAGAAGTTAGAATTATTAAATGAAATTAAATGAGAAATTGGTGGTGATTTATTCTTGTGCAAAGAAATGAATTCTTGAATTTGAAATGATTTATACAAGATTTAGGTAGTGAATGTAGTAAGTTGATGAAGAGTGGATATTAATTTTGGTATTTAATGATTATGAGAT
>JANITX010000001.1:28081603-28094261 GCA_027564395.1 Erythroxylum ulei
AAGTTTCAATTCCCTCCCTTGATAAATTAGGAAAACAAACAAGAGAAAGGAAATCTCATTTCTCTTCCATTCTTTTCACTTGTTTTCCCCTCAATATTTCCTTTCCTTTCCCTTGTGCAAGTAAGGATCCAAACAAAGGCTAAGAACTCAATTGAGCACCCCTCCGTTTTTCTTTTTGTTTTGTCTGATTTAAGACGTCCTGTTAAGTTCGTACAATGTCATGTCTACAAATAAAACGCTACGTTCTATTTTGAAGGAGACGCTACGTTTTGTTGTTAAACACAGCGATCATCCCTCAGTTTTGAAGAATAAAACACAGTGTCTCCTATTGAAATGCCATGTTTTGTTGACGCAGCTCTTCTCCCTTAAACATAGCGTATGTAGAGGATCTTGATGTAGCGTTTTGAGGAAAAATAGACGTTGCATTCTTCCCTTTTCTTACAGACGACCCTAATATGCCAAATCTCCCATCTTCTTCAGTCATACAATCCCTAATCTCTCATTTGCCAAATCTCCCATCTTCTTCAATCATACAATCCTTAATCTCTCATCAGCCAAATCTCCCATCTTCTTCAATCTATAGCATTATTTGTCTTCTTCTTTGGTGAACAACAATCTAGGAGGGTAGGAACGATTGTCTACCACTCTTAAGAACTAAGGATCAACGCCATCGTTGCCGTGAATCAAAGGTAACATCTGTTGTATCTTCATCATTTCTTCCATTTGAATGCAGCTTTAAGATAATGATATGGAGTGAAATTTTTTGATTGTCACTTCTTCATACCCTCATCTGCTATGTCTTCAATTTGATTTTGAATGTGAATGGAAGTTGAATTTGTGAATGCCTATAATTAGTCTAACCATGGAAGTTAAATTCGATGATTAGTGTGACCATAGAATGTGAATGTGAGATGATTCAGAAGTTATTGGATTTTATACCAAATTGTGCTGGTGTATTGGTATTGGAAGTAGAGATGTGAGATGGTTTCAGCCTCAGAGAAACAGAAACTACGTTGAGTATTATTGAAGCCTATGATTATATCATTGGTTTTGAGTTTACCTTCAATTACTAGCCATATTATAAATGAGGGTATAGGTTGTTTATTCAATCCTATGATATTATGTGCACCCCTCTTGTGCATGTTATGTTCTTAATGAATTTAAATGGGGCAGGAGCTGTAAGGTGTATGTTTGATAGAGATATTGTGTTTTCCAGAAGTGTTATTGTGTCAACTGTGTACCTTTCTATATACTCCTTGTAAAGGCCAGGAGTAGAATTTTTGGTAAATGGTGAGATGTTTCTATCTTGTTAATTATTGTCACTCACCCTAATCCTGAAGTGACTTGTTTAAGGAATTTGGTGCTTTTCAATGAAAACTTAATTTAGTTATCGCCTATTTTTTACTACTGCAATATTGTGATGACTTAATCTAAGTCAAAATTCTCAATCTAATCAGAGACTAATTTTGACTGCGATTAAATAGGGAACTAACCAAATCAATTCTAAGTTCTGCTTGAATTGCTATTGTCAACATTTTATAATAGAGCAACTGTAACTATGTGATTTCTAGGACTTATTGGAGTGATATCACTACTTTTTTTATTACAAATATCTTGAGGGTTTTTAGTTCTTGTTCCAAACTCTTGGGTGATTCCTATACACCAATTATTGCTTTTCAAATCCTTAATGTTATGTTTTAACTACCTAACGTTACAACATATTTATGAACATTAAATGTTGCTAAAATGGGTTGTAGCAATCCTATATGATATCAAGTCTTTTAACATTGTTAATTATTCATTTGCTTAATGTTTTTTAAATTCGAGCATGTTTTTGATTCATATCTTTCTATACACTATTCAAATTGATTATGAGTATATTTGAGCTCTAAATTTATTGTGCCTTAAATTGATATCGTTTAAGGAAGAAAGGCTCAGAAACATGCAATGAAGGTTAGGGGTACCCTTTGATAATTCACTTCTAGAGCATCAAGTGAAATTCTTATACCACTTATGAAAGTAGTTTACTTATGATTGAGCAAGTAATATGATTGAAATAAGCATATATGAATGATATGTCATCTATATGAGCATATTGTTTCCATATATGAATGATACATTTATATGAACATATTATTGTTTCTATAGATGTGATATGTGATATCCTCAAAAGATGATGGTTTTCTTGCATATATATGAGCATATATGAATGATATGTTTGTGGACATTTTTGACATACTATTTTCACTCCTAAAAAGACACTATTTGAGATTCTTGATATCATTGTTTTGAAACCCAGACCGTACTAGCCGGTTCGACCGGTGACCGGTCGGTTATTCGGTCCGGGTAACCCCTAAAAATTGGTCTCCAATTGAGCCAATGAGAATCGATAAAAATCGGTCAATTGACCGGTCGAACCGGTCATTGGTTCAATGAATTTTTTATTTTTTAATATTTTTATATTATTTGGTATATTTTCTATTTTTTAATATTACTAATATTATATAATTAAATATAATTATTGCATAATTATGACATCACACCGATTCGACCGATGGTTGAACCGGTCAAACCTGTGACTAGTAAGGCCTCCGGTTCGATGTCCGGTCCGAATTTCAAAACCTTAGTTGACATATTGTTTCGAACTTTGATTAGAAGAACGAAAAGTACTAATATAAATTTACAGCAACTATCCAAAGTTATGGACGTGACGTCTTCAACTAACACTACATTAAATTTAAATAATGATGATCTGATATGTTATTATGGTTTAAGAGCTCTGTTAAGAACTTCATGGAGTTGCTTTAATGAGCGTAATTAATATTTTATAAGCTTATGAACAGTTAATTGTTCATATGGCTTCATCGTGAACAATTAAATACAAAAATGATATCACAATAAACAATTAGAGCAACATGTACAATTATGATTATATATAAAAAGCGATAATATCAGTAAAGTGATTACATCACTTCGTGTCTCTATACAAAAGTTATACTATCTATCCAGCCATATAGACAACATTAATGTAAAGTCTGCTAGTCAACCACATTGCTTCCCTCATTTGCACTTGAATGAGAAAGTTGATCATATATTGGTTAATTCATTAATAATCCCCGTCTCATTGCTTCAATTTGTAACTATTGAGAAGTTATGCTACGTTGTCCTTTGAATCTCAGACCACTTGGTTCGAAAGCCAATTTGAATGAATGTGGATCAACTTCTCCAAACTTCCGTTTATGACTATGCGAAAAGCTACCAACCTACAAATAAACATGTCATTAATAGTATTCAATCTTGAAAGTAATCAATAAAGGTTGATTATGTAAATATACTCACCATATTGCTTTGTTGACTTGCTGCAACAGCATGTTCAACTTGTGAGGACACATCAGGGATGACCTAATAAATATGAATCAAATATTTTCAGAAATGATCATTAGATATATAAAGCAATACATACTAATCAAAGAATGTGTCATACCTGTGGAGATTACTGAGTTGGTTGAGTTGATGAATGATTCTTTTTTTTTTAGCATTGTGACCAGAATTGCCAAATTTTTCACATTTTTGTACTTGACCCTTTCTAGTAGATTTGCTTGGATTTCTCAACTTAATAGGCTCATTTACTCCTTTCCTTCTATTTTTTTAGGTCTTCTAGGCATAACTCTTTTAGTTGGGGGGTTTATTAGTTCTTCATCAACCATAGGTTAGAAAATTAGACCTCTAATAGGTTGTAAGACATACTTATACACTGTCATGAATTTAGACTTCTTGTAGCACTCATCCACATATGCCTACGACTGTTGTTTCGAATGGTGAACAACACTTACAACATGCTTATAAGGATATCTATACAGCTCCCACGCTCGACAACTACATGATTGGTGTCTCCCAATTCTCACAATGTGCTTGGCATCACCTTTGGAAACTTTATATGCTTCATCACCATTCCAAACAATTCTCTACTTTATAGCATCTTTCTTATTCTTTTATAATTTCTTCACAACCCTGGGTGCAACTTCTAACTTCCATCTATGTATAAATTGTCTCCTATCCGCATGCCTCTTCATCACCATTATTCTACTTGTTTCTAACATGCTTATTATTGGCCTATCTCATAAGATCCATCTATTGAATGTTTCACTCATGTTGTTATCAACAACTAGACATTTAGATTCAAAGGATTGGTATCGTACCCATCTCTCGTTTGGATATTTGAGCAATGATGATGCACATCCAGGTATGATTTCGTCTAATCTTTTCAATTGCTCGTTAAAATCTTCTACGTTTGTTGACCAAGCACAATTCCAAAATTGCTTCCGCAAATCTTTTCCTTTCCAATTCATATGCCAATTATGGTATATGTACCTTGCACACATACAATGAGTGACATATGGTATTGTCTCTTCCACTGCTCTAATCAATCCCTATAAAAATATAATAGATTAAGTTAATATAGAATTGATACAATATAATAGGCTCATTAATCAAAGAATTACAAAATACCTTTTGCATATCTAATATTATTGTTAGTCCTTCACCACTACCCATCTCGAAGTTTGAAGCCAGCAAACTCATAAACCAGGTCCACAAATAAGTGTTCTCTACCTCGACAACTGCCTAAGCCAACAAATACATACCTCCATTCTTATCCCTCCTAACTGCACTTAATAGTTAACTTTGGAATTTAGTCTTAAAAATGCAACCATCAAATCCAAAGATTGGCCTCAAATGCCTCCATCCTCTTTTCATCACATCAAAGCATATATATAATCTTTTGAACTATAGAATAGCAATAAAGATATATAAATTAGTGAATAAACTTAATAAATAAATAAAAGTTTTAATTATCATTGTTAATAACATGTAAAACTTAATTTTGCATACCTATAACAAACTGGTTTCTTGATTTCTAGCCAGCTTTAACTCAATTGTTAATCCAGGATTACCATTCCGCAACTCATAAGTGTATACTTGTAGCTTCGCATATTCATTCACATAATCACTCGCCCTTTATTTTCTCATTCTCCTCTTGGCAGCTCTACACATACTTGAGTTGACAGATATATTGACCTTTTCTTGACATTCTTTAACCATCTTTGCATTCGAGATACTAGGCTTCTTAAGCATTGTCCCTAAAATGTCTCATTAGGAACTTGGTGGAAACTAATTTTGGTTTGTTGGTCATATAACACCTATGCTCATCATTGTATGTAACTCTTTTAAAGCACTATTCATTCTTGTCACAAACGACATACAACTTCCTTGGGCATCCCTCATTACATTTCATTCTCATCTTATGTCTTTCACTTTTTTAAAACTTCACATTGTAGCCTATCCGCACTGCGTAATTTTCAACAAACTCTCTAAATTCTTTTGCAAATCCAAAATCTATCCCCAATCCCCAATTTGGTTTAGCATCGGATGGATTATGCCTAATACCATTACTTAGTCTTCGCAATGGCTCACCATCCTCTTCTCTAATAGGATATTGATCACTACCACCAGTAGGACTACCAAAATCTGTCGACTGAATTTCAAATAATTCATGGTTATCGAGAATCTAAACTTATGTAAAAACCCTCGTCATGCTCATAATCATTCTCCTCTTCATCAACTCCTTCATTAACTCCGTCATTAACTCCTAAACCAAAACCTTCAGTACTAACACAATTTTCCTTCTCACCTCCCTATCTCCATCCTTTCCTCCAAATGTAGGCAATATGTCAAGTATAAATAATAGGGTGTCTAACATATAAGTTACATATACATCAATCATTTGGTGGATTTTCATCATATTAATAAGCCGTAGACAACTTTCATTTGAGTTAATCAACTTCAATGACTCACTAAACTCAAAACTAGGTTCTCTATAATAGGCATTATCAACTTGAAGGTATCCTAACTCCTTCCCCATCTCACATGTTTGCTTATAGCTAACAAAACCCAGGTTTACTTTAACAAAAATACTTAATTCCTTATCAACATATTTCAACTCTGGCTCTATAACAAACTTTCCACCATAAAACAACCTTATGCTTTCATATTCAACCATCATACACCTATTCACAACAAATATATAAAGGCAAGTGTATCACCAAAAAGCATAGATTTAAATGATATTATCAACAATATAATGGACACTACATGCATAATTATATAATTTGAAGATAACATATGCAATTATCAGATCTACAAACAAGCAAATTTATGGGACCACATAAAACATAAAAGCCAGACAACAATGGACCTAACACGATGAAATGTCAACTTCTTGTTTAGACACCTAAAGTGCGTGTGAGTTGAGTTGCTTGCTGTATGCAACAACAATAAGAAATGATTACGCTGCAATCATCTAAGGAAGAACACAATTACAACAATAAGGAATAATTACGGATTAAAGTTCACATATGAGGGATTGTGTGAAAATGAAGAAGATGGCAAAATAAGGTTCGGAGGAGGGAAGAAGCGTCTATTTTTCTGTAAAACGTTGCATCGAGATCCTCTACATACGTTGCATTTAAGGGAGTAGAGCTGTGTCAACAAAATGTGGCATTTCAATAGGAGATGATGCATTTTGTTCTTCAAAGCTGAGGTATCTCCTCCTCTTTAAAATAGAACGCAACATTCCACTTGGAGGTGGGACCCACCTATATTAAAAATTTGCACATCAGCTTTTGGTGGGTCCCATATCTACAAAATTAAAAAAATTCACGTCAGATATTGTTGGGCCACATCAGCAGATAACTGACGTTACCCTAACGTCGTTAATGGTCAAGATTCAATCTGAACGTTTTCCGTCGTTAATGGTCAAGATTCAATCTGAACGTTTTCCGAACGTTAGGATTTGTTTTGAACGTTTTACAAACATTAGGGTTCAATTTTAACACTGTGAAATGTTAGAGGCTATTTTGTACAACAATGCAAATGTTAGGGAATAATTGGCCCTATTGGCCCTCAAAGAAACAATAGTGGCTTTAGGTGAAGAGCTACTTGGTGATCCGTTGCAACCTAAAAGAAAACTACCATTATCATTGTTTTTGGTACTCTTGAGTATTCCTATCCTTATTTACATCCATTAAATTGAGACAAAGAATTAGAATATAATAAACTCATGACAACAATAAAGAAGAAGAACAATAATATAAATTCAAATCATCACTAAATTAATTACCTTCTATACTTTGTTTAACTACCTTCCTGTTATCTTTTGACTTGAATTGGATAATCTTATCAAACAATCCAACAATGCAAATAAATGAGAGCCAATATCACCACAACTAAATTGGCCTTGAGAAAAAAGATGGGTAAGAACTTAGACTCATCTGTTGGAGAAGTTGTTGGCATCATTAAGACATGAATCCAAATATCATACTTGAATGCATGATGGGTCGAAACACAATGATGACTAGGAGAGAGATAAAAAGACGAAGCAAATAAGTAGTTGATGTTTATGGGAATTATTGTTTCATTTGTTTCTATTAGCATTTTTTTGCTCATTTTCTTTTTAGGATTATTATGGTAACACATGGTGATGTAAAGAAAAAGAAAAACATGAGAAAAAAATAGAAGGAGCATATCATTTTCACCTTATTAAGAAGGATAAAAAAGTCTTCAATAAATAAAGACACCTTTTGATGATCTTTAACTATTCCTAAAAATTGAGGAATACCTAATTTTAGGATTAGGTATTCTTGTATTTTTGTTTAACCAAACAAAGGATTATTTAAACTTTAAGAGTATACCACGAATAGAATTCCTATTCCGGTGAACCAAACATGCCCATATGATTTTAATATTATGCCTAAGTTGAAAAAATTCAATAAAAGCGAATGAGATTGGATGTTGGAATTGTAAAAAAAATATATACAATATTTAACCATTAATTTCATAAAGAAGTGTATAATTACGAAAGTCCCAAAAAATTTCAAAAATAGTAATATGAAAAAGTTCCCAAAATGCTAAAATTGAACAAAATCAAAGATATATTGATATAGTTTAATAAGAAACAACCTTCACTCCTTTTATCATTTAATTATAAATGCATCAATTTAAAAAGATAAATCTTAATTAAGAAAGCTTTTGAAAATTAATCTCCAAGTTTATAATCCAAAAATGACAAATTTTCAATTTGATGCAATCTAAAGAGGATTTTATGAATTAGGGGAAAGTGATTTTCAAAAAACTTGTTTAAGATTTTAGAAGATAAAAATAGCCAAGATAAAAAATAGAAGAAAAAAGAGAGCTTTAATTATGAAGACTAATCAGCCATACAACTTCACTAGTTGCCCATTGTGTGTGGTCGTCCATACTTATTGACCAACTAGGGTATAAACTCACTATAATGAAAAAAAATTTAGGAAAGGGGGCATTGATTGACCATTTAAAAACATGGGTACCATTTTATCTAATTTTTTTACCAAAGGAGCTACCAAACTCCTTACAAACTAATTACAATGAAAATTTTCTTAAGAAAAGGGGATATTAATTGACTGGTCAAAGATATTGGTCAACCATTGTGAGTAAGTAGACTACCGAGACTTCAACCAAATGATTAACAAACTCACTATATATAGGATTTTGAGTGTTTTTTATAATATTAGTCGACCATACTATGATGGTGGTTGACCAATATGACTTGCAAAATTGCAAATCAAACCCAAAGCTCAAATTAAAACATTAACAAACTTAATAATTTGTGAAAAATGCCAATCAAGGATAATTACAGGCATTAAAAGAGACTTTTATAACATTGTAACATATCTAATGCTCTCATAATATCATCATTCATTAGTTTAGTGGGACTATATCTCAATTGATCTAGTATATTAACAAAATTTGACTCAATATCCCTATTTGCATATAATATCTAGGTTTAGGTCTATAATATACCAAAAATATGATCAATTCCTCATTTATAATGCAAAACTTAAACATTCATCACTAAGGATTAAGACTCAAATTGCCACATAAATGCAAGATGTATCATGAACTAATAATTACCTCTTATTGAACATCATGTATGATATTATTTGAATGAAGATTCTTCCTAAATTTTCAATTAATTGGAAGTATCTCATCCTTCTTATTATCCTTACTTTGTTCAACAATTGGCTCTTTTAAAAAGACTTTGTTCATTAATATTTGTGCGCCTTAATTGGAACTGGTATGAAATTGTGTTGCATGAGTATATTGTTTCAGTGTGGGGGAAGAGACTAGCTCAGTAGGATTAGTGTTAGCTAGGTAGGATTTCAGTTCTTGTTTTAATAAATTACTTTCCTTTTAGCCCTGGACCTTTTTGATTAAATGAATGATACATGATGCTTGGTAGAAGAGATTAGTGAATGTTGATTGATCATACTGGAATGCTTAGGATCCTTTAGGTCTTATTTTCTTTTCGGGAAGAGTCGTCGCGACGAGGCGTCACACGCCGCGACGTGCTTCGTAGGTCAGGTCGCGACATGCATTAGCTTACACGTCGCGACGTGCCTGGTTTCTTTTCTACGTCACAACGAGCTTTGACTTCTTCGTCGCAACATGCTTAAATTCGCACGTCGCGACGTGCAATCAATTGGCATAAATCTAGACAGCGAAATTCCCCTTTTGCCCCTTTTATGCGTCGGTCCTTCCTTTTTGTCCAGTGTCCTTTTAGTCTTTTCACCCTCCAACCTTCTGCATTCCTCCTCGTCGTCTCTTCTTCTTCCCTTCTTCCTCACTCTCCTTCCACCGCAACCTATTTCTGCTGTCGTTTTCTCTCGTTGTCACCTCTCTTCTCCGTTATCCATCTGTACCAGAGCCCTCCATCCTCTTTCTCCTCTCGCTTTCGATCCCTGTAAGTGTCTCATTTCCATTTTATTTCCCCTTTTTCGTTCTCGTTTTTAGTGGTTTTAGATTAGGGTTTCACGGCGAGCTTCGTTCGTTGCGATGTGTCTGAAAATCGCCTCTCGTCGCGACGTGCGAAATTCCTTGTCTCGTCATAATGTGTGGTCGAGGACCTTGTCTCGCCGCGGCGTCTACCCACACGTCGCAGCGAGGTGGCAGATTTTACTAAATTACCTTATTGATTTTCTGTTTCTATTTCTGCAGGACAATGCCTCGCACCAAGAATGTAAGTAGGGCCGACCGACCCACTTCTCCCTCCCATGTCCTACCTTCCGATTCGCTCGATGAGTTTTCTTCTGACCATTCCCCCTCTCCTCACCCAGCTGCCTCTTCGTACTCTTTGGAGTTTTCTTCGAACAACTCCCCCTCTCCGCAACCATCCCATTCTTCCCATCGTCCCACTTCTCCAACCCATTCTTCTTCCCCTCCGGTTGACCAAGAGTATACTGACCTGGCCGCGAAAATCGAGGCCAGGGCACTACTCAAGGAAAGACCCTTTCCGCTTACCCCTCACAACAACCCCTTCGTTCGCCAACTAACTCAATCCCAGCTCTCCGGCTTAGCACAACCAAGGACCGCTGGCAACACCACCTTCGTCCGCCAATTCTATACCCATTCTCGTTACTCTGGCACCTTCGGAATTCACTTCCGAGGTGTTACCATTCCCAGAGCCTTCACTTCTGTTGCCATTAGGGAACATTACCACCTTCCTCCCACCCCTCGCTGCCATTATTCTGAGCTTATCCATGACTACCCCTGGGACGATGTCCTTCGTACCCTTTGTCCTGAGGGTGCCGCCTGGCATCAACCTAGGGGCTCTCAAAGATATATCCGCCGTACTGACCTTCAACCTGAGGCCCGTCCTTGGCTTCACTTTATTTGCAACAATGTCCTTCCGACTTCCCACCTCGCCCTCGTACCTAAGGAGCAAGCCCTGTACATTTACCTCCTAATGGTTGGCCGGCCGGTCGACCTTGCCGCTGCCATCGTCTCCGCCCTTCGCCAATCTGTTCTTACATCTAACCTCACCCATTCCATCATCCTTCCCCATTTGCTCACCGACATGTTTAGAGCCTATTGCGTTCCGGAACTTGCGTCCGACCATACCTTTGAGCCTGCTTCTGCCTTTTAATACATCCATCTCCGTACCCCCCGTCACCTCCAACCTCTTGCCCCATTCCCCCTTCTTCTCCATCCCCGCCTCCTCTCGCTCCCTCGCCCCTCCCTTCCGATCCTGCCCTGCCCGTTGTTGCTTCACCATCCGAGGCTCCAACTCGTGAGGACGCCCCTCCTCCACCTTCTTCTTTTACCCCCTCTCCTGACCCCTCCCTCCACCATTAGGTTTCCCTGCTTCGCGCGGATCTTCAACGCATTGAGGCCCAGCTGGTGGCTGACCGCCAATTCCACCGCCAGATGTTCGCTTTGATTGCAGATCGCCTGCAGTTGCCTCTTCCTCCCACGGCCCGTGATTCTTTAGCCGTTCATAGCACTTCGGCGGCTGCCCCTCCTGATCCTCCTACTGATGATTCCATGGCCTAGTGTTGGCCTTTTGCTGTTTTATTTTCTTATATTTATTTGCATTTGTTGTCTTTTTATGTAGTTAGTTTTTGGATCCTTCATTATTTTTGTACTGAATTTCTTGAGCTTTACTAATTAATACCACATTTCTCTCTATCTCTTTGTGCCTTGTTACTTTCTTGTTTCCATATGCTTCATTTTCATTGAGGACAATGTGTGATTTAGGTGTGGGGGGAGCTGTTTCCCCATCTCTCTTTCTTATTGCATGCTTGTTGACAATTTGTTTATGAATGTGTTGGCCAATCTTGCATTATGTTGATAAAAACTTGGTAACTTTTAAAAATTCTTGTCTTTCTGTTGTTCCTCGCCGCGACGACAGGTTATACGTCACGGCGAGGATGTTGCCTAATCACATACGTGGCGACGTGCAATGCTACACGTCGTAACGTCAAACTTCTTCACAGATATGACAATTATGCTGAATTTCTTTTACTCTAGTCAAATTTTCTCCACACTGGTCTTTTTGTGGCTGTTGTTTTCAAAGCTTTTATAAGTTTCATAGTGGTGCTTGAGTTTTTGAAAATACCTTCCATTCTTTTAACAATAGTCGGAGTTGGCAAAATTTTACTTTTAATGTTTTCAACACAAAGTGAATGGAGGCATGCTAACAAAGTAGCACTTTAAGTTTTGAGACTTGAGATTGTTCATTGAGAAAATACCCTTGTTGGAAGGATATTTGAGCTAAATTTTTCTTCTATCTTTGTGTGCATCTGCTTATTTCATACTTCTCTAGAACTTGTGTCTATTCTTACTCAAAGCTTGATGGACTTGAAATTTTGTTGATATGATAGAGGCGTTCCTTGTTCAACCCTTTTTCCCAAACACAGTCCCTTAAACACTTATCCCTTGCTAGCCCTTTGAGCCTTATTGTTTATGAGCACTTGCATGCATATTTATATGATGTCATTAGTTATTTTGCATTCTCATATGTGTTAAAAAAAGAGAAAAAAAAGAAAAAAATTGTGTGTCCCAAAAAGGGACAATGTCTCTCATTCAAAAAGGGACAATGTCTCTAAAATGAGACAGTGTTCAAAAAAAAAGTGTCCTGTTTATACAAGTGTTATGATTCTTAGTTCAACTGTTGACATCAGTTCCACAACTAGTGCATGTGTTCATACTATTCTTTCTTTCACTTCATCCATTCATTTAGCCTTCCGTACATTACAACCCTGAAAGTCCTCTTGATCTTCGAAAT
>JANITX010000001.1:28107608-28120268 GCA_027564395.1 Erythroxylum ulei
CATAAATAATTTTATTATAAAATAAAATATAGTTAAAATTAATAAAAATGCTTTTTATTTTTATGTTGCCAAACAGTTTACTGTATAAAGCTCTTTTTAAAAAGCTGTTCTTTTAATTGACAGCCAAACAGCCAATTGACTTTTTAAAAAAACTCTTCTCAAAAAAGCTTTATTGACAAAAGCTCTATTATTCATAAGCATGAACAAGAAATCTCAAATCTTTCCAAGTACCGAATAAGCCATAAACCTAAGTAACTAGTGTTGGATTATGGTGAAGTACACGAGGTGTTTTCAAGAGCAAACTAGAATCAGCAATCAACCTTTAGTAAATTGTTGGGAAAGCAACTTGGCGATCTCGGGGGTCCCAACTTTGTCTTTGCCCGCGAGCAAAGACCTCAATTTGTCCTCAGTAAGAAAGTTTTTCTTCATTGCACCAGGGTTCTGCTTGACAAGCAAGTTATTCTCAGAGTCAATTCATCAAACACATGGAAAGACGTAATACCAAAAAAAAAAAAAGAATCAGCTAACAAGCACCAAAGGGCATTAAGAGATGTCACAGAACGAAAGGAGAAGAAGCAAACCTCTCGACTGTTGAGTTTGACGAACTTGGCGAAGAGTTTTGAGAGATCGGAGCGAGGGGGAGGTGGTATGCCGAGGAATTTACCCAAGTTAGAGGAAGAAGATGGAATCTGTCTGTTTTTCAATTGGGCATTCACCACGCTTCCCAGGGGTGAATAGGCTGGTCTCTTCACTAACACTCTTTTCCCAAATTTCCCTGTTCCAATTCTCGCTGCCATATCTCTCCCGCGGCTCTCCTCTTAGGTTTTAGTTTTTATCGTGTTAAAGGCTTAAAGCAGACATTTAAAACACCACAACGCTTGGAAGTTGGAACCCAGATGTTGGTTGGGCTCTGGCTAGGTCCGACATGTTGGGAATGTGGGTGGGACCGTTTCAAGGCAATATTTTCTTTCCCAGTTGACATCCGATTTTTAATAGGTCTTGAAATAACAGATTAACTGCCGCCCACAAAACAAAACAAAAAACACACAAACACACACGCGCACAATTTCAAATTATGCAAATCGAGCCCATTTCAACATCATTTACAGATTTGTGACAACATAGTAGGATAGAATAGGAAGCCAGGTACATTGCAGAAGCAAAACCAACAGGATCTTAAATTTTCTGCTCAGATTCACCTCTCGTATCATACAATACAAGACCATAATAGGCTAGCATGAATTAGACTTGGTTCTCTCTAGCACAAGGGGTAAAGGTTAAGACTGCATAATTTATTCTGGTCGAAAATCAGTGTCATGATGGAGAGCCGCGACGGCGAGAATGATGTCTACTCATTCGTTGCTTATCAGTGTCTGAATTTCCATACGAAAGTAGATGTGATTGTTTGTGTCCCCTTTCCTCCAAATGACGCCTATCCAAGTAAGAATCATCGGATGATTGCTGATGTTTTCTCCTGCTTTTGTAAGTTCTACGACGCCTATCAAAGTCCGATTCTTCAGATGAATAGGAATGCTTGTGCCTGCTCTTTTTACCCAAATGATGCCTGTCAGAATCAAAATCAGAATCTTCGTTGAAGTAAGAATGCTTGTGTCTCCTCCTTTTGGAATGCCTATCAACTTCTACATCTTCAGATGAACTAGATTCCGAATAATTTGGCTTCTTGTTCTTCTTCCTCTTCTTTTTCTTCTCATTCTCTTTTCTCGATCTCCTTTCCCTCTCATCTGAAGCTGAAGATAAATCATCTTCCTCGCAGGGTGCCTTACTTTCTTTACTAGGTGACAAATCCCTCTTGTGCTTACTTTTTCTATTTTTCTTTTTGAGTTTGTCTTGGGAAAAGTTGGTCAGCAACTCTGGCATGCCACCATCGCCTAGAAACCCTATGAAGTGGATGAAGACCACAGTCACACAATAACGGAACATAAGAGATAAACATGTAATAAAGCTTCGCACGTAAAGAGTAAGCACCTCCATATTCATCAAATATTTCCTCAGCAACTATCTGTTGATTAGGATCATCTGGATCAAAACCCCCACGAGGTGGACTCATTCCAGGTTTTTGCTTCAACTCCCACTTTAGCGGCTGAAAGAAGTTTAAAATATACGTTCTAATCAGGCATGCAAATGGTTGCATGAAAGGACCATATCACACATGAAGCATATAGAAAAAATGCATCGGCAAGCTGCCATTTTGCTCCCTTTGACTACTAGCACAGCAAAAACAACTCATTTTTATAATATCAAATAAGTAGATACTCTTTTAAGCAATTTAGACAGCAAAGGCAAAGATCTTGAGGGATTTTCAATCAAACTTCCTTTTCTATGCAAGGAGCTGAGTCAGGGGTGCACCTATATGTGTGAGCAATAACTCTATACTGTGGCCTTAAACCTACTCTCTCTAAAAACACACAAAAGCATCAGCCATTAAAGCAACTTCAAATTAATGCTCTAAAGACTAGGAGACTACCATAGAGAGAAGGCTCAGGGCAAAGACTTAAATTGTAAGGGGATCAAGCAGTTCATGTCAAAGAAGTATCAGTATAACAACATACTTCGCAAACCACCATATCAGTTAAATGGTTACAGTTGACACCTAAAAAGTCTACAACAGTGACGAAGCAATACTAACCTCACTGGGATCCATGTGTGCCATAATGGCAGTTAGTGGGTCATCTCGTTTCAGTCGACTCTCTTCATTTGGCATTATAACATCTTTCAGTGGACATTCACGGTCACCACTTTGATGACCAAAAGTTCCACATCTTACACATTTTACATTGCGTATTTCAATTCCAAATGGCTTCACCCTAGCAGGAACACCTGTCTCCAGCCTGAAATCATTTAACCATTAGGAATATCAAAATGACTGTAACAAACACTAATGATCTCAAATTACAAAAAACAAGCATTTCTGCATTGTAGTGGGATTCCTAGACCATAAATTCACCAAAGTGAAGTACTTTGTCCCAAATCACATATTCTGATCTCAGCCCCTTGAAATCTTTCTCAAAGATGAGGCCTGCAACTTCCTGTCCTGTTAACAGATGTCTCAAATTCATAATCACGTTAACAACCAACCACTACCGCTTTCAATCGCAATCATCACCTCCACCTACTCCACCACAAATGCATTCATATACTCTCACAGCACCAGAATGAATGCAGTTGTTTTCAAGACCACTGGAACATTTTTTTTGCTATCCCAATTGATGAATTTCTCCAATTGTAACCCCAAAAAATTGAAGCATTTTCATTGCATTCTGTATTGGACCATTTTATTCTAGACTCTAAGGACGCATTCCGTAGTAAATGTTGAAAACTTACAAGCAAAGGACGTAATCCTACCTTGGAGCATTTTTAAGGACTTCAAATTCTTCTTCAGTGGGTAAAGGACGCCCAAAAACATCTTTGGGCCTTGGTTTCTTCTTCTCTTGAGCCAGTTGGTCTCTCGATGGCCTGCAAACATAAGAGTAAGTTAGCTTTGATTTTTCTTTATTAGACCACACATTACAAACACAAATGCAGATGGAAAACATAAAAGAAAGAAAAGTTAAACGTAGAAAATCACATGGAAGAAGAGGGCTCTGGCAGTTGAGAAGGATTATGATGTTCAAGCCTTTTCTGCTCATCAGCAACCTCAGCAGCCTTGGCTCTTTCCGCATTATAACCAGGCGGACGAACATACATGAAACTTACAGCTTGCATGATCTCTGTCTGCAAATTCCCCAGATCAAAAAACTTAACCAAAGCAAACGAAAGCCCAAAAACTTAAAACTATAGCTTAAAAGAAGTTAGCAATAAGCAGTAACCATGAATAAATAGAAACATAAAAAATGAGTATTTACCTTCTCTTTCTCTTTCTTGGAGATGAGAGATGTTTGACGGAAGAACTCCTGCTCTTGAGCATACTGCAGAAATCAATCAAAGAACAAGTGGGAATTGATGATGATGAAGACGATGACAATAATGATAAGAGGAATAATAAGAGAATCGAATGGACCTCTCGAGCGACTTCGTCGGCACGACGGAGACGTTGGGCATGGGTCTGTTCAGCGATCCATTTGCGGCGTTGGTTAGGGTAAGAAAGGGGATGCCAAGGCTTCTGGTTAAGATAGGAATGGCTCCAAGCAGTTCCTGATTTTGTCTTGTAATCAACTTCTCCTCCATTCTTATCATTCAATTTCAATCTCCTTAACCCTTCTCCATCTTCTCCCTCCATCTTCTCCCCGTTTCCGAATCCAACTCAACCCACTACTTATTGATTTTCAAGTATAAAGAGCTCGCTCCATCTGGGCTTGGGCGTATTGTAAAGGGCCAATCCCATTGTTATTTTCTTCAAATTCTACAAAACATGGCATCATATCACTTTTACTTTTTTTAATTATTTGTTTGCTTTTTGAGATAACAGCCTCTTTTACTTTTGACAGTCATGATTTTCTCTATGTACATTTTTATTTATAACAGTCAAATTCGTTCCGAGATATTACTGATTTTGGGTTCTCTTACCTTTGAGCTTGTTAGCCCGGCAAATAATATGAATAATGGAGCAAATAGGCAACACGGGGCTGGACCAAGCCTCCTGAAGGATGGGTTAAGTTAAATATTGATGTGGCAGGTAATCTAATTACTCAGTGTGCCACAGCTAAAGGATTACAGCGAGATGGCAAAGGGACAATGGCTAGGAGGATTTGTGCACAACATTGGTTTTTGTTTACCGTTAATTGTTGAACTTTAGGGAGTGCACACGGGTCTCACAATAACTTGAGAACTGGGTTACGGATGCATAGAGTTCGAAATGGAAGTAATCAACATTTTACCTGCGTCTGGTAATATGAACTGGTGTAGGAGTTCCTTGGGCATAGTCATTCAGGAACTCTTAACAAGATCGTGGGAGGTTAAACCTCGTCATATTTTCAGGAAAAGGAATAGCTGTGTCAATTGAATAGCCTATGATGCCAGGTCGTTAAATGTCTCCACCTTCGGGTTGTATCTCTTATCTACTTGAGGATATGATCGAGGTCTTACCCTCGCTTTTAGGAATGTACTAGCGGATTTCTCCTTAGTAAAAAAAATTGGCAATTAAGTCCGTGCCAAGCTTATTTTGAATTGTTGAGTTTAGTTTCTTTTTTAGCTTATTCAGTTTGTAGGGATGGTAATCCAACCCCGCTTGAAATTATCAAGTTTGATTTGGATTGACCAGCCTACGAGCCAAGCCACAAGTCGGGATATTTTGACTCGATCGGATCATGAGGTGGGCTCAGTCCAGGCCCAAGGCCCAATCGAAAGCGACAAAGAAATATCGTTTTATCAAAAACTACTATAACTCAGGTCAGGCCCAACAAGCCATAGGCTGACCAGCCCATTACCATACTTACTCTCTCTCTCTCTCTCTCTCTCTCTCTCTCTCTCTCTGTTCCCTTCTTCTATGATACACTTCCAACGAAGCAATTCTACTAAAGGCCAATTCTTTTGTTCAGAAGTTCTTCTCACACAGCACGAAACACTAGCTTCAACATCTGGTCATTTTCATTGTTTTTTTCTTGAGACAAAAGATCAAACTTTTGGAGCCAAAAATTTCTAAATTATGTTAGATTTTGAGTCATATACATCAACTCAGAGATGCATCAACTTCCATCAAAATCTTCATAGCCTGAAGCCCATCTACTTCTAACATTATTTCTTAGCTCCAAAACAAAAATAAAAGCCTCCCAAAGTGCCTTCGCATCTGAAGTATGTTAGCCTCTTCAAAAAGCTGTCAAGTGTTACCTCAGTTGAACTCTGTGCAGTGCCAAATAAGCAACTAATCTATAGCCCACCAACATAAGGGCCATAATGGCCACATCCATCCACAAATTTTTCAGTCCCATAGATTTTACAGGAGGGAAGTCTCCTACTCTGCAGAACACTCCCTTTGAGCATTCATAGTGATCATCATCATCGAATTGTACCCCAAGAAGTAGCTTGTAACAGTAGTAGCTGTAGCTTAAATACTTCAGCCAAACTATAAATGGAGGGATTTGCTGAATGTAGTATCCCCCAGCAATGAGGAACACCAATGTCGTGACGGAAGCTAAGGTAGTAGCTTGTTTTATGTCCATCAGAATGGCCCCTAGGGCCAGTCCAAGACCCTGGGACACCAAGACATTGTAGAGAACTACAAGCAGAGATAGAACAAAAGTCGCTGGGTCAGGCTTAAGACCACCCATCCAGTAGATTATGAAGACAAATGCAGTTGGTAGCCCAAGCTCTAGTGGCAGGTCTCCAAATGTTCTGGCTAGGAAATAAGATGATAAGTGATACATCCCTGAAGCTCTTTCCTTTAGTAACATTCTTCTCTCTTGTGGGAATGTGAAAACTGCATTGTAGAGTGGGTAAAATCCCCAGAAGACCGTGAAGAAGAAGAGCAAAGCAATCTGCAGATCATACCCGGAAATAAGACATCCTCTTTGTTAAGTACTAGCAATAATACTAGTACTTGGAAACAAGCAGGTCGTGTAGAAATCAATAATATGCTCGAGGGTGAAGTAGAAAAGATTTTCTTACTCGATCTGCCAGGTGGGAAATTGGTGTCTGCCACCAGAGAAGACCACCAAGTGTAGCAACACTAATGACTTGGAAAATTCGCAGCCTGTTGAAGGATTCAAATCTCCTCTCTCTCAGACCTCGTTGAAAGAGCACCTTGAATTGATACCACCAGCTTGTGCACCATTGCTCTGACCTCACTTTAACTTCTGTATCATTTAAGACAATAATATTCAATATTATTTGTTTCTAAAAGCAATATAGGAGGTTGAGCTGCTTTATATAAAAATGTCAAAACAATCAGAGGTATAAAGGAATTAGGAGCTGAGGACATACTTGCAGAGGCATCTTTTGCGTAATTATAGTTATTGACCTCCAAATTGCATAACTCTGCTTTCAATCTGGCAGAAATGTTCTTCTCATAAGCAAAAATAAGAGCTTCTCTTACCATCTTTTGTTCTTGTTCCAGGGACTCACATAACTCGGTCCCGTCTTTGGAATCAGGAGCAATGCCTGCAAATGTTAACTAACGATCATTGCCCAAAAAAATAATAACAATAACTTGCCACCTTTACTTCAAGTTTGCTAAAGTGATTTGGAGTCATGTCAGTCTTAACATCAAATTCCTGATTTTAAACAAAAACTGGATATCAAGATTATTTTGGTAATATCAAATCTGTAATCTCAGTTTTATGAACTTGCTTATGGAAACTAATTTAGGACAGGAATATGATGTACTCCATTCTAATTTAATCACCAGTTTTGGTGGGCCAGCTAGAAATCACCACCTCATGCTAATGAAAACCAAATTGAGGAAAAGAAGAACCATGCTCCAATCTCCCCATTTAACCATCAGACATGATGACCGCTGTTTATGGTTTACATTTCACACAATAGTTTAGATTCACTTTCTCTGGGAAAAATCAACACGAATTGATTTCTTGGTTATGCAAAAATAATAAATGAAATCTAAATAGAGACATGAACTTACCGTTGGCAAGATCAAGTAATAGATCAGCAGGATTGACAGTAATGGATGTGGAGAAACCGATGGAAGAGAAATATTCCATGGCTGCAGAGGCAGGGCCATAGTAGATGGGGCAACCCTCTGAGAGTAAAACCACCTTATCAAACATATGGTATAGTCTACTTGATGGTTGGTGGATAGTAGTGACCACCGTTCGTCCACCAATTGCTAGCCTTTTGATTATTGTTAGAATCCTCTGAGCTGTTGTTGAGTCCAAGCCTGATGTGGGCTCATCAAGCAGCAACAAACTTGGATTGATTAGCATTTCTTGACCAATGCTAACCCTTTTCTTCTCTCCTCCTGATATTCCTCTCACAAGTGGACCTCCGATCATGCTGTTCCGGCACCGAGTTAATCCCAGTTCGCTGATCACTCTCTCCACATGCTCTTCCTTCTCAGACCTGGTTAATGTTCTTGGTAACCTAAGCAGTGCAGTGAACACAAGAGTCTCGGTCACTGTGAGGTGTGGGTACAAAATATCGTCTTGAGAAACAAACCCTGTTCGTCGCTTTACGATACCAGAAAAGGGTTGACCATTGTACGTGACCTTGCCAGAAAGTTTCCCACTTAAACGGCCTCCGAGAGCAGTGAGTAGGGTTGTTTTACCACTCCCTGATGGTCCCAACATGGCCAAGATCTCGCCTGGAGAAACCATACCTGTTATGCCATTCAATATGGTCTTTTCTTGAGTGATCCATGCACCATCGTGACAGAAACCCTTCTTGTGCAAGTTAACTTTGTACACAACCTCCTCAAACTGAAAAGCAAAAAGCATATGTTTTAGGCACCAACAAAAGGAAAATTAAAAGATAAAGAACATCTTGAAAAGACATGCATGAACTGTAAACTCTGCAATTCTTTACGATCATTTTATGACTGTAATTAAAACATCCTCAAAGACATGCATGAACAGTAAACTTGAAATTGCGTACGACCATTGTACGACTCTATCTAAAAAATCCTGAAAAGGCATGGAGGAATTATAAAGTTGCAATTGTGTGTAGGATCATTGTAGGACGCTGGTTTGGTGAGACAGACAAGACCTTCAGAGTAATTGGATATACGGATAATTGGAGCACAGACTGAGAACTTGTTTGTTGCATAGTATTGGCACGGACAGGCCTGTCGTGGGATTCGAACATCTTTAGAGGAACTTCGACTGGAGCAGTGGTGTCGTATTCAGACTTTGGCGCTATGGAGTCGAGAGGCATGAGGGTCAGCAAATCGATGAACTGATTTTTTTCACTGTTAGTGATGATGAGGGTGGTAGTTGTGGTTGTCGTATTACTTTGTTGCTGTTAATGGAGGGAAGTGAGCAGTTAAAGCAGTGATCTATATTTCCTTACCTGCCCAAACTGAGCTGGGGTGCATGCGTTTATATAAGGTAGAGAGACAGGCATGGATTTTCTCCATGACATGAAAGTTCTGTTGTCTGATGTGTGGCCCAACTTCCATGGTGGGATCCCACATGTTCTTTGAAAAAAACATATCCATAGACTGGCTGTTGATCAGTTGTTATGCATAATTGCTAATCTCGTTATTTTTCCATTGAAGGAACCCAAATCTCAGGTTCATCATGAGATTGAGTTTATGCCATCAACGGGATCTTTTAGCGATATTTTTTATGCTATTACAGATTAAATTTGTTTAATAAAATACATATTGGAGTATCAAAAAATATGCATAATTGAGGTTTCATGAGTATCCTAATTATTCAATGCGATAATTTGTTTAATCCAAATAAATGTCAAATGCATTAAACCTAAACTGCACTCAATATTGTTTAATACTTTTTCGTAATTAAGGTTGGCTGTTGCAAAATTTTAATGATTCATTCAATTCTACAACAATTAATGCGATTTAAACACTAAGGAAGGACAATGCATGCGAACTTGAAGAATCAGCTGATAATGAGTAAGTACTCCTTTGAATATATAATAGTTGAAGAAACTCAAATGTGTGAGGAAACTATTAAAAGGCTGAAGAGTGGAGGAATAAAAGAGTAACAATAAAAATAAAACAAAGATGAAGTTGTTAGACCATGAAATAAAGGTTGTTATGAATGAGAATAGGATGTTAGAGGAGATGTTTTTGATTTATTTGCTATAGTTTTTGGTGATGATAAGTGTTATATATTTGTGCTATCTGAATACATGTTTAAGGTGCATGTAGGCTTATATTATGCTTAAACGACCATGTTTCGGTCTGTGTTATATACGTTGATATTAAAGGAAAATTGTTGATAAGCCTATTTTAATTGTGTCTTTTGTATTAATAAGTTTTACATGCTTCCACCAAGCATAAAACTAAGCAACGACTACTGTTGGTAGAACTGTTGTATGTACACTAAATTAATTCCTAAATTTTTGCAACAAACGTAAATATAGGAAAGTAGGAGTTGATTCCGCAAGGAATTATAATTGATCAATCATTACAAAGGAAAATTCTTAACCAAAATGGGGAATTATGATAATATGGAATTTTGTAGCAAAGAAACTAAACTGAATAATAAAATAAGAGATATAAATAAAACAAACCTTGGTTTATGGTTGTTTCGAGTTTTTGAAACTACAATTGATCATTAACACAAAATATTTATTTCATCAAACATATACTTGATGTGATATTTAAATATCTCTCTTTACTTAGAATTAGTTAATAGAAAATATATGATTCAATTAACCCTTAAAGGATAACAACCTTAGATACCATCTAAAATTTAATTAAACAATATCTTTAAGAAAAAAAGATCATCGAAGCAAGATAACATAACATCTATGGTTGCGTTTAATTTAATTGAATGTTTTCCTAAAAGTAATAATTTTTATGTAATAAATTTAAGCTCTTAGTTACTACAAATGATTTAAATAATTGAACTTTTACATATTCAAACTTTAATCTAAAAAATGATCATTTTAATCAATAGACTAATCGCACACATTAGAAATCAATAAAAAATAATCATAAAATAAAAGCATAAAAAAGCAATCCAATATATGAATAAATGAAATAATCCACACTGCGACTCAATTGCCTTTCAATCTTTAAGATTCCAAAAGGCTTTCACTTCCTTTAGCTTAGACAGAGAAAATAAGTTAAAAATGGCCATAACAACTACTAACATCTAGTAAAGAAAGACTATTCTAACCCCTACTAAAGTGAGGGGAAAAGGCTTTATAAAAAGGCTGGAAATTGTAGGTAGAACATTTAGATGGTTGGCTCCTTTACCTAGACTCCATTTATAACCACTTCAAGCCAATGTAAAAATCTTATAATTGCGATTCTTTGGACCCTGAGATCAAAACTTCATTGATTTATGCCCAGATTTGCTAGGATAAGACTTTAACAACTTTAAAAACATATGTTTCTCTTGATATTGTAATACTTATCGAGAGTACTCATGCCTAAGATCATTCTAGATTTCACTGTGATTATGATAATCTTATCTAAATTTGTAAAATAAACATTTTGTCAACTCAAATCTTCTTGATTCTCCCTTTATTAATGATGATATTGCTCCTTTATTTCAAACTTTTAAATTTGAATTGAGGAACAATATTTTTCTTAAAAATATTAAGTTTGAACAGGTTAAGATAAGATTATGGAAGATTTAAATGCCAAAAGGTGGGCAAATTTATGACACATGAATTGTTCTTTATTTTCATATCTCAACAATTATAAAATACTTAATAAAACTCCAACAAACTCACTAAGTATAGTAAGTTGTTTAATCTGTAAAGTATATAATGCTCTATTATCTTCATTCTTATATTCCAATAAGTGTAAATTTAGTAAAATCTAATAATTTCAATAGTATTCCTTAAAATGGATGGTTTAAGAAAGTAGAAAATAATTAGTAATATTAATTAAAATCATTGATTTCTCAAAATACATGTCAAGAATTAAGGTAATTATATCAGCAACCAATGTTAATATAATTATACCTCGATAGGCAGTCCAAAAATTGACATATGAATATAATTAATTTGTTTAAAAATTTGATTAACAAATCAAACTCCAAAATAAAAGAGCTAAATAAATTATTAAACATTAAACTTCATTTACACTATCTTGAAAAACAATATCAATGTCAATATACTATGAATATTATGTAGATTTTTCAACAACTTGATATTGAGAAGCCTTTTTGTACAACTGCTATGATGTTATATTTGACATGTCTTTCTATTAAAGTCTCTTGGTTGAAATGAAAACTGATAATTACTAAGTTCAATAGGCCTAAAGCTCCTCTTAATTCTAATGTTGTTGCAAAAATTGAAGGTTGAGATTAATGGCTATATTAAGCTCCAAGTGCTAAAGTTCTTACAAATGTTTATACAGTAGGTTAGCTGGTGAGAGTACTCTATGAATGGCTAGACATATTAAACTAAACAAATGTATTTAAGTTAATGCATTATACTTGTGCTCTAACTTGTATGTTTGTATTTTGAAGTACCTATCATTTATATCAAATGATGCATACAATTCAAGTGGAAAGCTAAGGGAACAACCATAACTAATCTGTGAGATCCCACATCGGCTGGAGAAGAGAACGAAGTATGTCTTATAAGGGTATGGATACCTCTCCCCTACAAGACGCGTTTTTCCTAGTGTGGGAAGAGCAAAACCGTGAGGGGTTTAGCCTGAAGGGCAACCCAAAGCGGACAATATCTGTGAGCAGAAGGTCTGGGCTGTTACATAATCCCTTTTTTTTTTTTAAACTTCAAATCAAAACATGTTACAGCATCACTGTCAGTGTCTATATCTTTAAACTGCATGGAACTGTCAAGCACCGTCCCCACAATCTGTTATCTATCCATCATACTAAAAACACATATATTTGTTTAATTAGGCCTCCTCTAATTGCATCTAACTTTTCTACATTAGGATATTTGTCATTGGATAGGAAACTTTAAAATCTAACGAGTCAATATATATAGCTTCATGACCCAAATCATCATTCATAATAAAATCTGGTTCTGCCGGATTTTGGCGGAACGGAACGTTGCCGTTTGTCTCCATGATTTGGTTGCTTCTAGTAGTGATTCCGACACAGATGTACCTGCAAAACAAAGAAGGCACGTCGGGGGTTG
>JANITX010000001.1:28120992-28131210 GCA_027564395.1 Erythroxylum ulei
ATAAGTGACTTTGTGTACCACTTTATTAGAGAGATACAATTACCAGTAGCATGAGGCATAAGTTTCCTTGGTCTATGTTATATGTTAGAGTTAGTATGGAATTGACTAACTTTTGGATATATTTTAGGTTTAATTATAAAAAATTATAAAATTTACTCAATTTTGTACTATTAACACAAAGTGTAGAAAGTAGCATTAAAATGATCCACCTTTCAATATTTGAAAAAAAAATAACTTAACAATAAGTTCTCTGTTAATGTGAATGACGTCACAAAACTATGTCAGATTAATATTTTTGTGGCTCCCACATATTGTAGTTATGTCATCTATAAATTTATTAATTTATAATTTATAATTAATACTAATAACATCAAGCCATTTTTTCTAAAAATTAAAAGTTGAAGTATTTTATTGCTACTTTTTAAAGTTTAAGATAGTATTGTAAAATTGAGTAAAGTTTGAAATTTTTTTATAATTAACCCTATAGAGAATTACCATTAAATATAATCAATCAAAGTTATCAACAAAAGAGTCATCAATCAAAGTTATCAACAAAAGAGTGGATGTAAATGTTACAATCTTACAAGTTACCCATAATAAAGAATCAATGCAATTAAGACTACAATATTACTAAGAAAACAATAAACTTTAGAAATGATCCAAAATAAAGTCCCTTATTTGGGATCACCAAAGCCTCGACATAAAGTGGAAACAAAAAGTATTTTAGGTAATATAATTATTTCGTTTAAAAATGGGGCAATGCAAACAAATCACTTGGACAATGACAAATTTATGAAAAATATAAAACATTCCACATCCATTTTATAATAGATTAAGTAGTTATTTGTCATTGAAATCCACACAAAGAGATCACTTTCATAAATAACCTTACTTCTTATATATGGTGTAATGCAAAATGTGCTAAATAAATGTGTGGTATATGTTATATTACTTTTGGGAATCGAAGGAGCAACATCATAAAATAGCAATGATGATTATGATTTAAAGTGTAAATAATATTATTATGATAATCTTAACATCTAATTTAATGTCCTAAATAATGGTAGAAATTAAGTTAAACCTTTTAGCAATAGCTAGGAGTGATCTAAACCTTTAATCTTTTTTAATATGCTCCTAATGGGTATATACACTACTAAAGAAAGAAAAGGAAAAACGCTTCCTTTTTAGCATAGGGAAGTATAAAAATACGAGATTTATCAACTAAGGACTACTTAATAGTTGAAGAAATTCAAATGTGTTAGGGAACTATTAAAAGGCTGAAGAGTGGAGGAATAACATTAAAAGAAAGATGACTTTATTAGATCATGAAATAAAGGTTGTTATGAATGAGAAGAAGATGTTAGGAGATGTTTATGATCTATTTGCTATAGTTTTTGGTGATTATAAGTGTTATTATCATATATTTGTGCTATCTGAAACTATGAATACATGTTTAGGGTACATGTAGGATTATATTATGCTTAAACGACTATGTTTTGGTCTGTGCTATATACATTGATATTAGAGGAAAAATGTTAATAAGCTTATTTTAATAGTATCTTTTCTATTAATAGGTTTTATATGCTTCCAACAAGCATAAAACTAAGCAAGGACTATTATTAGTAGAACTGTTGTATGTACGCTAAATTAATTCCTAAATTTTTGCAACAAACATAAATATAGGAAAGTAGGAGTTGATTCCACGAGGAATTGTAATTGATCAATCATTACAAAGGAAAATTCTTAACCAAAGTGGGGAATTATGATAATATGGAATTTTGTAGCAAAGAAACTAAACTGAATAATAAAATAAGAGTTATAAATAAAACAAACCTTGGTTTACAGTCGTTTCCATTTTTTCAAACTATGATTGATCATTGACACAAAATATTTATTTCATCAAATATATACTCGGTGTGATATTTAAATATCCCTCTTTTCTTAGGATTAGCTAATAGAAAATACATTATTCAATTAAACCTTAGTGGTTAACAACCTTAGATACCATCTAAAATTTAATTAAACAATATCTTTAAAAAAAGAAAGATCATTGAAGCAAGATAACACAACATCCATGGTTGCAATTAATTTAGTTTAATTTATTTCTTAAAAGTAATAATTTTTTATGTAATAAATTTAAGCACTTAGTTGCTACAAATGATTAAAAATTTGAACTTTTATGTATTCAAAATTTAATCTAGAAAATGATCATTTCAATTTATAGACTAATCGCGCTTATTAGAAATCAATAAAAAATAATCATAAAATTTAAGCATAAAAAAGCAATCCAATACAAGAATTGAATGAAATAATCCACACTAAGACTCAACTACCTCCCAATCTTTAAGATTCCAAAAGGCTTTCACTTCTTTTAACTAAGACAAAGAAAATAAGTCAAAAGTGGCTATAAAAACTACTAACATCTAGTAAAGAGAGACTATTCTAACGTCTACTAAATTGTGGGGAAAAGGCTTTGTAAAAGGTTGGGAATTGTAGCTAGAAAATTTAGATGGTTGGCTCCTTCACCTTGACTCTATTTATAGCCACTTAAAGCCTATGTAAAAATCTTATTATTGCAATTCTTTAGATCCCTCATATTAAAACTTCATTGAACTACGCCCAAATTTACCAAGATAAGATTTTAACAACTTTAAACATATCTTTCTCTTGTAAATTCAAAGTCTGGATATTGTAATGCTTATTAAGAGTACCCATGCCTAAGATCGTTCTAGATTTCACTATGATTGTGATAATCTTATCTAAATTTGTAAAATAAACATTTTGTCAACTCAAATCTTCTTAATTCTCCTTTGATTAATGATGATATTGCTCCTTTATTTCAAACTTTTAAATTTGAATTTAGGAACAATCTTTTTCTTAAAAATATTGAGCTTGAACACGTTAAGATAATATTATAAAAGATTTAAATGCTAAAAGTTAGGCAAAATTATGACATGTTAATTGTTCTTTATTTTCATATCTCAACAATTATAAAATATTTAATAAAATTCCAACAAACTCAATAAGTATAGTAAGTTGCTGAATCTGTAAAGTATATATTGCTCTATTACCTTCGTTTCTATAGTCCAATAAGTGCAATTTTAAGAAAATCTAATAATTTCAATGGTGTTCCTTAAAATTGATGGTTCAAAAAAGTAAACAATAATTAGCATTCTTAATTAAAATCATTGATTTCTCAAAATATATGTTAAGAATTAAAGTAATTATATCAACAGCCAATGTTAATTTAATTATACCTTGACATGCAGTCCAAAAATTGACATATGAATATGATTAATTTGTCTAAAAACTTAAAATTGATTAACAACAAACTCCAAAATAAAAGAGCTAAATAAATGCTTAAACATTAAAATTCATTTACACTATATTGAAAAACAATATCAATGTCAATATATTATGAATATTATGTAGATTTTTCAACAACTTTATATTGAGAAGCTTTTCCATACAACTACTATGATGTTATATTTGACATGTCTTTCTATTTAAAGTCTCTTGGTTGAAATGAAAACTGATAATTACTATTATCAATTGGATTAAAGTGCCTCTTCATTCTAATGATGTTGTAAAAACTTAAGGTTGAGATTGATGGCTATATTAAGCCCCCGCTGCTAAAGTTCTTACAAATGTTTATGCAGTAGGTTAGCTGGTACGCTATGAATGACTAGATATATTAAACTAAACAAATGTATTTAAATTAATGCATTATACATATGCTCTAACTTGCATGTTTGTAGATCGAAGTACCTATCATTTATATCAAATGATGCATACAATTCAAGTGGACCACTAAGGGAATAACTATAATCATTTTAGTTTTTTTTAGCTTCATTATCAGTGTCTATATCTTTAAAATATATGGCACTGTCAAGAACCGTCCCTACAATCTATTATGTATCCATCATACCAAAAACACATCTATTTGTTTAATTAGGCCTCCTCTAAGTTACATCTAACTTTTCTACATTAAGATATTTGTCACTAGATAGGAAACTTTAAAATCTAACAAGTCAATATATATAACTTCATGACCTACATCATCATTCATAATAAAATTTAATCATCTCTAAAATTGAAAAATGTATTTGTTGCTCCTCAAGTCCCTCTTCCTTATTAGTAATTTCCCTTTTTATCTAATCCCTCTTATGCATTATCAAAATGCCTATCATTTGTTTCATTTGCTAAACTAGTCCCTATGTCATATTATTTCACACCATCCCTTATGTTATGTTCCATATTAACCTATATCTTCTATTGAACCATATCTTCTATTGTTCCCCATAAGATCTTATCTCCTAATACTTCATCCTTGCCAAGCATTTTTAGCCACACCACGAATACCATCATCAGCCACTTTAACCCTATCCTTTTCTATATTTTCAACTACATTACCCATATCTTTAGCTATATTATATATTTCCTTAATAAGACCACTCAAACTTTATGCTACATTACCGAAATGTTATCTAAATAAACTCTAAAATCATCAACATCATCACTAACTTTTCTCATGTATTCATGTCAGTTGTTATGCCACCTTAGTATTAGTAATGAATTCATTGGATAATCCACATTCTCCAAATATATATTTAAAATCCAATGTTCTTTTAACAATTTATTCTAAACTAACTAATGTGAACCTTATTCTAAAAATCACATAAAACGTGACTTATAATAATATGATCATCTTCAAAAGTAAGCAAGGAAAATTGGACCCTAATTAAACCAACTGATTAAAACTAAAGTTATGAGAAGTTTGATTGCAAGCAAATTACCTTGATAACATTAGATTAAGTTCTTGTTTAAGAATAAAGAGAAAATTCTTACTGATGTCAAATTATTTTCTTAATGATCTCTACTAATTACATCAATAAGACAGGCTTTAAAATGTATAAAATCTGAAAAAATAAAGTCTTATAAGGAAAAGGATATTCTCCACTTATCATAATCTAATTAAAAAACTAAATATATTTGAAAAAAGTCGATCCTTTTAAAACTAAATAACTAATCCACAAGTCCAAGACCTATCTAGCTTCTATAATAACACTAGTTAGCTTTTAGAATTTTACAAGTATAAATACTAATAAGTTCGATACTAACCATAAACACTAGCATCAATTTGCTTCTGTTGCTCAAATCTATTATCTAATCTAAAGACTGCATAATATTAATATAACACCGACATCAATTACATTATGTTTCCAAGGTTATTAAACATTTGTCAAGCCTTATTCTTCATACGTTAAGCATATTCTATCATTAATAACATATAGAAAAGTGATCAATCTTAGGAATGCATTTGATTTATCTTAAACAACCTCCTTTTCTTGCATCTCTATAATTAATTCTTAAAAAACTATAATTCTTAAAAAAATATCTTCATGCATTTGGTTTGCACTATTCATTGGACCTCTGATTCTTTGTAAAATATCATAAGAAAGGTGGGAAATAAGTGTTAGTACAAACTGGTCTTTATCACTTTGTTTGAACTCTAATATCCTCAAATGATCAACTAAACTCATACTTGGGATCAAATATCATAAACTTATTATTTACTTACAACTTAATTTTATTTCCATTTCACAAAATTTTTATAGACTAACATAGTCCGAGTAGGATTGTCAAATACTTCTAAGTCAATACTATTACACTGAAGAACTCCTTATTGTGCTAAATGCCCACAACCGAAAACCTTTATAATGGCTTTCTATTAACTATCATCTTATAAAACATATAAGTAATTTGCATATAAAATATCATCCTATAAAACATATAAGTAGTTTGCATATAAGAAAGCATGTAACCATTATATTAAGTATAAAACAAATATCTAACAAAATATAAAAATAATATGTATAATATGGCATCATGACAATTACTTACTTGCATATAAAAATAATATAACCAATGCATATAAACAATTAAAGTTAGCATTTATAAGTTCATATGTTTCTTTGACAATTTTATTTTAATAAACAAGGGCTTAAGTGATAGAATTGTAATATTTTACGATAGCAATGACTTATGACACTTTTTACTGGTATTTAAAAGGAAATAAATATTTCCTTAAGAACTTTAGCTAATAGAATTGTTATATGGTTTAAATAAAGGCCACTGATGCTAAAGGTGATAAAATATAAACGCTTCCTTATATGCACAAAGTGAGGATTGTATAACCTAGTAATGAGAACCTAGAATACAAATGAAGAGTTTGCATATTTAAGTGACTTCTACTATACAACATAAATAAGGAATAATATTTTGGCATATAGAGAGTGTGGAGACCTATTACCAAATAATTTGTTATTGATATTCATATTACGAAAGGTTCATTTGATAGAATTTATAAAGGCAATTAGAGAGACACAAGTGACTTCGTGTTACCACTTTATTAGAGAGATACAATTACCAGTAGCAAGAGATATAAGTTTCCTTGGTCTATGTTATATGTGAGAGTTAGTATGGAATTGACCAACTTTTGCATATATTTTAGGTTTAATTATAAAAAATCATAAAATTTACTTATTTTTGTATTATTAACCCAAAGTGTAGAAAGTAGCATTAAATGATCCACCTTTCAATTTTTGACAAAAAATAACTTAACATTAAGTTCTCCGTTAATGTGAATGACTCATAAACTATGTCAGATTAACATTTTTGTGGCTCCCACATATTGTATTTGTAATATCTTGTTTTCCATAATATGCTTAAGATTTAACCCTAGATTAAGTATTGCATATACATGCATAACATTAGCATTCATACACGTATTGATATTAGAACACATCACAAAGATAGCATATGCCCTCAATTGACTTATTCCGGAGTATGAAAAATGTTAAGTGGTCATGATGTGAATTATGAATTAATACGCCTTGAATTTTGGTATGATTAGATTTCAATTAGTAAATTGGAATTAATGTTATGGAATGGGAAATTAATGGATTAAATGTACATTTGTACTAGGACAAATGCCAAGTGGTAGGATAAATTGATACATAAAAAATTTAGATGATTTAGCCTATAACTGAGTGACATTTGGCCTAGTTAAATGAGTGATAAATGGACTAGTAATTAAATGACTAATAGACCAATTATTGTGTGACATGTGGACTAACTATAATGATACATATGGACTGATTAATTGGTGACATATGGCAACTTAAAGTGTGGATAAATGGCAGCATATTAGGTTGATACATTGCATAAATGTCTTAAAACAAATGTCTTGGCCAAATTAAGACACCTAGCACCTAGTGAAGAAAGTTACAGCAAGGAAAATTTTGCAGTCTTCTCCTTTATTCTTCATCTTCTACACCAAATTGCATCCACCTTCTCTTTGAATTGTGGTTAAGCCTTAGCTCAAACTACTATAGAAAAGTTAGATTTTAATTCCTCACAAAATAGCCAAGAAATCGGTTCAAAGTGGTCTTCATATTGCTGTCCAAAATCAACCTGTTTTCACCTTGAGTTTGTGATTAATCATGCATGAATGGAGGCTTAGTTAATTTGAAGTTTTGAGCTGAAATTGGAAGCTTCAAAAGTAGGTAGCAAATATGATATTTATGGTATGTTTATTAGTATGAGAATGATGCCTGAATTGGAATGAAATGTATGAGATGTTGATGATGAAGTGTGCTGGAAATGTATGGAATAAACTTGGATGTTTTATGTTTGTTTTTAGTGAATGAAAATTGTAGGATATAGATATATTTATGGATGAATTAGGTCTGTATTTGAAGTATAATGAAGGTGGATTTATGCTAAAGAAATATGTTAATTTGATGTTCTTGAATTAAGAAATAATTAGGACTATATGCATAATAATGTAATATATTCTGGTTTGATTTTTGATTCATGAAAGACTAGGATTTGTGAGCTATCAATTGAATAATTTTGAACTAGAATAGGAAAGGATATTGATGAGGAATTGGAGTATGATTTAGGCCTAATAGGGGTATAATTGATGAGCTATAAAGTGTTAAGTCAAAATGACTTTACGTTAATGATTTTGATGAGGAACAAATAATAAAGATACGAAACGCAGATGGAAGCAAAATGAAAAACAGATGGAAGCAAAATAAAAAGAAGACGGAAGCAAATTAGAAAAGCAGACGGAAGCTAAAATGAAAAGTAGACGGAAGCGAAGCAAAGAAAAAATAGACGCAAGAAAGCAGACGAAAAGTAGACGAAAGAAAGCAAACGAAAGAAGCAAAGCACGTCAGATGACGAATCAGTCTGAGTTAGTTACAGAACTCAACTGAATAACTGACTCTTTAAAGATCAAGAAGTAGTTATCAAGAAGCAGTTGAAGACATAGGCTATAAATATGAGTCAGAGTCGTAGATTGCAGAAGTTAGCGAAATTAAAAAGCTTAGCAATTCTTGAGAGAAATTATTGTGCGAAAAGTCTAGAGCTATTTTTCTGTAACAAAGCTCGAATTATCTTTTAGTTGAAAGAAATGCAGATAACCTGAAGAGGCTCGGAAACAAAGAATACTTGTAACATTTTGAGAGATAGTGAAATCTCATAAAGATATCTGAGGACTGGATGTAGCCCACGGTTTGAGGTGAACCAGTATAAAAATCGTTGTGTCAACATCTCTCAACTCTCAATCTCTCTCTTAACTCTTAACTTTTGATATTTCTAGTTTTACCCAAGTTTTTGAAAATACCTTACAACTTTAATTTTCAGTATTTTTTGTGAAAAGAACAGGGTCGTTTTAACGAACTTGTTTACGAAGGAGATTACCGAAAAATAATACACAATTCAACCCCCCTTCTTGTGCATTTGTATAACGCATAATAAGTTTTGTATTAACGTGTGATTCACTTCAATGACTAATATCCAATATTTGTCAAGTTATATGCATATGCATATAACTTGACAAATATTTCAGAATGCCCATATAAGATAGTACTTCTGGGCTCTGATGCCACATATGTAGCACCCCACTGCCGCAATGACCCAAACCCGATATCGATGGTGATATCCGAGCCCATGCCTCGCGAGGGTGGCGTGCTAGAGCACTCAATCAATCAGAAATCGGTATACTTTTTTTTTAAATCACAACACAAGATATGCGGAAAATACATACTCAAATTGGGCCCACATTCATTCATGCACATTTTCAATTAACAAAATTTTCAATAGCCATTTCATAAGTACAAATTATACAATTCATTACAAAATAGAGAAATGCAATGCAGACGGGAACTGATCCCGACCTCTATCCTTCACTTGAATGTTGTAGGTATACTCCCGTTGGCCTAACGGGGTATTCTTCTGAGTCCTGAAAGATAATTGCAAATTTTGGGTGAGTTTTGCGAACTCAGTGAGTGACCATCATCGATGGCCCTCCCAATCACGTAACACATAGTTCATACATCCCATTTTATTGCACATTTCACATTATTCACATTTCACATTCAACACACTTCATCATTCATATTATGCATATTTAATGCGCGTGAGAGTACCTGAACTGTCACATATAGGGCTCATTAAACGTTGAGCCTAAGGCTCTGAATCACTTTTAAGCTAGAGGCTCATTTACACAAATACTAGCCCATAGGGCTTAGTCAGAACAGAGTTCGCGGAGCATAGCTCTACGTGCAGAATTAGAGTTCACGGAGCAAAGCTCACGGGGAAGCGCTTCATATAGGCGACTCAAATCACAACTCCTTTATATTTCATTCATTCATGAGATGGAATGCATCACTTACATTGCATGCACTTATTCAGACACATTCACTTATCATCGGACAGTAGTCCGGCATTCAACATATAGTTGAGCATGCACTTATCATCTTGCATGCAATGCACATTAAGAAAACACTTAGTTCATCTTATTCACATACAATGAGCACTTTAATAATTCAGATCAATCATCAGAATCATTGGACCTTCTGTCCGAAATCCAAACACAATCAATCACATTCATTATATAGAGATCAATGTACACAAAATTCAAATAAATCAGACAATGAAGTGAGACCATCAAGGTCTATTCACAGTACGCTCTATTTTAGCATTTGCTTCCGAAATCGGGGAGCGCTTGAATACAGACACTTAACTTGCATAATCAAATTATGCAAGACACACATTGCATACTCATTAGTAATTGCACACATATAAACCTTTATTTATGCACAAATGTATCAATGGACAATGTACAATTCATGCTCAATGACAATC
>JANITX010000001.1:28131310-28144277 GCA_027564395.1 Erythroxylum ulei
GTTTTTGTGAAAAGAACAGGGTCATTTTAACGAACTTGTTTACGAAGGGGATTACCGAAAAAGAATACACAATTCAAGCCCCCTTCTTGTGCATTTGTATATCGTATAATAAGTTTTGTATTAACGTGTAATTCACTTCATAAAGAGGTTGTTTAACATTGGTATAGAGCGTAAAAAAAATTAGGAAAAATGAAAAAACAATTGCTGGAATATGTTAGCTGTAGTGTTTTCACTAAATATACATCGGTATTTTGGCCATAAATTGATCTGTATATATCCAAATGGGATGATTTTAAGTTTATATTAAACTAGAGACAAATGGATATATTTTTCATGAAGGAATCTAATTTTAATTTTGTCTCTAAGAGTTTCAAAATTTGGCTTAAAGTTAAGTTTTTGGATTCTATCACTGTCTGAGAAAATTTTGTAGAATTTTGGGTATAACTTGCAGAATACTGAACCGAATTGTATGAACTTTAGTTAATTAGAAACTTAAGACATATGGGAACATTTGTTTAGAGAATGTATTGCTTAATTACTTCATTTTCCTTGTCAAAATAGTCATGCAAAATTGACCCAAAATAATTTTTTGAGAAAAATTGAAATGATGCTTAAATAAAAGGCAGTGCATAATCGTGGGAAAATTAGAGGATTGCACGATCATGCATAAGCAAGATCGTGACAGTGAAGGTACACCACTGCTTGACATCTTTGAGCACCCTTCACCCTTTTAACCATAAGTTCTTCTCTTGACCTCCAATTGACTTGAAATTTGAACCACAAGCTCCTCATACATTGTCCTTTCTCTACACCAAATTTCATGGTCATCTGAATTCACTGGGAAAGGATTGGTAAAGATTGATTGATGATGTTATAATAATCAAGTGTATTGAGGTATGAACCTTAGTGCATGATTGAGTGATGAACTTAGAATAAATTTGTATTATTGAGGTGTAAACCTAAGTTTAAATTAGACATATATGAGTTTTAAAGTATGAATGATCATGAGATATGAATAAAGGAAACATACCCGGAATAGTCATTGAGCATGCATTGAACATGAAATACGTATATATGTGCATAAATGAATAAGTATTTGATTGATTGACTTTGTAATGTGAATTGTATGATTTTAGATGCTCAAGTCAGACATCATTCAGACACTACCGGACCATCCAGGCAATAGCATAAATTGGAGCGTACTGTGAGTCAACCTAGATGATCTTCCTAAAATTGATTTATTAAGTTTAACTTCCAATTATTGAACTATTTGTGTTTGATTTGTGAATTTCAGACTTTAATGGTTCGAGGAGTTTGATATTCAGAAATGTATTAGAAGTGTTCTGTTTACATCTGAATTCTGAGTGATATTTGTATACTCAACGAAAGTTGAATGCCGGGCTAAGGTCCAATGAATATGAGATTCTGTTTGTGCATTATAAGTGAATGTTATTCATGGCATATTCTGTTTGATGGATTTCATAAAATGCGTATTAAGATAAAGGTGTTATGATCAGAGTAGCCAGTTTGAAAGAGCTTTAAGCTCATAATTCTACACGTAGAGATTTGCTCCATGATTTCTGTATCTGACTGAGCCCAATGGGCCAATATCTGTATCTGTATCTGAAAGGCGCTTGATCACAACAAATAATAACGAATCTGGAGTCTCATATGCATCTGCATTTGTAAACTTATGAATATGAAATATATGATCATGAAATCTTTTCTGAAATTGTGATGATAAAGTGATATGATGGTTCACTCATTGAGTCCACAAAATTCATCAAAAATTGCAACATGGCTTTTCATGTACGAGACAGGAGACCTAGTTCCTAAGATTGTCTAGAGGAACATTTTGGATTAAGTTATGACTCAAAGGTCTATTAGCTAACATCAGAGGAGTTATTTACTGTATTTTGTAGTTTCTTTGACATATAGAACTTTTGTGTCAAGGATTGTAAATATTTGTTTCAATGACTACAATGTAAACTTTTGTTAATGAATGAAATGAAGTGTTGAGGTTTTAAGTATTGTATATTCTTTATGATGTCATTTAAGAGATTATGTTTTCTCCAACAATTGTCATAGGATATGTACTTGAATGTCCTCTTGATGTTTAGGTATAGACACTATAATGGGTGTTACAGTATTTATGTCATGTATAAATTTATTATTTAATAATTTATAATTAATACTAATAATGTTAAGCTATTTTTTCTAAAAATTAAAAGTTGAAGTATTTTGTTGCTACATTTTAAAGTTCAAGCTAGTATTGTAAAACTGAGTAAAGTTTAGAATTTTTTATAAATAACCCTATAAAGAATTACTATTAAATATAATCAATCAAAGTTATCAGCAAAAGAGTCGATGCAAATGTTACAATCTTGTAAGTTATCCATCATAAAGAATCAATGCAATTAAGACTACAAGATTATTGAGAAAACAATTAACTTTAGAAATGATCCAAACTAAAGTCCCTTAGTTGAGATCACCAAAGCCTCGACATAAAGTGGAAACACAAATTATTTTGGGTAATATAATTCTATCATTTGAAAATGGGGCAATGTAAAGAAATCACTCAGACAATGACAAATTTATGAAAATATAAAACATTCCACATCAATGTTATAATAAATTAAGTAATTATTTATTATTGAAATCTACACAAAAAGACCACTTTCATAAATAATCTTACTACTTATATATGGTATAATACAAAATGTGCTAAACAAATGCGCGATATATGTTATATCACTTTTAGGAATTGAAAGAGCAATATTATAAAATAGCAATGATGATGATGATTTAGAGTGTAAATAATATTATTATGATATTCTTAACATCTTATTTAATGTCCTAAATAATGGCAGAAATAAAGTTAAACCTTTTAGCGATAGTTAGGAGTGATCTAAACCTTTAATATTTTTTATTATGCTTCTAATGGGTATATATACTACTAAAGAAAGAAAAGGGAAAATGCTTGCTTTTTAGCATAGGGAAGTACAAAAATAAGAGATCTATCAACTAGGGACTGATTAATAGTCGAATCATGTTGCTTCCAATCACTTTACACATACTGCCTTAGATCAGGAAGTAGGTGGGATGTTACAAGGGCTCAATCTTATGAAACTTATAAGCTATTATTATGTCCTTCATAAAATATGTTGTATGCTTGTGAACCTTACAAAAACTCATGTTTTGATTAACTCATCATAATCTTAAGGAAGTTTTCTTTCCATATTAAAGAACACATGCTTAATATGTAAATACTTGTTATTTAAGTTGTTATTATATGTTATAATCTTACCTTAGTTAGTTATACAATCCAATATTTGTTTTCTATTAAGAATATTCACTCACTATCATATTTATATATTGTACATCATTTTATTTTGGAAATACTTCAAAATCACAACTAATTCATTATGGTTTTATGGTATCAGAGCCCCTTTTAATATAATTTATAGCTCATCTATCATCTTGAACAGGAAGCTAACATTTTTCTCTAGTTTTCGCCTAAGATAAGTTTAGTGTCCACTACAAGTTGCCAAACTACCAATCAACCAGTCCACCTGTCATTGTCTCTCTTGACGCTACCAACCACTTAACATGACAATCTATACCGTTGTCCTTCTTGTGATGAACATGTTTTTGCTTCTTCACACCTTTAAATGGCAATATATAAAAATTAACCTTATTACCTCAATTCCTCCGATTACTCAAGGTTAATTCTTATTCCAAATCTTCTAAAAGGAGAGAGAACTACACCCTATGGAATAGGTCAATAAGAAATGCTTTAAATGCCAATAACAAGTTTGGCTTCACAAATGCAACAACTCCAAAACCAATAGTGGGGATGCAAAATGGGTAGGTTGGGATAAGTGCAATTCTATGATACATACTTGACTCATCAATTCGATGGCCCTAGAATTCTAGGATGGAGTCTCATTCCTAACCAATTTTGTGATAATTTGGGAGCAGCTTGGTGATAGATACCTTCAAGGCAATGCACTAAGAGTATATGGTCAAAAAAAGGACTTAGCCCTCATGCAACAACGAGGTATGCCAGTGACAACCTATTATACCAAAATGAAAGCAGTGATTGATGAATTATTATGTGGTAAGGATTGTAATTTCATGAAAGAACTGAAGGCAAAATGTGAAAAAGATAACTTGTATTTTTGCTTGATGTTAATGGAAGAATAATTTATTGTTATCAGGTGTCATATTTTAAACATAGACCCTAATGTGAATGGAAGAATAATTTATTGTTATCATGTGTCATATTTTAAACATAGACCCTGTGTCAACTCTTAGCAAGGCTTATTCTTTGGTGATGCTAAAAGAAAAACAATCTACTATTGCTATTAGCAAAAACCTTAATAATAAAGCAGTTACATTAATTGTAAGGTAAGGATTTACAAGTTCAAAGTCGAAAGAGGGAGGCAAACCTCGTTGTGAGCATTATAAGCACATTGGACACACCAAAGAGCACTACTTTGAGATCATTGGTTACCCACCGGATTGGGAAAATAAGGAGAGAAGTCAAAGAACTTTTAATCAAAATCAAACCCACAAAACCAATGATGCAACTGCTCCCAACAATATAAACCACATTCAATATATGAACAGACTGTGACAAACTCACAAATCTAGGGGTGGTCAAAAGAACTCTATAACAAACTAATGACGCTGCTACAAATGGAAAAGACAAAAACATCAAATACGGTGAATTTTATTAGTAACACAATTTATAATGATGTTGAAAATTAGATTTTGCATAATGGAGTGACAATCCATTTTTTATCTAAAGAGTCATTATTGGTGAATAAAAAAGTAGCGATAGAAAATAGCGTAGTGAATATGGTGAATGAAAAAGTATCTAAAGCTCAATTAGAGGGAGAAGTGGTTGTTGAAAAAATAGTAATTCTTAAAGATACATTATATATGCCAAAGTTTTAATGTAACCTGATTTATATTAGTAAGATTATTATTGATTTACAATCTTCGGTAAGTTTTTTTCCTTCTTATTGTATTTCACATTACCTTATCACTAGGATAACGATTGGGAAGCGTGAGCTACGAGATGGACTATACTAGTTTAAGAGAGCAGAAATACTCAAAATGGCTTCGATGACGGCCTCCTTAAATACAATTTCTTCAAGTAAGGTGGATGCAAGATTATAACATTCTATATTAGAATATCCTTCATTTCAAGTTGTTAGACATATTCATATTTCATCCAATTTTATTTTTTAATAACGGTTATGACATTTTATAAAAGCCAAACAAACCAGAAAACCTTTTAATCCCAATTTTAATAAGGCAATTTTTCCATTTGATATGGTGTATTGTGATATATAAGGTCTATATAATGTAGTGTCACATAATGGGGCCTCTTATTTCTTGATTATTGTTTATAAACATACAACGTGCACATGGGTGCTACTTAAACACAAATTTAAGGTCTATATTGTTTTTTTTCTCTCTATAAAATGACATATACTTAATTTGATAAGAAAATTAAGGTGGTGCACTCTAATAATGGGTTAGAATTTTGTATGGGAACTTTAGCTAGTTTCATGAAAGAACAAAGGTACTACACCAAAAATTATGCGTTTATATGCCACAACAAAATAGGGGTTGTCGAGAGAAAACATAAACACTTGCTAAAAGTTGTGAGAGCCCTTCGATATCAAACACATTAACTTGTCAAGTTTAGAGAGAGTGTGTGTCAGTCTCACCATACTTGATCAATCTCACATTATCCTTTGTTCTCGACTGTAAAGCCCTTATGAAATGTTGTATAATAAAGCACCATCATATGATCATTTGAGGCCTTTTGGGTGTTTATATTATATCCACTCGAAAAACATAAAGGGGGATAAGTTTAGTATTAAATTGAGTCCATATATTTTTGTTAGGTATCATTTGGGTCAAAAAGGGTACAAACTGTATGGTTTGGAATCTAAAACATTCATGGTGTCTAGAGATATAGCTTTCTTTGAACAAAAAATTACTTTTGACAAAACCGAAAATTCTATAAAAGAAAATAATACGATCAACAACCCCATGCAATCCTACACTTATTCCTTAAATAACCATAACATTAATATATAAATAAATCAAAATGCATCCTATGAAAAATATTGTCCTTAAAATCGAGAACTATAATGTTGTAGATACAAGTGAACCACAAACATATCAAACACCATATGAAGAACCGTAAGTCAAAACCATATGTGGGCCCACTGCACATGAGGAAATTAACTAAATCATAAAAGAAGCACCAAAAAGAGCTACCAAACCCTACCTTATTTGAATTGTTTTGTTAGAGAAGGCCCTATTGTTCAAGATTCCAATGGTTGCCTTGGTGGTAAGGCTCGACAAAATTGACTAAGTAAGGTAATTTCTTATAAACATTTCAAAAAGTCAAATTATGCTTTGATATCTCAAATAAATGTGTTTAAAGAGCCTAAATATTTCTTTCAATTTGTGAAAGATCAAAATTGTGTAGTGTCATGAGAGCAAATATAAAAGATCTAGAGCCAAATTGCAAATGGGAACTTAAAACCTACCAAAAGGTAAATCGACAATTAAATTGAAGTGGGTTTTTTAAAAATCAAACTAAAAGTAAATGGAACAGTGTAAAGGTAACAAGCGCATCTTATTACGTAGGCATATACTCAAATAGTAGGTATTGTTTACCATGACACCTTCACACTGGCAGCTAAATTCACAATAGTAAGGTGTTTGTTGATAGTTATTGTATGTAAAACTGGTTTTTACATTTACTAGATGAAAATAATGCATTTTAAAAATCAAATTGAAACTAGATGGGACAATATAGAGGTACAAAGTGCGTCTTATGGCGCAAGGATATACTCAAATAAAAGGAATTGATTACCATGACACTTTCACACCTGTAGCTAAACTCATAATAGTAAGGTGTCTGTTAACAATTGTTGCATGTGAAAATTGGTTTATGCTTCAACTAGATATAAATAATGCATTCTTATATGGTGAGTTGTATGAGGAAGTACATACATGACCACTCGAGGGTTACTTGCCTCCATCAAATACTCATGTATAAAGGTTATTGAAATCACTGTACAGTTTGAAACAAGCTTTATGCCAATGGTTTGCAAAACTTTCCTCTGCCATTTTTAATTTTGGGTTTTTGCAATCTAAGGTTGATTATTCTCTATTTTCGCAAAATGGACATTGTTATAAAATGATTCTAGTCTATGTAGATGACCTAATAATTGCAAGCAACAACAATAAAGAATGTTTATGGGTTAAAGGCATGTTGGAAATTCAATTTTGCGTAAATAACCTTATAATGGTCAATACTTCCTTGGGTTAGAAATAGCAAGAGCTAAAAAAAGGCTTTTTTTAATCAAAGAAAATGTGTTTTAGATCTTTTGAAGACGTAGGGCTTCTTGGTTCGAAACCTATACCAACTCCAGTGACCATAAAGCGTAAATTAACTAATCCAATAGGTCCTTTTTATTCGAATCCAAATAGATATAAAACACTGATGAGAAGACTAATTTATTTGACTTTGTGTAGACTAGATATCACTTACATTGTCAATACATTAAGTCTAATTATGCGAGAGCCAAGAATTATTCAATATAATGTTGCTTTACGCATTCTCCACTACATCAAAGAACTTCTAGGTCAAGGGATATTTTTTCCTTATTATCTAATTTTTTTAATACAAGCTTATTATGATTCAAATTGGATAAGTTGCAAACAAACAAGAAGACCCACAACTAGATGGTTCATACAATTTGGGGAGGCCCCAGTATCTTGGAAAACAAAAAGGCAACCTAAAGAAGCTCATTCTTCTGTTGAAACTGAATATAAATCTATGGCTTCAACAAGTAGTGAACTTGTTTGGTTGAAATTTTTATTTAAGGATCTATGTATAATTATCAGCTCCCTATTATGTTGTTTTATGATAATAAAGCAGCTCTTCATATAACAGTCTAACCTAGTGTTTCATGAGCATACCAAGTACATTGTAATAGACTCATTTGGTATCAAAAAGGTCCTTGTTGGATGCATTGAGACTTAACACATTGCTTCTAGACAACAGAAAGGCAACATCTTCACTAAGACACTCCCAAAGCCACAATTTACACATCTCGAAGGCAAGTTAGGCATTTGAGATCTTCATGAACCAATTTGAGAGGGAGTATTAGAGAATAGATGCATAACATGTAAATAGTTGTGATTTAAGTTATTGTATTTTATCATCTTGCTAGTTATACAATCTTAGCCACTAGGAATATTCACTCATTGAGGTGTATATATATTAATGTACATCATTTTATTTTGTAAATACATCAAAATCACATCCAATTCATTTTGGTTTTATTCTGAACATGTTATCGTATATAGCATCTCAGATGTTCCATGCATAATGTGACCAAGTTCAAGGTCTGAAATCTTTGTAAACGAAGGTCGAAAACACCAATTCAAACTAAAATGGCATCTAATCTATATTCTGCCCCTTTTGTAGCCAGCCATTACAATGCACGCAAGTCAGTGAATAAAGAGTATCGATCTTATCCCATCTGGATTTGCTTCATTGGTGGATGACTACTAAGTCCCTTGAAAATTTTGGATATTCTAAAACCTTTTGACATATAAGATTATACTATGGAAATGAAGACAAATAATTCTCCAAGTTATGGACCAAATTATAATTTCACTTCTAATTTGTATACAACTTACTTCGTCAGTTGAAATATGGTTTACATCACTTCTCCTTCAAAGCCTCGTCGGACTTTCCTTTCCCCACCACGAATGAACTTTCTATTCTACAAAAGTCAAAGTTAATATTAACATTTATCAACGATAAGAATATACGTAAATGTGGTCCAGACCGTCCCAGCCTAATTAGAGCAGTTGTCGCGTTTTATTTACGACGCATGGTATATCTAGTGATGGGAATTTTAACTTTTTCTCTTTATAGTACTTATAGAAAGAATAATCCTAAAGAGGAGAGGTGGTCACGAGGGCGGTGGTGGTATCATTAGTCTATTAGAGAAAGTTGAATAACGAAAGCTATGTAGTTCTCTAAACATACAGTATAACTAAGAAGGAAAAATAAAGCAAAAGGTGCTTTCTTAATAAAGCCAGTTGATTCTTACACTTATATTCGCCTTAACACACAGAAAGAAAGAAAAAAGTTATACAGCTGACTGATTACGATTAATTCTAGTACCACTGAACTTGTATATGATTATTTTATTGATAATGTGTGGGCATATTATATGCATGCATAACTTCATTTAAAAAGTGGGTCGGGAAGAACATAGATGCCAATTAAGCAAGTTTCTTTCATTAGCATCTGCTTTCTCTCTATTTTCTTACTGTTAGGTTATAGACTTCTAGTTCTATTTGGGCTCCGTATTTGTGAATTAAAAAGAGGATGGGAGAGAACAAGGAATGATTAAAGGAGAATCCATCAAGCGGATTCCAATTTCTGTCCATAAAAATAGATTAGACGCGCAAAAGGTACACAGAGATAAGAGTATATGCATATATAAATCTATAGATATAATATGGGGCAAATAGAACCAAGATGTCTATTTGGAGACTCAGGCTACGAAGAACAATATCTAAGGTGGACATCCAAATCTAAGTGATTTTTCTACGAGCAACTTGTGCATATTCTATACAAAGCATGCAAGCGTTTTTCCCCTCCACTAGTGCCTGCTCTTTGCTTTAGTTTGTTGTTCTTATTCATTCTACTCTTCTATCAAATCTTATCATCCACATTCTCAATGCTCGGGTTGTCTTCCCCCAACATCTTTCTAGTGACAATGAAGGTTTTTCCAAGCTGGCATCTCACAATTCAAACTCCAAAAAATTATGGACATGGCTAATAATTTACATTCCTGATGATAATTATTCTCTCTTTTGCGTTGAAGATGACAGAATTTTACTAGATGATCTTGACGAGCACAAAACAAGTGGATACATAGAAAAGGTTTATTTTATGCCTTTGTAAGACTTCGGATCTGAATGCTGCTTGCTTTGCTTTTTTGTTTTTAAATTTCAGGAGCTAACCTTGACTAAATTAGTGATTCCTCAGTATTCCTTTGAAATGGTCAAGGTGACATTCGGACCAATTTTGCGTGGATATGAATTAATTAATTTCCCAAATTAGTTAAAAATAGGCCTATGTTAGGGTTAAGAAACTAAGGAGAATAAGTTCTCTTTTCCTTTTAAAAGAGATTTGAACATATAAACTTGATGTGGAATTTTGGATCAATAAAATTAATATAAGAAACTTAATAGCCGGACTTTGCTTACCCGATAATTGAAGACTTGCACAGGGAAGTCTGCACTCTGCAGTAGCTACATTATAAGAATTCCAAAAATATACTGCCGGTGGTCGGCCCGATAATGTTCTGATTCATAATTATCTCTTGGATGGTCGAGAACCAGATGCCGAACAATCAATTTGAACAAATTAAGCAATGTGTGTGTGTTTTTACTTTTTATACGGACGATACTGTAATTTGACTTCCTAAAATAGTCGTGGGTTATATTTATCATGTGAAACTTTATTTTATACAGATATTCGAAATCTGTTAAAAATATGCCAAAGGATAAAGGCAATAAAATTACATTATCTTTAAAATCTCATTCAAAATATTAAAACATAAGATTAGACACTTATCAACTCAATTTTCAATAATAAAGGTAAATCTAGATAAGACTAAACCCGTAAAATAAGGGGTTTTTTTTTAAAAAGTAAGTAAGTAATATATTTAATCAAAAGGTGGAAATTATAAGGGAGAAGAAATACAATTCTTACAGGGTATTTGGTTAATTGGAATAACCATTTTATTCCTAATCTATTTTTAATAGTAAGTTATTCCCTTGTTTAGTTGAAGAAAACATAAAAGAATATATATTCCAATGATTTACTTATTTTTTGAGTTTGGGGAATAATTAAACCCATCACTCTCCCTATCTTTATCTATTCCAAGTGGTTGGGAATAAAATTGAGAACATGTTGGACAAAAATATCCTTAAGGAATCTACACAATTACTTAGCTATAATAATAATAATTATTATTATTATTATTATTATTAATATAGTTAGTGGCGACAACTAAAATATTTTGATCTTTTCGTTAGTTATTCTTTTTTCATTCCAAATTTATGTTTTTAAACCAACATGCACATTACATATCATTAGAAATTCTTAGGAATAAATTCATCTATTCTATTTCTAAAGAATTAGTATTCCATTCTTTATCTATTACAGCAAATAAACCAAACACCCTGTTAAAGTTAGAGTTTGTACAAAATATCCAGCAAGCTACTCAATTTTTCTTAACTAAGTATCAGCTCTTTCTATATACTCAACTGCTGCCTAATTCGTTTGGATATAAATTACTGGGACATTTACAAGAATGTCATCCTTAACTTGAGATTAAATTCACTCCAGCTGAATTTCTTGTAATATTTTGCTTTCCTAAAGATTTTTGTGTTTCTCATCCTCCAAATGAAATATCTAGCATGGCAAAACCAGCCTTGAACACTCTTAAAAGATAATAAAATTAAAGAATTTGAAATATGATTGAAAGAGATTGTCATTATCCTTCAAAGAATTTGAAGTTTAATTGAAAACATTGTTAAATGAAAATTAATCTATTTAATTTAGTTTATAATAACTTATTAATTTACAAAAATTGGCCAATGAATTAAAAAAATTATTATATTATTGATTTAGTCGAATTTTTTAATTATTGGACGAGACTATTAGTTAAGAACTTATGGGAAAAATTAGAGATACATAGAATTAAAAATGTTTTACCAAGTGACCTAAACTTGGTAAGAAATTATGTTTCGTTCAGCCTTTCAAGATGGATACTTCTTCATTTATACAATCTATAAAAAAAAGAATTACAAGTTAAAACTTGCAAGATAACAAAAGTACTATAAATTGTATAAAGAAAGATTAGAAGTTAAAACTTGCAATATAATAAAAGTACTATAAAGAAGATCGATTAGAGAGTAAATTAAAAAAAGTAAAGTACCATAGTTTCTTCAGTACCTTTCTTCTTGTCAATTATTGTTTGTTTCGTATCTGTCTTGCTCTTATACTTAAACATTTAAAATCAGTAAAAAGAAAAGCTCTCTATAAACTAAATTAATTATAAGATATAAATCAAACGAACAGTTGCCGTGTTTCATAAGATACTTGAGGTGAATGAGACTCCTTGTATATAACTTAACTGCACATAGAATAGATATTTTAAATTTAGTTTTGAGTCCTATATATATATATATATATATAATCACTAGAAATTGGAATTGGTATTTAATCAAACTAAAACAATAATTTAAGTATAACTATAAATAAATACGAAAGTAGCTCCAATTTAAAATATATATATGAATTAATATTAAATTTTAAACATAATAAATATATATAATTAAAATCAGTTCACAAATATATAACTGATAATTTATTTTGAAGTAAATGCACATTAAATATCTTCAATATTAAAATTATATATTTAGTTTATGTATTGTATATCAAAATGTTCTTTATTCTTAATGTACTTTAGTCATTTTGAAATTTAAATTAAATATTTATATTTATAAAATCCAAATGAATTCATAATTATCAAATACAATTAATTATTAGTAAATTCTAGTCATTTTGAAATATGTTCATATTAAGTATCTAGAACTAAAATTTAAAGTTTAGTAATTATAAATCTTTAAATAAATTATTATGTGTTGGACCCCGTTACCGGAGCCCAACATCGGGCTCAAAAACCCGTAATAAACATGGGGAGGAAAACTTGAAAGTTGAAAACCTTTGGAAGAACTCTCGTCGAAAGCATATTCTTTTAATTCTTAATTCACCTCTACATGCAACTGTTAATAAATCGAAACCCATAACATAAAGAAACTTTTACAAACT
>JANITX010000001.1:28166385-28180624 GCA_027564395.1 Erythroxylum ulei
GAAAATGTTTATTGATGAACGTGGGCTCAATTTGTTTACTGTTTTCCACACGTATGAGTGGCTTTTACAAAAAAAAAATCGTATACTGAGTTTTGACCGACTGATGTAGTACGCCACCCTCGCGGGGCACGGACTCGGATATCACCAACGATATCGGGTTCGAATCACTCGGAAGTGGGGTGTTACATATGTGTCCAGGAGACTGCCTCTTTCCACTGAATTATTCTTTGGAAAAATTAAAGTAGCTGATATTGATGCAAGGCATCATAACAGTAAATCCAAATGTCGACACCAAAGTCTCCCTTCATGAGCGTTCTCGGTAAGCAGATAATGTTCACAACTTCTCCTATATCAAAATCAGTAATGTCCCATTTATGACAAGAGAGGTCAGTTCTGCCTATGAGAATTATATTTAGTATGTTTCCTAAGATTTCCTTCATAATCAAGATCTCACACTCACGTACTTAAGAGATGATTGCCAACTTCCCATCAGTTTCATCTTTTCTCATGTCTGTGTAAAATGATCTAACTAAATCATCATGCACTATTTCATCCAAATTCAAAAAAATCTCCCAATCAACAGTAAGAAAATAGGGAGAAATGAGAATACCAATGTTATCGAATAGGAAAGGAGGCAAAATGCATCCGTTAACTACCTTTCTCTTTTTGTAACGCATTTTGTATAGTGCTTCAGCTTCCATTGACTGAAATAGCTTGACTGATGTTAAAGGCTCTCCTTTCTTGTGTTTCTTTAATTCTAAACTTTTTGCCTTCAGAATTTCTTCAAACATGGCTTCTTCATAAAACTACTCATTCCTAGCAATGGGGTCCTCAATATTCTCTTTAACCATAGACACTTTGCCTTTTCTTATTTCTTCCCTTTTTCTCTTTCTAGATTTTTCTTTTTCCCTCTGTTCAGTTTCAAGGCTTTTTTCTTTCTTAACAACTTTGTCAGCTTGCTTTGCAATACTTCCTCTAGTTCGTGGATGTCTTATTAAACAGATTGGTTCTTCATCTAAACCATAATTGTTAACAATTCAGTGTGCTTCAGGCAATTTCTTACCTGTGGAATCAGGATGAGGAATAATAGATGGTGGTGGTATGGAAGTTTTGAGAGAAAGAGTAGAAAGAGTAGAAGGAATAGGTAGAGTGAGAGTAGGCAACGAAGCTGAATGGAATTTTACTTTCTTCGTTGGCTTCCCCTCACTAAAAGATTTTTCTTCTTCTTCCTTTTCTTCTGTTGTTCCTTTTTCTTCATCTTTTTCTTTCTTTCCCTTTTTTTTCTTTTTCTGATGAGCTAGGGTTTGAGACATCAGAACCTTCTTCACCAGAGCCAGAGATATATTGCTTGATTGTTGATTCATTTTGTTTGGAAGATGATTCAAAGTCTGTTTCTAGAGACAACATAGCCAAAATCTTTCTCTTTCTTTCGTCTGGAGTCTCTTGAGCAGATACTTTTAAAATTTGGGGCTTTTTGATAGAGGTGACGGAAATATGTTCAGTAGGAGTGTTTAATGATCTTACTATTGGTGACAAAGAGGAAGAATTAAAAACAAGAGTTTCAAACCCTTGTTCATGGCGGAGAGTTTAGCCATGGCTAGGAGTAGGAGTAAAGGTTTTCTTTTGTCCCTTGGATTTTGTTCGTGCCATTTCAATTAAGCTAGTGAGTTTTAGGAGATTTGAGAAGAAAATTTGTGCAGAAATAGAGAGTTAGGGTGTAAAGAGAAAAAACATAGAGCTTCTGAGAATGATAAAGGTAAGTAGAAGGAAGAAAGTTTCTAAGATATACTAAACGGTTCTTGAGCTTTGATTTCATGTGAAGAAGAACAATCGTAGACGCTATTAGAAGAGGTGTGATAGTTTGCATATCTTTTATTAGTCACATACGGAAAGTTATCAGGGAGGCACACACGTGTTTTTAAAAGTTGAAACGATGCTATTTAATAAATACCTTTTTAAGACACGAGTATTCTACCCTATTAAATTAAAAAGAGCCCACCAAAGAAAACATATTAGAAGGAGTCTGTTGCAAAGATAAGTATCATAAAATCTTCATACAAAGTTAATATCAGATAATCTGCACATACCAAGTTCTTTTCTTAACAAACAGAATCTATCTTCATAAAGTGGCTTAATAAAGATATCATCTACTTGATATTCAGTTTTAACATGCAAAAGATCGATGGTTCTTTCTAAAACATAATCTCTAAGAAAATGATGTTTTACTTCTATAAACTTAGTCCTAGAATGACGCACAAGATTTTTAGAAAGATTTATTGCACTTATATTGTCACATAGTATAGGAATATGATCAAGGTTCAAAGAAAAATCTTGGAGTTGATGTTTTATCCATAAGATTTGAGAGCAACAGCTGGCAGCTGCTTTATATTTGTCTTCAGTTGTCAAAAGCGTTGTGCAATTTTTTTCTATAAGACCAAGAAACTGAACATCCTCTAAGAAATTGACAGCGACCACTTGTGCTTTTTCTTTCAACTTTATCACTTGTATAATCTGCATCACAATAGCCAACTATGTTAAAAGAATCAATTTTTGAATAACATAATCCAAAGTCCATAGTTCCATGAAGATAGCGAAAGATCCTCTTGACTGCTTGAAGATGGCTCTCTTTTGGATTTAATTGAAAGCATGTGCAAAGACACACACTAATCATAATATATGGTCTTGAGCTTGTAAGATATAATAGTGATTCAATCATTCTTTTATACTTTGTCTCATCCGTAGCCTTGCCTTTTTTATCCTTATCAAGTTTAGTTCCAGAATATATAGGAGTACCCATCGGTTTGGCTTTCTCAAAATGATATTTCTACATAAGTTCCTTTGCGTATTTGTCTTGACTAATGAAGATTCTTTTTTTTTTTGTTTACCTAATTTGCAACCCAAGAAAGAAAGATAGTTCTCCCATCGTACTCATTTCAAACTCCCCCTACATTAAGCTAAGAATTCTTCACAGAAGGATGGATTGGTAGCACCAAATATTATGTCATCAACATATATTTGCATTACGAATAAATCATTTTCCTTTTCCTTAATAAATAATTTTTTATCTACCTTTCCTCTTTCAAAGTTATTCTAAAGTAGAAAGTAACTTAACCTCTCATACCTTGCTCGAGGAGCCTGCTTTAGACCATTCAGAGTTTTGATCAACTTCATCACGTACTCAGGACGATTTTATCTTCAAAACCTATAAGTTGCTTAACAAACATTTCTTCATTAATATATCCATTTAAGAAGGCACTTTTGACATCCATTTGGAATAATTTAAAATTTCTACAGCATGCAAAAGTAAGTAAAATTCTAATTGATTATAATCTAGCAACAGGTGCATAAGTCTCATCAAAATCAATACCTTCCTGTTGATTATAACCTTGAGCTATAAGTTTAGCTTTGTTTCTTACCACCTTACCATTTTCGTCAAGTTTGTTTTGAAATACCCAACGAGTTCCAATGATTGACTTGTTTTGTGGATGAGGTACTATATTCCAAACTTTGTTTTTGTCAAACTGATTTAGTTCATCTTTCATAGCTGAAACCTAATTTTCATCAGTAAGAGCCTCTTTAACTGTTTTTGGTTCTAGTTGTGAAATAAGAGCAACATAATTGTTTTTGAAAGATGATTTAGTTCTTAGACTTTCATAAGTGTCTCTTAGAATGTATTGAAGTGTATCAAAACCTTTCCATTCTCTTGGTATTCTTCGTTATATAGGCTCTTACTGAGATGAAGGAGTCTGCTCCATCCTAGCTTCAAAAGGACCTTCTTGATCTTGATATTCAGAAGGTACTATAGGTGTAGATTGAGTTTGCGATGTATTTTTAGGAGCCAAAGGATGTTCTTCATTATTTAAATTAGCTATTGTTATCGAGGGTAGTGCTTCATCAAATACCACATGTATTGGTTCTTTTATCCTCTTTGTTCTTTTATTATAAACTCTAAATCCTTTACTAGCAATACTGTAACCCAGAAAAATACCTTCATTTGATCTCGCATCAAATTTTCTAAGGTTGTCTTTTCCATTATTTAAAACAAAGCACTTGTAACCAAATGCTCGAAAATAAACAACATTCAGTTTTCTTCCTTTCCATAACTTATAGGGGTTCTTTTTAAGAATAAGTCTTATAAGACACTTGTTAAGTATGTAGCAAGCAGTAGATACAGCTTCTACCCAGTATCCATGAGGTAGACCACTTTCACACAACATTGTCCTAGCCATATTAATAAGAGTCTTGTTCTTTCCCTCAATAACTTTATTTGCTAAGGAGTCCTTGGGCATGAAAAATTATGAGTTATGCCATTTTCATTACGGAAATCTTCAAATTTCTATTATCGAATTCTTCTTCATGATCACTTCAAATAGATGTAATTTAATATCTTTTTTCAATCTGAATTTTTTTTTGCAAAACTTCTTAAAAACTTCAAAAGTATCGTCTTTATTTGATAGAAAATAAACCCATATAAATATAGAATAATCATCTACTGTAACAAAACCATAGTGTTTATCACCAAAACTTTGAGTCCTAGTAGGACCAAATAAATTCATATGTACAAGTTCAAGCGGTTGGTTAGTAGAAATAATATTTTTAGAAGGAAAGCTACTTTTGATTTGTTTTCCCTTTAAACAAGCTTCGCAAACTTGATTACTGTCAAACTTTAAGTTCGGTAGCCCTCTTACTAACTTTTTTTTGGATAATTTTAATAAAATGCTCATGCTAACATGTCCAAATCTTCTACGTCAGATAAATGGATCATTTTCTAGTGAAACAAAACATTTAACATTTTGTGAAGACATGTCTTCCAATTGTGCACAATATATATTCTAATTTCTAGGCCCAACAAATACAATGCTATCATTAAGATTATCAATTATTTCACATAATTGACTTACACTTAATAAGTTATGTTTCAATCCATTAATATAAAGAACACTATCAATAGAAGTAGAATTAAAGTCACTAACTTTACCAATTCCAGTGACTTTTGCCTTGTTTTTGTCAGCAAAGATAACATTACCTCCATCTTTTCTTTCAATATAGTTGAAATGTAATATTTTACCTATCATGTGTCTCGAACAACCCCTATGAACTATCCATTGATTTTCTCTTGTCTCGTTTCTGAAGCATATTTGCAGATTGTATTATCTCATTTTAGGTACCCAAATTTTTCTGGGCCTTTTAGGTTATTAATTTGACGTTTTGGTCTTCAAACATACATTTGATATAATTTCTTCATTTTCCAAAAGTTACAGGAATGACTAATATGACTATGTCTACCATAGTAGTCGCACAAAGTAGATGAATGAGCATTACTATAATTTTTGCTATTTATCAAGTTCTTGTTGTTTTGACTATGACTAATGTTGGATTTAACAGGGAAATACTTGTATGGCCTAATATTATTATTTTCATTATATCCTATTCCATTCTTACAAAAACCACCTTTACTATTCCTAAGTAATGCATCAAGATTATTCCTTCCATCAACAAAATTGGCAAGATCTTTTTCTAGATAAATGATTCTTTTAACAAATCATTCTTTCTCAAGTTCTAGAGTAACAACTTTTTCTTCTAATTGTTTTACTTCAATAGAATCATTTTTAAGCAATGCATTCTCTAATTGATTTACCTTTTGTTTTAAGAATTCTTTTTCAGAGACCTTTTGCGTATTCTAATTTTCAAGAGATATGATTTTAGATAATAAATTCTTATTCTCGGATTCTAATGATTTAATCTTATTCGTTAGGGATGCATCATTATTTTTAGACTTCTCAACCTTTTTGAAATACTGCAATGTTAACTTTTTATAATAATCATACAATTCATGATATGAATCACCTAATTCATCAATTTCAATATCAGAGTCAGAATAATATACCTCATTGTCTCCTGATTCAGTCATAAAGCAAACATTGTTGACTTCTTCAGGCTCTTTTTCTTCAAAGTTTTCAAAATCCTCATTTGACCAAGCTGCAGTCATAGTTTGTTTTCTATTCTCTATTTTATCCTTTTGGAGAACATGGCATTCTGGTCTTATGTGTCCAGGCTTCTTGCAATGATAGCATATGATTTGATTGTTTTGTGTATTGCTACTGCTACTGACTTTCGATAGAAACCTGTTATTTCCAATTTTCTTGTTTCCTCCTCTTTTCTTCATTAGCTTCTTTATGTAAAATTGTACATATTTTCTGACCATGAAATTGAATTCATTATCTCTATCTATTTGCAACTTAGTGCCGCTTTCATCACCGTTTGATGGATTTGATTCATCAACTGCTTTTAATGCCATTCCTCTTCTGTATAAGGATCCTTCATCAAATTTCTTTTTAACCAATTAAATGAAATAGTGTCAAGATCCTTTATAGTTTCTAGAACTGTCACTTTAAGTCTCCATTCCTTTGACAGTGACCTTAAAATCTTTGTTACAAGCTCATCATTGAGATATATATTTCCCAAGTTCTTTAAGGTTGTGATGACGTTGTTGAAATGTCCAAAGAATTCGTCTATAGTTTCTCCTTGTTTCATGTAAGTAGTTTCATATTGATGTACTAAAAGACTTATTCTATATTTCTTTGCCTCAGTTGTTCCTTCAAAAGTAACTTGAAGTTTGACTCATATTTCCTTTGCTGTAGAACAGTAGGAATACTTTTCATACTCTTCTGGAGATAGTGCACAGATCAGATAATGTCTTGTTTTGGCATTCAGTTGTGCATTTTTTCTATCAGCATTAGTCTACACTTCTACGTCATTAGTAGCAGGAGGTATAACTCCAACTTTGATAGCTTGCCAAATTTCGATATCTACAGATTGAAGATAAATAGTCATTCTCTCTTTCCAATAGGAATATTTATTTCCATTGAAATATAGAGGCCTTGAGACAGATTGTCCTTTAAGGCTTCTCAAATTGTTTGCCATGATCTATCACGTAATGTAAAATACAATAAATGTGAAACCTGTCTCTAATACCAAATGATAAAACAAACACACACAAAAAGGGGATGCATTATGTGTGACTTAAAAATTTTGCAAGTTACTATCAATTCATGTAAACAATAAGAATCTGCTAAATTTCAACAGAAAAATCTGTAAATAAAAGGAGCCTGTTAAAGTTTTAAAATGAAAGGAGCCTGTTAATGTTTAAAATGAAAGGAGCATGCTAAAAATGAAACCTCTTGCAATATTGAAATAGGAGTCTATTCCAAAAATGAAGGAGCCCCTTGTAAATTAAACATATACATTATAATGCAGAAATTTAAAAATTAAGAGAGAGATAGAGTGACACAGTCGATTTATACTGGTTCGGGCTATGTCCAGTCCCTAAGTATTCAACTTGAGTATTTCACTATAAAACTCCAGATAGTAGATTTTGACGAGCCTCTCCAAGCTCAAAAGTACATATTTTTCAAGGTTCTCCAACTTTCCACACTTGTAGTGTTTAACAAGCTTTCACCAAAAATGTATAAAGGATTTACTCAATGTAAGCTTCAAGAAATAACAGTCTCTCTCAATAAAATATTTTCACTTTCTAAGGCACAAACAGTTTGATGAAGATATAACTTTTAAAAATATGGAAGCTGTTGAAGTATATCAAAAGTTTGTCTGTATGTTTCACAAATGCAGTGACTCTTTCTTAAGTAGACATTTTCTTTAACTAGTCGTTGTTTCGTTTCTATTCTTAGTTAACTTTGTATTTAACGAATCTTCAATATCATCTCCACTGTAATCTTCCAATATTCAGACGTTAAGAGAAAAGTTTAGAAAAAAATATCGAAGCTAATTGTTCAAATTATGTGATTGGTGAGATCCTTCTAGATATTGTGGAATCATTTCTAATAAGGTAAGTTCATCAAGAAGGTTTCTGCAAGAAAGGAAGCAATTTTTCCTTTTAAGAATTATATCTTTACTTATAAAAGGAAATAACTCCAATTTTGAATTTAGAAATATTATATAATTATCATCAAAATCATTAATACCAAACATTAAGTTACCAATGACCCTTACCGGATCTTTGCAAAGCGGAGAGTTTTGTACACTGATTTGCCATGTAATGACTAAAGTTATTGTTTCATCTCAAAGTTTTTTTTAAATGAAATTTTACATAAATTCTTAACATTTGGAATGAAAATTGTTTAAACAAAAAATTAGTAATGGTTTTAAATTTTGATATATTAAAATAATGCATAAATATGTTTCAATAGGTTTAAAATTAATTTATGAGTGTTTAATAATAACTAATTCTTATAATAGAAAAACTTATCTATTAAACATAAAAACATTAAAAAATATATAGTTTTTTTTTGGACATCATATACAGTTAGGTATGGAAGGTCTATCTCGTTACTTCAAAACAAAAATAGTTTGCTCATTAAGAACATAATTTAATGTCTCTGATTTTGTCGCCTTAAGTTTTAAATACTTTGGGTCAAGTGTGCATTATTACTTTGGTTTTGCTATCATATTAAAACCAATCATTGACATTGTTATAAAATAAAAACAACGTGACTACGCAAGATGCGTATGAGCTTCAACGGAGTTGTAATTAAGTGTTGGAATTTTGAGTTTGTTGTTTGTTGATGCAATTCAGTCACCACCAAACCCCGACACCCTTCTTGAATTTGATGCTCGTTCCTTCTCATTTCTTCACTCTTCAATCTTCTCCAAGTTTTTAGCTTTTCTGGGTTTTACCTGTTGTTCTGTTCTCAAGTCTCTTACTCTGTAGACTAAAGTCTGGAACTTTGAGACTTGTCGAGATAAGTATAAGGGAAGAGAAGGGAGAATTGTTGAATTTCCGATGGCGACGTCAGTGGGTGGCGGCAGCGGTGGAGTGGGTGGTAGCGGAGGAACTGTGGAGAGAGAGACATGGAAAGCTCATGGAGCTTTGGTTATGGTGCAGCTATTCTACGGAGGGTATCATGTGATCACTAAAGTGGCTTTGAATGTTGGTGTCAATCAACTCGTTTTCTGTCTCTTTCGTGATCTTGTTGCTCTCTCCATTCTCGCCCCAGTCGCCTATATCCGTGAAAAGTATGCTTACACCTCATTTTCTTTCTTCTTTTCCTTTTTGTGATGGAAATTTTTTATTTTTATTTTGGGTTTTGGTGTATGTTTGTTTTGGATTGTGTGAATGTTGATTCTAATCTGTTTTAATTTTTATGACAAAAATTTCTGATTTCTAGACGTTGAAGGCTGGTGAAGGGTAGTTGTGTCTGATGGAAATGGAATTGCAATTCCTGATTTTTCTTTTTTCCTCTCTTTCTTCAATTTCTTTTTTGGTGAGTTTAAGTTTGTAATTGACTGAGATTGCATTGACACATTCTAATCATCTTTGTTACCGACTATCCAATACTCAGCAGTCGTTTGCTGTTCGAAATCAAAAGATGAGCATTTGGAAGTTTTTTGAATATCTCCGTTGCATTACAATATTTGAAAACAGAACAATACCATTGATCTTACATCTAGCACACTAACTTTCACAAGTTCCCTTGTACCCATTTCTACATGTCATGTGATCTCCCTTGTTTGTACTCTTGCTGTAACTCAACTCAACCAATTCATCATCTGGTAATTATTCAGTGTTAAACTTCATGGAATCTTGTCCATCTTTACTGGAGTATTATATTCTTTAATTGATGCATTGTGTATTACATGGTTTGCACTCTTTTAATAAATTTCAGAGGCACTGTGGATGAAACAATTTTCTTAATCTCTTTAGAGAATTTCATATTTTGATTTGTAGAAAACAAAAATAAAAGTCTGTCGGCTTCTTTTTTGTCTTTTAGAAGGACCCGGCCTCCTATTACGAGACGGTTCCTCGTGTCTTTCTTCTTTCTGGGGTTAAGTGGGTAAGATGTACTCTCTAAATGTCTCCTTTTCTTTCTAATCAAGTCCTTCAATGTAGTGCTACAATTTATTACTAATCAGTCTTTTTTCATAATCAGGATCTTTGGCAATCAGATTTTGTTTCTTATTGGTCTTAGCTACACGAATCCAACTTATGCTGCTGCAATACAGCCTTCAATTCCAGTCTTTACATTTGTTTTGGCTGTGATGATGGGGTGAGTTTAACAAAATTTCTTTCTACAATTGGGTGTGTGCTGGTACAAATATAGTTTAAAAGATGTATTATGCTTTTTCATTTCTACACGTTAACTTCTTGCAGTACAGAAAAACTGAATATATTTAGAATTGAAGGTCAAGCCAAAATTGGGGGTACGTTTGTCTGTGTTTGTGGGGCCATATTGATGGTTCTATTCCGTGGTCCAGCTGTAATTGGATTCAAGGAAGGTGACTTTCCGAGTAACGAAATACGTGGAAGGGGTCAACCAGAGCCCCATGGATGGTTTCTCTCTAGCTTTTTGGAATTTGGCCTGGAAACTTGGAACCTCGGAGTTATATGCCTAATAGGGAACTGCATGTGCATGGCTGCTTTTCTAGCTATCCAGGTGACGGTTTATTTTCCTCAGAATTTTGAAGTCAGATAAACTACTGTGACTAATTTATTTTAGTTAATATTTGCATTAGATTGCTGCCAGTGGGAATGGCCACCATCAACTTAACGAGTCATGCTATGTTCCATAGTATTGAATGAATTTTAATTGGATGCTGATGTTACAAACTTGGCACCAAGGTTAACTGTTGCTTTTTCTCCACTCAAGTTAATCCTAGCTGATGAATTGTCTTTCACTTTTAGCTAATCTTTTAACAGTTGAACTTGTCTACTGTGTTGTCCCTTTGGCATCAGCTTGGTTTTGACTGTTTTAATTTGAACTAACAATCTTGACCTTTTAAGAACGTTTTTGAATGCTGGTTTCAATTTAAGGATGTCATTTGCTGATTAGAGTTCTCCAATCTCAGTGTATAATGTATGAAAAAATTTTGCACTTTTGGTACGTAGTCTAGTACACTCCCAACAGAAAGGAAAAAGGAGCTGGATAGTAGTGTTAGGAATGATATATCTTTCAGGTGCATAATTTACTTGAAATATGATATCCTGGTCACATGATTGCTGTGAGTGCCATATTTGTATTGTGGGAATATTAGACACTTCGTGAAGTCAACATGCCTTTTGCATTAGAATAATATTTAGTGAGAACAGTAAATCCTTCGTAAATGTGAGGAAGTATCTGAGGACATACTTGGATAGAGTGCCATTACAGTAGATCATTACAGTAGATCAAGTTGACTTATGTGCCATCCATAAATTCTACTGATTCTGATCAATAGATATAATAGATCTTCGTGCAATTTTTTAGGGTACTTCTTCTTAGGAACCCATTTAAAGCTCAAATATTTAACACTGTAGCCATGTGAAGGAATTTCTAGTGCAATTAGGTATTTTTCCTGCCTATATTTAGTTCACACGCTCATGCTGATAGCCCTATGCCCTGCTAACTTTTATGGCAAATGCTTGATTTGACTGTGCCAGTGAGCAAATTGGCTCGAGTTCAAATTGAAATTCTTTAGCTTTTTGAACTTAACATGCTTGTGAAGAATGATCTTGTCCTCTTACACACCTTATTGTGGATAATAACCAAGGACAATTTTGTGTAAATATGGTTATTGACTAATGTCCCAGGCTATCATTTGAAGTGTATCATGAATGAATGACTGTTTATGTCTGTCTTAACCTACAGGCTGACCATAACAACGCTAGAGCACTTTCAAGCAATGAGCTCTAGTTCTTTAATTAGTTACCTGATTCTGGTGTCATGTAAATCAACATAGTGTTCTTCAAATGCATCTCGAGGAAACTTTTTCTGTTCAATATTAGATTTTTGTTTTCCAAGATTTACATTACTTTTCTCCTCTGGTTTCAAAGTGGGTGGATGTGTTGGTTTTGGTCACTCTTTAGCTAAGTGCGAGTTATCATTTAAAACTTTTACTGATTATCTCTATCCTCTATATGCTCTCTCTCTCTCTCTCTATATATATATATATTTGTCTATGCATGTCTAAACATCTACAGCGTTTGCAATTGATGAGATCCAATTTATTATTTGGAAACCTTACAGGCTCCACTTTTAATCAAATACCCCGCCAACCTTTCAGTCACAGCATACTCATATGCTTTTGGAACTCTCCTGATGGTACTTACTGCTCTCTTTATGACGAATGTATCAACTGACTGGAGACTGACACAGTCTGGGTTTCTGGCTGTCATTTATGCTGTAAGTTTCTGTCTGATACTAGTGAACTATTTCATTATTGCACTGCAGAACTTTGCTTAGCTCTTTCTTCAAAATATTTTGAGAAGCCTTTTGGAGACGTCTATTCCTTTGGGACAAAGCTTGCTGTCCTATGCTTTCTGCTTGCTTGACAACATGGATGTCTTAATATGGCAGTTGCCTTCTTGGATAGTGTTGCTTTCCTATCCAAGAGAAGAAGTTGATTTTTTTTTCTTCCAATTTTGTTCCAATTAATAGATCTAGAGCCTTATCATTCTTTCCTTTTGCTAATCACTCCACTCCTTGGTCAGATGTTCATTTCCTAGTTTTGCATGCTTGTATTCACGGCTTATATGTTAATCTATGGTAAGTATTCAATGATTGCGGCACGTATCTGGAGTCACCAAATTCAATATGTATGATGTTAGTCAGTTTTGTGCTAGAGTTTCTTTTTTGCAGTTAAATATGAACATTTTTGCAATTGGTCCAAGCTGCTAGGTTGATCTGGGGAGTCCTGATTTTAAGCCAGTGTCCACATTATATTTTGAGTGAGGCATGTTGGACTTTTAACTGTCTTTAATGTTGCTATGTTCCTGATCTTTCAAAATCTGGTGTCAGAAGGGAAAAAATGATATAAAGGGTTAAATTTATGGAGTGGCATATGAATTTAGCCCTTTTTAATTGATCTCAAGTTTAGCACGGTATATTGCAAACGTGCTAAATGTTGCAAGTCTTTTGGCATTAACTAGTGGTTTAGTGTCTGGTCTGTGTCCATTTTTCACCCTTCTCCATTGCTTCTTTCTGATTTTCCTAATCACGGTCCTGCATTAGCCATCTGAGTAACAGGTTTAGGATTTGTTAGGATTTCCAGCGTAATGGAAAATGACATTTCTCCTTCACATATGGGATAGATTAGAAGTCCTGTCGCACACCAAGTAGTATGGCAATAATCTAATTCCAGCTTTCTGTCCGGCATGTCTTTTCTCAGGGTACTGTTGCATCTGCCCTTGTTTATGGGCTTGTGACATGGTCGAATATGATCTTGGGGCCTGCTTTGGTTGCACTCTATTATCCACTTCAACCTGCTGCATCCACATTTCTTTCAAGAATTTTTCTTGGAAGTCCTATTTACTTGGGAAGGTTTGTCTACGATGTTTAATCTTAATTTTTTTTCACTAGCTTTTCACAAAATTATACTTATAATAAACTATCTCATATATATTTAGGTATACAAGTCTATCATTATGACTCTTTACCTGGACAGTGCCACTTGGATATTACTACAATATTGGTTAAGGATGTGTGAGAATAAAAATTGAATATGTGGGGCAATAATATTTAACATACAAAATGGTTGTAGTTGTTTAACTTGAAAAAGAAATTGAGTTGGTCCCTTTGATTTTTATGCCACCTGACGCTAGTGCAAGAAGGATGCTTACTTTATGTTTTTCTCTCTTGAAACAGTATAGTAGGGGGTTGCCTGATCATTGCTGGTCTTTATTTGGTTACTTGGGCCTCCTACAGAGAAAAACAAACAGCTACGGCAGTTATTTCCCGTCTTACCACTCGGGGCGCTGAACCACTTATCCATAAAAATGAAGCAATTAACAAGGGTGTGTACGAGAGGGGACATCTTGTTATTGGAGCTTCGACCACACAATATCTAGAGACTAATTAAACATTAATAGCCTGATGTCATGTAAACTTTTCCGTATTTATATCTGTGGAATTAGTTGATATGTGTCATTATTCATTGATCTTAGAAATCAATCTACCAATGTCTTATGAGTTGCAAAGTCTTCTTTTGTACAATCTCTAATTCAGTAGGTTTATATTTAACTATATGCATAAGACAAGGGATCTCAGTTTGGCATGTATGAATACTTTCTGTGCAGTTAAGTAAAGAGTGTAAAAGTTTTGAGAAAATTTGTGAAACTGACGTTAAAATTATTGTCAAGTTGTACAATCAATTTATACAAAGAGATCAATGAATTTTGTCCATTGATCTTAAGTTGTTATAATCCAATGGCTATAATTTGTAACTGATTCTGACATATTATCATTGC